>NC_069402.1:11829893-11907818 GCF_026875155.1 Cherax quadricarinatus
GTTAGGTTTAAAATTTTATGGGGGGGCCCAAAAGATTATTAGTTTTTATTTAAGTAGGGGAAATAAAAGAAAAGTTGGATCCAAGGGAATAAGCGGAAGAATGGGAAAAGGGAAAAAAAAAAAGAGAGGATTTTTGGAAGTATAAAATATGGGGGGAAATTTGGCAATAAAGAGGAATGGGAAAGAGGAGGGGAGGTTAAAAAGTAGGAATTTGAGAGGGTTAAAAAAACCACTTGGTTGGCATTATGACATATAAATTTTATCAGAAGTTTGGATAATTTTCATCAAAAAGAGGTTAGGTAAGGGGGGGAAAATGAGGAAATAATTAACCAAAAGCGATTGAATAGTTTTCAACGAAATTTGTAAGAAAGGCGTAATGGCTTTTAACTTAGTGGTGACGGAGAGATGAGGGGGTGTGAGAAAAAGGGAAAATGGTCTTGTAAAGGTTGAACAAGTGTTAAGGAATTTTGTACAGATCCATGGGCAGTGTTGAAGTGAAAATGGTTAAAAAACAAATTTGAAGTTTGGACATTATGCAGCTATGGATTTATTGGGAAAGTTTAGGGGTAAGGGAAAACACTAATTAGGAACTTGAGGATCCAAAAAATTCCTGAAGCAGGGGAAAGATACATTTTACATGGAAACTAAAAAGTCGAACTTAAAAAACTTTTAGAAGCAAAAGATTGAGAGTGACCATCCCCAAGAAAAGCAGGTGTCAAGACGTAAAGACCCAAAAAGGGTCAGGGGGAGATGTTAAAGGTAACACAAAGGGGATTCAGCCCTGGAGATTAAAAATTGGGAAAGGCCCAAAAGGGCAGCCGGATGAAGGGGTTTTTTGTATGGGTTGGTTTTAGAGCAGAAGTGGTGATGGTTTGAACCGGACGTTAAGAGGGCCCGCCTTGACCCCGGACTTCTCAGGAAATCCGAAACAGTGGCTTCATCAGTCCAATACAAAAGGAAGGCGTAAGGAGAGGAGGAGAATGAGGTAATCAGTCCCTCAACCTGGAGTCGATGTGATCAGTCCATCAATCTTGTAGAATGTACAGCATAGGGCCGTAGACGTGGCTTATATACTGTAGTGAGGTGACGTGAAGCAGATGGAGGCGGGGTCATAGTGGTACCATCCACTAGTCGAAGTTAGGTCTTCGTCCCAAAGTTGAACAAGTGTTTGAAGATTCTTTGTAACAAGATCCCATGATGTTGCAGTGTCTGACAGTTGTGATGAATGGTTTGAAAAACCGACAAGTTAAAGATTTCCATATGCTGCATAAGTGTCTCAATCTTCAACTTGTTGGTTTTTCAAATCATTCATCACAACTGTCAGACACTGCAACATCATGGGGATCTTGTTTACCAAGAATTCTTCAACACTGTTCAACCTTTGGACGAAGACCTACTTCGACTAGTGGATGGTACCACTATGACCCCGCCTCCATCTGCTTCACGTCACCTCACTACAGTATATAAGCCACGTCTACGGCCCTATGCTGTACATTCTACAAGATTGATGGACTGATCACATCGACTCCAGTAGGCACTGATTACCTCATTCTCCACCTCTCCTACGCCTTCCTCTTTGTATTGGACTGATGAAGCCACCGTGTGGCGAAACACGTTTCTGAATAAAGATTTCCCATAATGCTGCATAAGAGTCTCAATCTTCACTTGTCGGTATTTCAAACCATTCATCACACTGTCAGACACGCAACATCATGGGATCCTTGTTACAAGAATTCTTCAACACTTGTTCAACCATTGGACGAAGACCTACTTCGACTAGTGGATGGTACCACTATGACCCCCCCTCCCACCTGCTTCACGTCACCTCACTACAGTAAATAAGCCAACGTCTAACGGCCCTATGCTGTACATTTCTACAAGATTGATGGACTGATCACATCGACTCCAGGCTGAGGGACTGATTACCTCATTCTCCTCTCTCCTTACGCCTTCCTCATTTGATTGATGTGATGAAGCCACTGTGTGGCGAAACGTTTCCTGAATAAAGATTCCATAGGCTGCATAGCGTCTCGACAATCTTCAACTTGTAGCGGTAGAGTGTCACAGAAGTTTGTGGTTACAGGAAAGTGTGCAGTAGGGAAAGAAGGAAGCAATTGGTGAAATTATGATGTAAAGAGAGTAGTAAGGTAGAAAAAAGTTAGCATTGAGAAAGTGATTGGCAAGGAGGGAAGAGTGTATGGAGAAAAAATAGAGAGGTTAGAGAGAGTGGTGAAGCAATGTAAAACAGAGAGCAATGAAAGAGGCGGGTGAGATGTTATCAACAAATTTTGTATGAAAATAAGAAACGTTTTGAGTGAGATAACAATTAAGGAAGCCTAGAGAAACAAATGGATTTGTCAGTTTAAAAATAGGAAAGGAGAGTATTGATTGGAAGTTAAGAGGTATTGGAAGATGGGAGGTGAATAATTTTGAGGAATTGTTTGAATGTTTGATGAAGATAAGGGAAAGCTGTGATTTTTGTTATAGGGCAAAGGAGGAATAACAATCTTGTTGGATGAGGAAGAGCCCAGTTGTGAGTGTGGGGGAAGATCATGAGGCAGTAAGTAAAATGAAAGGGGTTAAGCAGCTGGGATTGATGGATAAGAATAGAAATGTTAGAAAGCAGGTGGGGATGGAGTTTTGGAGTGGTGGTGCTATTATTTAATAAATGTACAGAAGAGGGTAAGGGTACCATGGGATTAGCAGAGAGCATGATAGATCCTTTGTATAAGGGCAAAGGGACAAAAGATAGTGCAAAAAATTATAAGGGGGTATAAGTCTGTGAGTAAACTCTGGTAAAGTGTATGGTAAGAGTTATTATTAAAAGAATTAAGAGTAAGTGGAGAACAGAATAAGCAGATGAACAAGGAGGCTTTAGGAAAGGTAGGGAATGTGACCCGGTGTTACAGTGAAACATATAAGTGAACAGTATTTAGATAAGGCTTAAAAGTTTTTTGTGGCATTATAGGATTGAAAAGGCGTATGACAGGGTTGAGAAGGGGCAAATGTGGCCGATGTTGCAAGATTGTATGGTATAGGAGGTAGTTACTGAAAGCAGTGAAGAGTTTATACAAGATAAGGGAGGCTCAAGTTAGAGGTCTGTAGGAAAGAGGGAGATTATTTCCCAGTACAAGTAGGCCTTAGACAAGGAGTGTGATGTCCTCCGAGGTTTGTTCCAATAATTTATAGATGGGGTTGTAAGAGAAGTAAGTCGAGGGTCTTGGCAAGAGGTGTTGAGTTAAAAGATAAAATATCACACATAAAGCGGGAGTTGTCACAATGCTCTTTGCTGAAGACACTGTGCTCATGGGTTGATTTTAGAAGAGAAAGTTGCAGAGGTTTGTGGATGAAATTTGGTAGGGAATGTTGGAAAGAAGAAATTGAAAGTGAATACAGGAAAAAAAAACCAAAAAAAAAAAAAAAGGGCAACAGAGTAAGGTATCTGAGGATAAAAAGAAATTTTTTAGTGATGAAAGATTGGATATCAATGGAGGGAGAGAGTCTGGAGGAGTGAATGTATTTCAATATTTGGGGGTGACTGTCAGCGATGGTCTATGAAAATGAGGTGAATCACTAGAAAATTAATAGGGGAAAAAGGGTGAGCGGTGCACTATAGGAGTCTGTGAGACAAAGAACTTTATCCTTGGAAGTAAAGAGGGGAATATATGAGAGAATATTTTACCAAATATGCTCGTTCTGTATAGTGTGAAGCATGGGTGATGAATGTTGCAGTGAGGGAGAAGGCTGGAGGCAGTGGAATGATGTCATGTCTGAGGTTGCAATGGTGGTGTGAATATAGTACCCGTGGTCTGGCGGCTAAAGCTCCGCTTCACACACGAGGGTCTGTTCCGATTCCCGGCGGGTGGAAACATTTTGACAGACTGTTTCCCTTACACCTGTTGTCCTGTTCACCTAGCAGCAAATAGGTACCTGGGTGTTAGTCGACTGGTGTGGGTCGCATCCTGGGGGACAAGATTAAGGACCCCAATGGAAATAAGTTAGACAGTCCTCGATGACGCACTGACTTTCTTGGGTTATCCTGGGTGGCTAACCCTCCGGGGTTAAAAATCCGAACGAAATCTTATCTTATCTTATCTTAATGCAGAGAATTCGTAGTTTGGAAGTTAGGAGGAGATGCGAGATTGCCAAAACTGTTGTCCAGAGGGCTGAGGAAGGGTTGTTGAGGTGGTTCGGACATGCAGAGAGAATGGAGCAAAACAGAATGACTTCAAGAGTGTATCAGTCTGTAGTGGAAGGAAGGCGGGGTAGGGGTTGGCCTAGGAAAGGTTGGAGGGAGGGGCTAAAGGAGGTTTTGTGTGCAAGGGGCTTGGACTTCCAGCTGGCATGCGTGAGCATGTTTGATAGGAATGATGGAGACAAATGGTTTTTTTAAAATACTTGAAACGCAGCTGTTGGAGTGTGAGCAAAAGTAATCATTTAAGTAGATTCCGGAAACCGCAAAAAAAGCTGGACTTTAGTCCTAGGAGAATGGGAAGTACAGTGCCTGCACTCAGAAGGAGGGGTGTTAAATGTTGGCAGTTAAACACTGTAGTGTAATGCACCCTTTTGGCAAGACAGGGATGGAGTTGAATGATTGAGAAAGTTTTTCTTTTTGGGCCACCCCTGCCTTGGTGGGAATCGGCCAGTGTGTTTAATATATAAATAAAAATAAAAAATAAAACTGTTATGATGTTGTTTGCACTATTGTGATCCGTCATACCTATCACACTACTATGATCGAGCCCCTCGTGTCAATCCTGTCTCTACAAGATGTTCTTATCCACGAGTAATGCAGAGATACGATGCAACTGTGTAATGCTCGAGTATGAGGAGCATAGTTTATAGTGAAATAGACACTGTAAAATGTAAGAATTGCATGCAAAAGAGTTTGATTTGGCGATACCGAATAGTTGGTATTAAAGTGACAGAGTTACACAGAAGTAATCATGTGAAAGACACTAATGCAACCTTAGTGCGACTGTTTGTCATGTTGGGAGCATATTGTGACCCATCTCCTGTCTATCACACTATATGATCAGAGCATTTTTTGTGTGTTGAGAGCTGTCTGCCATTGCAAACTACCTAACTACCGCCATCGCTTGTGTTCCTCTGCTGGTTTTTTATCTGTAGTTGCTGGGAAACTGCAGTCCCATCAGAAGTCACGTGACCGATGTTGGGTGATCACACTTCACCAGGGTGAGAGACTGCCTTGCTCCGGCCAGCTCTCTCTCCTCTTTGGTTGGCGCTGGTTCAAACTCCCTCTTCACTCTCCTTCTGGCCCTTGTTGAACTTGCATCTCTATATCACTCTCTGATGTTAGTTCTGTTTTAACCTCTCTTCACAGAGCATAAAAAAAACATACCCCGGCCGGGATTGAACCCGTTGGTCAGAGAGTCTCAAAACTCCAGCCCGTCGCGGAATCTCTGACTGCGGGTTCAATCCTGCTGGGGTATGGGTTTGTTTGCAATCGTGTCATTACGATTTTCGTGGCTCACAGAGCATCGCCTAACTTAGTGAATTTTGACTTTTACTGAGGTTGTGTGTCACACTTACACTCTGAGAAACTCAAGGTTCTGAGCTGTAACTTCTACCTAATTTGTACAGGTAATCTGTGCACTGTTCCCCCACAGTCGGGGATTTCTTATGCTGAACTTAGATTCAAAGTATGGGAGTTTTGTGACTTTTGTGGAGGATCGCAGATAGTCCCCACTTAGGGTCATTATGTTATCTCCTTGTTCCTGATACTGCGTTGCTGCTGCATGTTTAATTGTTGTTCGGCGAATCGATCTTCACTGTTCAATCAAGCTGTTCTGATTGCCAGGTTGGTCAAAAGTTAGTTTATTGAGACTTATAGTCAGTCGTGGTTAGGTCGAGTCGAGTCTTGAGAATAGTAACTACTAAGAGCACTATACACACTTAACTCAAAAATAATGGTTGAGTAGCTGTGTTTGCAGCTTTGTAGATTCATTGATGTAGATGAGGAAAGAGGATTGGCCCAAGGACTACTCCTGTGGGAACCCTACCTGTGAATTGATTGGTGGAAGAGGTTGTACCATTTGCATGCACATGTAAGAGTTCTGTTACAAGGTATGATTTTATGGTAGTTGAGGGAGTGGCCTCAGATATCATAGTGCAATTTGTATGGAGTACAGCAGTTCATTGCCAGCTGCAATCGAATGCTTTACGTAAATCATGAAAATACCCAGCGGGGTTTCTTTCTTTTTCGAGTGCGGTAATATATTCTAGCATGTGGTAAATGATAGCACATCATTTTCGTGCTTTTATTATTCCTGATCAAAACTGACAAGGGTTTAATATGTTGTGTGAGACAAGTAGGAATTGATCTGTCTATGAAATTAATTTTCAAAGAATTAGAGAGCAGTGGTAAGTTAGACATTGGTCTTAATTATTCAAGTCACTTGGTCACCTCCTTTGTGGAATTGGAGTGACCCTCTCTTTTTTTGAGGATGTAGGGAGGTATCTATTCAATTGATTTGTTAAAAAGAATTTGGCAATAATTGGTGACAATACTTGAGAAGCTTTTTTTGTACACATAAAAGCAGGCAAGTTGTTTTATGTCTCTGCCTTGTTTTTAAGGGTGTTTATGATGAGCATAACTTCTATTGGTTTGGTTTGGAGCTAGGAATAGCAATATTTGGGTAGGTGTACCTATCCGTAGTCTGATGACGGGTGGTTTCCGTTTGGTATTTTGGTTCGCTAGATTTTTTTCCTGTGTAAGAGAAGAAAACATTGAGTCTGTTTGCTGTTTCAGTTGGTGTGAGTGGGGTTCATCTGATTTTGTTAGTTTGATTGTTATGTTTTCAATAACTTTTTAGGCCAAGAATTTCAGAAGAGTTATCCAGTTTTTTTTTATATCACCTATTTGATGTTATGTAATCTGTTTTCATAATACAATTATTTTTAGATCTTCTTATCAGGCCGGTAAGAGCATGACAAGTAACATTTAGACTGTTCTGTAGTTATTTGACCCAATATGTACTGTTTATTCAATGTTTGTGCTTTGATAATGGATTTGAAGATGCTTGGGTTTTTTTTTTTGTTATCCAGGGATTAAATCCAGTATCTTTGCTGTGATCTGTTTAGTTTTTGGGCAATGTTTGTCCAATAGAGCCTTTGGTTTTTTTTTTTTTCACGAAAATTATTTATACTTTCATTCATCATATGCATATGGTCAAGCCATTTTTCCAACCGATGTTATTCATAAGCTGCTGTAAAGTTTTTTAACAGCTGTCTCATTTAATGTTAGTCTGAAGGTACTTCATAATGTCTTGTGGGAGTTTGCCCCACTGATTAGTTTATGAGAAAGGTTGGGTAGTGGTCTGCTAGTGGTTGTCTGTGATTATGCCTGATTTTAAAGGGGATATGGTGTTTGTCCAGGTGTGGCCTATTAAGGAGATACTTGTCTTGGTGATTCTTGTAGGTTTAGATATTGCCTGTAGCAACAGGCAGTTTCTCATTGTGTTTGTGAATTCAGTTACTTGTGGGTCCTGGTCGTGTAGTGTGTTTATGTTGAAATCTCCTGTTAGTAGTACAAAGCACTGGTGAATTTTATCATTATTCTCATGTTTCAGTTTTCTCACTCTGTACAGGAGGTTCTGTTGTTTTCTTGTGAGACAATCATTTATGTATATATCTTTTTTTGCTTTTATAGATAAGCTTATTAAATCTTTTTTTCTGTCTTGTGTGTGAAATCTAAGCATAACACTTTTTCTCCCTTGGTTCCCTAGTAACCATGATTCTTTTATTTTCCACACTGGCACCTAACATGTAGGTGGTCCCGTGCAATGAACTGGAGAGTTGTCCTTTGCCGTTGGTATGGTTTAATTCACTAGAAAAGAGAGAATGTTTATCACTACTGCATCGTCTAGCTTATCTTGCTCTGCCTTATCATCTTGTTAACAAAAATAATTGTTCATTGGGTATTCATGTTTATTTTCCAGATCCTGATGTCATCATCAATCTTCATTTTTAGGGATGTTATTTGGTCTGTTGACTGGCGTATGACTGATGGGAGGGTCTGCCAAAATTATCATGCCAGATGATGTTAGCGGTTGTCAAGGCTGTTGATCTTATTCTCAAGGTGAAGTAACTTAGATTCATGGTTTGTTATTTTTGCACGAAGGAGACATATTTTCAGTACAAAGATTCAGTTTATCCGCTGGAGTGGTGATGTAATTCTTTAAAGTGGTCAGGATCATTAGTCAATACCTTTTAAAAGGAGCTATCAAATGGGTTAAATCTATGAAGGTAGTAGAGGTAGGTTGTGTTGTTTGTCGGAGTCACCTTGGTTTGTGGTGAGGGGGAGTCGGCCCTGTTTGTTTGTTGTGATGCGTCGCCTGGGTGTGAGGGGGGTGGATGGGGCGCAGGCGTCCCTGCTGGGTCCTCTTATGGAATAGTCGATTTCAGGTGCTGCCTTGCTGTACTTAGTGCTGTTTTCCTTCTATAATAATAATAATAATATTATAATAATAATAATAATAATAATAATAATTCAGAAGCAGCGGCATCCTAAGCCAGCCTCTTATCTCAAGAAACCATCGCACATCAAAGCTTGTGATGGCCTAATTGAAGGAACACTACATGAACCCATGTAGACCACAAAATGACCCAAGAATACTAGGAAGGTTACCCCAAATCTTGACAAAATAGAAGATCTAAGGAAGACAGCCCTGTTAACCCAAACACTGCCTCCACCGCCAGACGAATCGCTTACCAAGCTCAGAAACCAGCCTTATCCGCCCATTGCTACACGTATCTTCTTTAGTGATACTAATGAGAGATAACGCAGAAAGAAACAACATCAGTAAGAAAAGAATAACACCAAGGACCCAAAACTCAACTTGTCTACCCAGCAGGCCGCGTGTATCATCAACCTCCCTCACCACTACAACACAGGGAACAACCACAAAAACATTGGCTTGACTCCCCCTCCAACTCCACGCCCTTCTAAGGATTCACCCATGACAACTCAGGTATGATTATTCCTGACAATATCAAGATTACATCATCACTCTAGCAAGTGAAATCAAAGATATTAAAGCAACACTTGTGCGACGCGAATCCAAGATAACAAAACCGTGAGAACAAGATCCAAAACCTTGAAGAGAAGATTACATCGGGAAGTGTTGCACAGAAAATACTCTGAAAAACGGCTATAGCCAGGCCACACTGAGCAATAACAATAAATATAAGGTTGAAGAAGCCAATCAAGGACTGAATCAGAACATGCACACTCAACTGAATGAAATCCTTGATTTCCAAATACAAAACCGAACAAGATAAGTTTGTCTGATGCAGTTATAATAAAAAGGTCCCACACATTCCTAGTGAACATCACCCAAGAACATGCAAAGAAAACTGCTAATCAGGATAAAGCGTACTACGTAAAAGTTATCATGCAAAACAATGAAATCAAAGAAACCCGTTTGCTAGGAAACAAGGTAGGAACACATATATGGTCAGACTTCATTCATATGATAAAAGAAAGGACTTAATTAACATCAGCAGTTACAATGAAAATGGAGTGTTCATCATGAGTGTCTAATGAGAAAACGTCAAAACCTTCAGTTCAGGTTGAGAAACCTTAAACAGGAAAACAAAAACATCAGTGATTCACTCCGAGATGGGAACAAATACTAGTTAGAAAAACTTCAACTGGACACCAGTACACCATCTCCAAATGAACATGATTCTCTTACCTTCCCTTAGAAAAGCTGACATTTCTGTAACAAATTAGATCAGTTGTTAAACACAAAAAAAATGTGGTACATCTCGTGAACATTACCTATTACATCATAGTGCATATTTTTTTTTTCTTTTACTGGCTAATACCAGCTACCTCAAATACTTTTACTTTTTTTAATTGCTATTAATTGCTCATAATTTTGTGTTGCAAATCAAAATCCTACTTCAAATTAAATGTTAATCATGGTTGCTACCTGTCTATTTAATTCTGTTACACACTACTTTTTTAGTCCCTTTTATTTGTTGACAATTAGTGTATATTCCTATTACATTATTGTGTTGAGTCCCAAAACTCTCTTTTGCTAGCTAGTACCAACTACTCAATATTTCTCTACTCTTTATAGTGAATTAGGTTGCTCAACTTATTAACATTACAAATCAGATTTTTTCTTACACCCAAATCAAATATTTATCAAAGTGACTATCACTCCATTGAACATTGTTAACATTACATAATTAGTTCCCTTAATATTTTACTCCTTTATTTTAGCTTTATATAACTGGCCTTAGTTTCATATATTCACAATTGTTAACAATAATCAAGGTGTTATTCTCAGGTGCAACATGTAATAAGTTCATATTTACATTAAAATATCCAGGTGCTATTGACTACCTCAGGTGCACTGATTTGCTTTAATACATTTTTTTATTATTATTAATCATTAGCTCCTTTGATTTTACTGTAAATATCTACTTAGTTCATAACTCAACTTGTTAAAATAATTAAGGTACTGTTAGATGCTTAAGTGTATAACTGAATTATCTATTCTGTAATAATCCCTTTTTCTTTCAAATTATTTACAAGTTTTAGATAATCACAGAATCTTTACGTCATCATCTAGTTGTAGATTCAATATAAATCTTATATCATTTTACCAGACAATCTAGTTGTAAATTACTCTCATCCTATGATTACAAGCATAGATCCTGACGTAAACTTTTTACAAAATGAATTACATGAATCAACCTGTGGAAAATTGAATTTATCTGGATATAACATAAGGTACATACCAGTAAATGGTAAACAAAAGATAATTATTATTTATTAAGGTAACATAGACAATAGGAATATCGGGACACCAGGTTCGCAAAAACTGTTCCCCCTTTGATCACCTACAACCAGTCATATCCCCAACCAAGTTGCTCTAGACCCTATTAATTACAAATGAAATATGCATCACCAGTGGTGGGGAATAAAAAATTTCTGGAAAATATATAAATTTGTGGACTTGTAATTAAATTAAATAAATTTTATTATATATACACATTTATAATAGCAAAGGAGACTATGACCATAATACACTCACCAATTTGACTGGAGATCAAGGTGTACATACGCAGAACACATCACTTCTATACATGAAAATAACAATGGGCAGAGTTACAACATAAACAGACTTATCTGAGGTTCCTGGAGCTGTCTTGTCCACTCCCTTGATATCTCAAGTTATGCAAGAATGCACATCCAACAATTTTGGCTCCTATTTGAGAAGTGTCAGCCCAATTTAACCTCAAGAGCATGAAAATTCTTCTGATTATTCACTAACGTTTGTGTTGACTAATTCAAACATGGTGAATCTCTTCTGCGCAGGTGCAGCGCTTCCCATTTTTTATAACATAATTTTTATTAACTACAATATTTCATTAATTTACATACAAATACACTATTTTTGGAAAATATATAGTATTTTCCACACATCCAGTAACTGTAATTACTACACAGCAGACCAAGCAAAGACATTACTCAGTGCAAACAATAACATAACCATCTTTAACTACAATGTCAGATCCTTGAGTAAACATTATGATGACCTCACAGCATTACTCAATTCCCTTCATTCCAATATATCAATCATCACACTCACAGAAACCTGGCTTAAGCCTGATGTTACAGATTTCTATACCATTCCTGGCTATATGTCCATACAAAACTGTAGAACAGATTAGCAAGGGGGAGGAAAAGCTATATACTACTCAAATCAACTCGAATGTATCAATAAATCTTGCACAAGGGACGAACATGGAGAATATATCATAGCCAAATTTAAATCAAAGGACCTGCAAAAAACCCTCACAGTTATAAACATCTACAAAGTACCACAGTCAAACATTTATCACTTTAGTGAAATACTAGGAAACATTATTACTGATGCACACATGAATAAAGACCACCTACTTACAAACAGAGATTTCAACATAAACATACTACACGACCAAGGACCCTGAGTTTACCTAGAGAGAGTTTCGGGGTCAACGCCCCCGCGGCCCGGTCTGTGACCAGGCCTCCTGGTGGATCAGCGCCTGATCAACCAAATTCACAAACACAATGAGTAACTGCCTGTTGCTACCAGCAATACTAAACCTACAAGAACTCCAAACAAGTATCTCCTGAATAACCACATCTGGACAAACACCCATATCCCCTTTAAAATCAGGCATATCACAGACAACACTACAGACCACTACCCACACTTTCTCATAACTAATCTGGCAAACATGCCACAAGACTAATAATTAACTTCAGACTACTTAATGAGAACAGTAGTTAACAACTTTATAGCAGCTATGAATAACATCGATTGGCAAAAATGAGCTCAAACTTATACAAGATAAGAATGAATGTATAAATAATTTTCTAGAAAGCCCAATGCCTCTATAACAGACATTGCCCCAGAAAAACTAAACAGATCACAGCAAAGAGACTGAATAATCCCTGGCTACATCAAGCATCCCAAATCCATTAACACAAAGCACAAATATGAAAAACAATAGAATAGGTAAAATAACTAGAGAGCAGTCAAAACATTACTCATCAGCACTTACCAGCCTGATAAGAAGGTCAAAAAAAATTGTATTCTGAAAATAGATTACATACTGAAAACTCTATCTGAAAATCTTCGAACTAAACAGTTATCCAAAAGCAAACAATCAAACTGACAAAATCAATAACCCTTACTCACTCCAATGGAAACAGCAAACAACTTAATGTTTTCTTTTCACCCTAGGAAAAAAAACTATCAAACCAAAAACACAGCACAAACACCTGTCCATCAGACTACCTCAATAGATACCTACCCAAATACGTTATCCTAGCCCCAACCAACCACCATTGAAGCTTACCTCATCATAAACCCCTTAAAAACAAGCAGGAGACATAAACAACTTGTCGCTTTTTATGTACAAAAAAGCATCTCAGTATTGTCACCAATTTATTGCAACGCTCTTTAACAACTCTATTGAATACATCTAACCCTCCCAAAACTCCTCAAAATAGTGAGGGTCACTCCGACCATAAAGGAGAGACCAATCTGCTTGAATAACTTTAGACCAATATCTAACTTACCACTGCTCTCTAAAATCTTTGAAAAATTAATTCATAGACGGATCTATTCCTAACCTCATTTTCCCACACAACATATTAAACCCTTGTCAGTATTGATCCCAGGAATAATAAAAGCACAAATGATGCTATCTACACATTCTAGACTAATATATACCACACTTGAAAAGAAAGAAGTCCCGCTCGGGCATATTCCTTGATTTAAGTAAAAGTTTCGATACAGTCGACCATGAACTGCTGTACTCCAAATTAATGTACTATGGTTATACAGAGGCCACCCCTCAACTACCTAAGTCATACTTAGTAATACAAAACTCAATATGTTAAAGCAAATGCTACAAACTCTTCCACCCAACAATCCCAGTAGGAGTCCCACAAGGCAGCGCCCTTGGACCACTTCCTCTTTCTCCAACTACTCATGATCTACCGAAAAAAATGCATCACAGCTACTCAAACCCATATTATTTTGCAGATGACCTACATGATGTCCTTTCCACCCAAACACAGTCATACAAGCAAACACATCAATGCTGAATTACAGTAAATATCTACCTGGATGATGACAAACAAACTTACCCTGAACACTGATAAAACCATTTCATTCGTTTGGAAACGAAAGCTGCAAAGATCCAATAACATAATGCTAAATGGATCATTATTCACAAATTTACAGAGTGAAAATTCCTAGGTATCCACTCTTGACAGTACCATAATTCTGGACACACATACAACAAATCACCAAGGAAATCTATAAGACCCTGTAGGCATACTATCAAAGATAATGTACAACTTTCCAGAATCAGCCCTCCTGGCACTGTTCCAATTCACGCATATACCCTTATCCTTACTTATGGAATTTGTGAATGGGATCAACACATCAAAAAAAAAAAACAATCACGCTAAACCCGTAATAACCCAGCAAAAAGTAAGAATGATAACAAATCCCACCCGCCACATACTCCACCATTTTCAGAAGTCAGAATCTGCTCACCTTTACCCTTTGGGTGGCAGGTCCTCTCTGAGACTTGTTTCTTAGGGTTCGTCCCAAATTTTAAAAAAAAAAAAATATTTTTTCTTATGAAAAGAGAGAATCTTTTCCCGATCATAAAATGACACCAAAAGTATGAAATTTGTTGGAAAACTTAGGGAAATACACTTTCGCGAAGTTTGCGGTCTCGACGATGTTTACGCATTGGCGATTTTGCCCACTTTGAGCCCTATTTTCGGCCAATTCCAGTGTACTAGTCTACAAAAATCATAACTATTTTGCTAGAACTCCATTTTTTCTATCGAATGAGTGCAAGAAACCACCCATTTACCGATTTTAACTATCCAATTCAGTTGTCAGAATTTAGCAATTTTGCCAATTTCACACAAATTTTAAAAGATGCCAATTTCCGAGTAGAGTCCAGAATAAACAAGAAAGACATTCCTGGCACTAAAATAACATTTCCTCTGTTCATTAGTCATGTTCCACGCCCTCTTACATTCTTTGCTTTCCACTTTGAATTTTTATTCTCACAAAAAATAAAACGATTTACTTTATGCAGACTACGCATTAGTGTAGAAATGGTATAAATAATACCCGCCAAAACTTGTGAAAGAATATTAGACTCACCAGTTGACATGTGTTGGACGCTTGGCATGATTTGTTTACTTTTGATCTTTGGTAAAAATCGACTATTTCTGCTACTTTGAGCTCAATTTCAAGGTACTTTTCATTGTAAAATCAGTCAAAATCATCTCAATTTCTGTAATATGTCTTCCATTCTATAAAATGAGACCAGGAAAACTAGAATACAACAATAAATACCATAGGAAAATACAGTGCAAATTCACTGTTTTAATCCAAAAACACGGTCAAAGTTTTTTTCTCATTACGAACTGTTTACTGCAGGATTTTTTTTATACTGCACACACTGACCACATAAACCCATTTTTTCATATGTAGGCCTACCAGCTTTCTCTCACTAGATTTGATGGCGCTAGAATTTATGCATACTACTACGTCAAAAATCCCTGGTGTAAGCCTTAATAGTACGGCCGAAACCCCAAAAAGGTTAAGAACATCCATACTTATTCATGTGCCTACTACATACACAGAACAATACATGCAAATATAAACCCTCCACTCAAACTTCTCCTCACCAACCTTAACAGGACACATGACGACAACACAAATCACAGATCTCTTTTTGATATACCTTGTGTCCATATCACACTGTGTAAAAACTCAGTGCACATAAAGGGCCCCAAAATATGGAATTCATTACCAGAAGATATTAAAGTAACCCAGTCTGTAAATCAATTTAAGACTCCTCTCATAAGCCACTTAACCACCCTGGACTAAACGCTAAATACTCAGTACACACTCACCTATGTACTCCCACATCATAACTGAAACAATCACTTTGAACATTTTATCCATTGTTGACAGGAATATAATTGAATCATTGTTTTCACAAAAAAAGCATTTTAGAATATAAATATGTCTTTGTATTATACAAATTTTGATTCATTTATAATTAATATTCTACTGTACAACTATGAAATAATAACTATCATATTGTACAACTATAATATACTCCTTAGTGTTAAGTAGACTGTAAGCCAATAATGTTAAGTTGGCCCATAATGCCTAGGCATAATAGAGGCTCTCTTTGTACTGCAACCCACTATTGTAAATACAAAATTCAATGTACTGTTTGCAAGACATAAAATAAATAAATAAAACAATAAATAAAGTGTCACTCATCTTATCTTATATCTCCACTAATGACAGTGGTGACATCTGATGAGGGTACACTGACTTCCCTTCATTTGTTTTCACTTTACACATAAACATGTCTCTCTATCTGTCTGTCTCTTTTTCTGTCTGTCTATCTGTCTGCTTGGCTCTTTTTCTGTCTGTCTGCTCTTGGCTCTTTTTCTGTCTGTCTGCTTGGCTCTTTTTCTGTCTCTTTGCCTCTCTGTCTCTCTCTGTCTCAGAGAGAGCCACTAGTGAACCAGTATGTATTACACATGACGCAGTAGTCACTGCATCACATCTGAGTCCTGATACTTATTATTTGCCAGTCTGGATTTTTTGGTTATCCCAGGTAATTTACACTGTGTATAATTGTATTTATATGTACCTGTGGGAGAGAGAGAGAGAGAGAGAGAGAGAGAGACAGAGACAGAGACAGACAGACAGACAGACAGACAGAAACAGACAGAAACAGACAGACAGACAGTCAGCCACATCGTTTACACAAACACACACTTCCTTCCCTACCACCCCAACTGCCTCCTCTCCCCATTACTGCCTTTCCCCACCACCCACACTGCCGGAGAGTGAAGTATTCCTTACACTTGGCTTGGTGACAAAGGCGCACTGAATTACCACCCCCACAATGCAATGCGGATTTACCTGGAGAGTTTACAAGGAGAGTGTTTCGGGGGTCAACACCCCTGTGGCCCAGTCTGAGACAACGCCTCATGGCAGATCAGGGTCTGATCAACCAGGCTGTTACTGCTGGCTGCATACAAGCTGATGTACAAACCACAGCCAAGTTGGTCAGGTACTGACTTAGGTACCTGTCCAGTGCCTTATTGAAGACAGCGCCAGGAATCTATTGGTAATCCTCCTTATGTATGCTGGGAGGCAATTGAACAGTCTTGTGTCACGGACACTTTTTATGTTCTCTCTCAGTGTACTCGTGGCGCTCCTGCTTTTCATTGGGGGAATGTTGCATCTCCTGCCTAGTTTTTGCTTTCATATGGAGTGATTTTCGTGTGCAAGTTTGGTACCAATCCCTCCAGGACCTTCCAAGTGTATATTATCATGTACCTCTCACCTGTGTTTGAGGGAATTCAGGTCAAGGACGTTCAACCAATCCCAGTAATTTAGGTGTCTTGTACTTATGTGTGCCATGAAAGTTCTTTGTACACTCTCCAGGTCTGCAATGTCACCAGCCTTGAAGGGGGTCGTTGGTGTACAGCAGTATTCCAGCCTAGAGAGCATAAGCAAATTGAGGAGAATCATGGACTTGGCATCCCTAGTTTTGAAGGTTCTCATTATCCATCCTATCATTTTCCTAGCGAACGAGGTAGATACATTGTTGTGGTATTTGAAGGCGAGATCCTCTGACATTATCACTCCCAGGTCCTTCACATTACTTTTTCACTCTATTATATGGTTTGAATTCATGGTATACCCTGACACATTTTTAATTTACTCAAGTTTTCCTTATCTGAGTAATTGAAATTTCTCCTCGTTGAACTTCATATTGTTTTGAGTGGCCCATTCGAAGATTTGGTTGATGTCAGCTTGGAGCCTCACAGTGTCTTCGATGGCGGTCACTGCCATGATGATCCGGGTGTCATCTACAAAGGAAGTCACGGAGCTATGGCTTACATCTCTGTCTATGTCAGAAATGAAGATGAGGAATAGAATGGGAGTGAGTACTGTGCCTTGTGGAACAGAGCTTTTTACCATGGCTGCCTGGGACTTTACTCTGTTTACTATTACTCTTTGTGTTCTATTTGTCAGGAAGTTGTAGATCCATCTTCCAACTTTTCCCATTATTCATTTATCCCACATTTTGTGTGCTATTACCCTATGGTCACACTTGTTGAAAGCTTTTGCAAAGTCCGTGTATACTACATCTGTATATTTATCCTCTACAGCATCCAGGACCTTGTCATAGTGGTCCAGTAGCTGAGACAGGCAGGAGTGACCTGCTCTAAACCTGTGTTGTCCTGGGTTGTATAATTGTTGGGTATCTAGGTGGTTGGCTACCTTGCTTCTTAGAACCGTCTCAAAGATTTTTATGATATGGGATGTTAGTGATATAGGTCTGTAGTTCTTTGCAACTGCTTTACTGCCACCTTTGTGGAGTGGGGCTAAGTCTGTTTTTTTAGTGTGTGTGGGACGAACCATGTCCATGCTCCCTCTCCACAAAATGCTGAAGGCACGCGATAGGGGCTTCTTGCAATTCTTGATGAACACGGAGTTCCACGAGTCTGGGCCTGGGGCAGAGTGCATGGGCATGTCATTAATTGCCTCTTCAAAGTCTTGTAGAGTTAGAATAATATTCTTCCTGTGATTCTTGTCTCCTATAAGAATCGTTCAACTTAAGTTCAATATTTGCAATTTCATTGACTAGTGCCTCCCTTAATATTTTGGATATATTGACCCCACTCAGCAGCTCTGTGACTCTTCACCTTCGTCTATATAGGGAACATCTCTCTCTTTCTAGTTTACATCTTCTCTTTCTCTTTCTTAATGGAATGTGTCTTGAGCAGAACTCAAGAACCACAGAATTCATTTTGTGAAGGAAAATGTTCAGATCCGTGTTGTTTAGGATATCTTCCCAGCTTGTTTCATTTAGGACATGGTGCATAGATTTTTTTGCTACTGCACACACTTACCTTATATTGCCTGCTTGATTTGAAGATGCTAGAATTGATGCATACTAGTACATCAATAACCCTGGCGAGTAAGATGTACAAGTACATCGGAAACCCTGAACGGGTTAAATTGTCCACACATAGATGTACGTGCACGTGCGTGCAGCGCTCTAAACATATATCAACATTTTACTTTTCATTCCTTCAAATTTGGTTCCTAGACCTGAAATTCAAGTTAAATTCAAATTCAAATTCAAAGCTTATTCTCTATAAGGATTACAATGCTCAGTTTACAGAATTTGGTTATTGTGTGGTTTATATGTAGTAAAATAATTACAGAGTGTACCACTAGAACACCTAGCATGGCTAGGCATTTCGGGCAGACTTAGATCAATTCTTAAATTTAAAATATTACGAATTATGAGGTAAGTTGGTATTATGGCTAAGTGACTAAATACTAGTTTGTGAGTTTAGCAATGTGAATGCTTTTGTTTTGGCACAATACATAGTTTCAGTATTGGAGTATCACAGGTCAACTTATGACTAGTTAGGATTCATTGTTTTAAGATTGAGATTGATATTTCTGTTTATGGTCAAATGGGTGAGTGAGTGTAAGTGTGAACCACCAGGTGGTATTCGTGTAATTAGTTGATGGGGTGTATCAGGGAGATAAGATGTTTTCTAATGGTAGTTTTGAAGGTGATGAATGTGTCTGCACTTCTAGAGTTTTCAGGTATGGTGTTCCAGATTTTCGGGCCTTTGACATACATTGAATTGAAAGAATGGGTCTGTGCACTCAGCATGCACACTATGAAAAAATTGGGGACTACTTAGTATCTTGTGGTAGCACCAGTTCAACTTAGCACCAGCTAGAGCAAATAGTGTAGCAAGCACCAGTGATTCACTGATGTCATGTCATAATAACACATTTTAAGAGGAAAGCAAAAATAGGTTAGATAAATTCATGCGTGGATGTGGGTGGGTGTGAGTTGAACCTGACTAGCTTGTACTACTAGGTCAAATGCTGTTCTCCTTCTATCTGTCTATATCTCTGTCTATAACTTTGTGTATCTGTCTATAACTTTGTATATCTGTCTATATATCTATATCTCTGTCTATATATGCATCTATACCTCTGTCTATATATCTATCTATATCTCTGTCTATATGTCTGTCTATCCATATCTCTGTCTATCTATATCTCTGTCTATATCTCTGTCTCTCACATGTACTCATAAATACAGTTATTATACATAATGTAAATTATCATTGATAACCCCAAAAATTCCAGGCCAAGTGTTATACAGTGTTTGTAGATATAAGACATAAATAAACATGACACAAATAATAGCAGTGTCACTTGCTCAGCAATCAGGGAACAGCACATACGTACACCACAAACCAACAGGTTTACTAGCCGCTCCCTGAGACAGACAAGTAAATGGAAAGACACACACACACAGGCAGATAGAAAGACAGACAAGCAGGACTAGACAGACAGATAAGCATCTCCCTCTTTCTCCATGCCCTCTGCATCCGTGATCCTCAGTTCCTTCCAGCAGAAATTTCCACTCTTCATAATTCGTTTTCCTGTCTTGGCTACCCTTCCCATTTCATAGACTCTGCCCTCTCACGTGCTAAACGTAATTTCTTCTCTCCCAAACTCTCTACTCCTGGGAACTCTTCTGTCCTCTGCCTTCCCTTCATTTCCAGTCTTTCTAATCTCAACAATTCTCTCCATCCCTTAGACATCAAGCTTACTTTCCGCCAGACTAACACTCTTCGCACTAATCTTGTTCATACCTCTCCTCCCTCTACAGATGTTCCTGATGTCTACTCTATTTCTTGCTCCTCCTGTCCTCTTCAATACTTTGGAGAAACTGGCCGATCTCTTTCTGACAGGCTTAGGGAGCACAAAAATAGTGTTAGGCTTGCCGACACTAACAATGCTCTTTTCTGTCACGTCAGAGATCACAGCTGTCCTATAGACTGATCTTTTGCTAAAACTGTCTTCCCTACTTCCAACTTTAACAGTCGTCGTCTTATTGAATCCTCCCTAATACAGAACTTTCCTTGTACGAATCTTAGTCCTGGCTTCATCTCTGTAGATGCCTTCCTCTCCCACTACATGGTAAAATGCTCCAAACTTCAGAACACTTGTGACTTAACCTGATTCCTCCTTTTTCTTCTTCTCCCTCTTCCTCTTTCCTCTTTCCTTTTTCTCTTCTGGGTTGTCTTTCTTCTGTCTTGTGTTTCTGTTCCTTCATTATTTATTTCACTATTTTCCCCTCCCCCCTCCTCTGTGTTCTTGCTCTCCCTCTGTGGGCACCTAGCTCCCTTGCAGTGCTCCCCTTTCTTTGTATTTGACTGGCTATTCCTCCTTACTTCCCCATTACTTCTTACTTCCATCTCTGCCACTACTACTACTACCACTTCTACTACTACTACTACTACTACTACTACTACTACTACTACTACTACTACTACTACTACTTCTACTACTACTACTACTACTACTACTACTACTACTACTACTACTACTACTACTACTACTACTACTACTACTACACTACCACTACCACCACCACTAGCTCTTCCTGCCTATATATACCCGTCCTGCTCTACTTATCGTTAGTGTGACTTTGTAAATGATCCAAGTTGGACCGAAACATCATCATAAGCTCCTCTCTTCTATGTGCGGGTTATTTGTGTATTGTTCCAGTCACTGTATTGTGCCTTTTTTTTGTTATTTATTGACCCCATGGTTAAGCGTCATATTCTTTTCAACTTTTTAATGTTCTTCCCTCTTTTAAACCTCTCTTTCGATCTTATGAGGCTGCTCTTATTGCTACCCGGCATTGTAAGAATCAGCTTCGCTTCCTACGTGACTGTCTTGCTGAACAAGTTCTGCCACCTTACTTCTCCCATTTCCTGAAACCCAACCCACTGGTCACTCTCTTTCCTGATCATGCCCATCTCCTACTTCAACAACTTATTCTTTTTACTAAGTCTCGGGTTGAAGTTGCCTTCTTTACTTTCCATCAGCATCAATGTGCTCTCTTTGCAGCTCTACCACAGGATCTCTGTAACCTTCTCTCTACCATTGCCTTTGACACTGCTCACCTGAACACACAAATTCATTCTTCTAAACTACAGAACAAACTTCAGCGTCTCATCTCAGCTAGCCCTTGGTCTAAATTCTCCCTCACTGACTGTGTTACTAACCTGTCTTCTGTCTCACTCTCTCAATATGAGCTTGAACTTCTTGGTTTTGGCCTTTCCTTTGCCACTTCTCCTGCCCCTCGCGCTGGTATTTAACTGATTAACTCTTTTGATTGTTTTTGTCAGTCTCGCTCCCGTAATCTTCCTCACTCCCTTGGTGCTTTTTCTCCTGCCCACCTCTGTCACTCTCAAGACTTCAATGAATGGGTTTGCCCTCTCCCGACCTGTAAGATGCTTAGTATTGACGTTGAGTCCCTCTTCACCAATGTTCCTCTTGATGAGGTCCTTGATTTTCTTAGAAGGTCCATGAAGTGTTTCTTCATCTCCCTATACCTATTGATGTCTTTCTTGATCTTATCCGCCTCTGTGTGTACTCTAATTCCTTTTCCTTCAAAGGGAAATATTATTCTCAAACCTTCTGTGTTGCTGTGGGCTCTCCTCTCTCTCCTGTCCTTGTTAATCTTTACATGGAATACTTCGAGGCTGTTCTTTTTCCTACCATCGATGTGCGCCCTTCACTCTGGCTTCGCTACGTGGATGACATCTTTGCTCTGTGGCCTCATAACTCCAGTCTCTTCCAACCTTTTCTTGAAGCTCTTAATAATCTTGCCCCTTCCATTAGGTTTAAAGCTGAATGGGAATCTAATTCCTTGCTTCCTTTCCTTGATGTCCATGTCCACCGCTCAGATACAGGATTTCCTTTTCCATTTACCGCAAACCTATGCACAATGGCATGTACATTCACTACTTTTCCTATCATGCTTCCCCTGTCAAGAAAAGTGCTCTTATCTCCCTCTTTCTCCATGCCCTTTGCATCTGTGATCCTCAGTTCCTTCCAGCAGAAATTTCCACTCTTCATAATTTGTTTTTGCATCTTGGTTACCCTTCCCATTTCATAGACTCTGCCCTCTCACGTGCTAAACATAATTTCTTCTCTCCCAAACTCTCTACTCCTGGGAACTCTTCTGTCCTTTGCCTTCCATATATTTCCGGTCTTTCTAATCTCAACAATTCTCTCCATCCCTTAGACATCAAGCTTACTTTCCGCCAGACTAACACTCTTCGCACTAATCTCATTCATGCCTCTCCTCCCTCTACAGATGTTCCTGGTGTCTTCTCTATTTCTTGCTCCTCCTGTTTTCTTCAATACTTTGGAGACACTGGCCGATCTCTTTCTGACAGACTTAGGGAGCACAAAAATAGTGTTAGGCTTGCCGACACTAACAATGCTCTTTTCTGTCACGTGATAGATCACAGCCATCCTATAGACTGGTCTTCTGCTAAAACTGTCTTCCCTACTTCCAACTTTAACAGTCGCCATCTTGTAGAATCCTCTCTAATACACAACTTTCCTTGTATGAATCTTAGTCCTGGCTTTGTCTCTGTAGATGCCTTCCTCTCCCACAACATTGTAAAATGCTCCAAATTTCAGAACACTCATGACTTAACCTGATTCCTCCTTTTTCTTCTCCCTCTTCCCCTTTCCTCTCCTTTTTTATCTTCTGGGTTGTCTTTCTTTCTGTCTTGTGTTTCTGTTCCTTCATTATTTATTTCACCGCTTCTTCTTCCCCCCACCACTGTGCACTTGCTCTCCCTCTGTGGG
The DNA here is from genome assembly GCF_026875155.1 of Cherax quadricarinatus. NCBI lineage: Eukaryota > Metazoa > Arthropoda > Malacostraca > Decapoda > Parastacidae > Cherax > Cherax quadricarinatus. The sequence continues at coordinate 11,853,215 of NC_069402.1, forward strand.
CACCTAGCTCCCTTGCAGTGCTCCCCTTTCTTTGTATTTGACTGGCTCCTCCTCCGTACTTCCCCATTACTTATTCCTTCCATCTCTGCCACTACTACTACCACTTCTACTACTACTACTACTACTACTACTACTACTACTACTACTACTACTACTACTACTACTACTACTACTACTACTACTACTACTACCACCACTACTACTACTTCTACTACCACTACCTCTTCCTGCCTATATACAGTGGTCCCTCGTTTTTCGTAGTTAATCCATTCCTGGAGTTGCTACTATTATCAAAATCTATGATTTTCGAATCAATTTTCCCCATAAGAAATAATGTAAATAAAATGAATTTGTTCCTGGCACCCAGAAGTATTAAAACCAAAAAAATTTTTTACATGAAATACAGATGTAGTACATAAACAATACAATGGGAAATGATGATTGAAACATTAACAGCATGACACTTACCTTTATTGGAGATTCTTCTTAGTGTATGGAAGACTGGAGGAGGAAAGAGATTGTATTGTTTACAGTTTGGAAGGGGAATCCCCTTCCAGCAACACCTCAGGTACCAATTGCATTTCTTGGGTTGCTTCTCTTCTCTGTTTCTTAATGCCACTAGGACCACCTTAAGAGTCACAGGAGTCCTGTCTCGCAAAATGACTGTGGAGAGAGCTCTGTTTTTCCTGAACACTCTGGGATTTTCTGAATGGTACACTAGTAATGGCTTCACTTTGAAATCCCCACTAGCATTAGCACAGAACATGAGCATCAGCCTATCTTTCATAGGCTTGTGTCCTGGCATTGCCTTTTCCTCCTGTGTAATGAAGGCCCTCTTTGGCATTTTCTTCCAAAAGAGACCTGTTTCATCAAAATTGAACACTTGTTCAGGTTTCAGTCCTTCAGCCTCTATGTACTCCTTGAATTCATGAACATATTTTTCAGCCACCTTGTGGTCTGAACTGGCAGCCTCACCATGCCTTACTACACTGTGTATGCCAGTACGGTTCTTAAATCTCTCAAACCAACCTTTGCTGGCCTTAAATTCACTCACATCACCACTATTTGCAGGCAATTTCATTACCAGATCGTTGTGCAACTGCCTAGTCTTTTCACAAATAATCGAAGTCATAAGAGTATCTCCTGCTAATTGTTTCTCTTTTTATCCACACCAATAATAACTTCTCAACATCTTCGAGTACTGGTGATCTCATTTTTGTCAGCATAGTTACCCCCTTTGCAACAACAGTGTCCTTGATTTCCTTTTCCTTGGCCACTATTGAACATATGGTTGTGTAGGGTTTCTTATACATCCTGGCCAGTTCGGCAGCACTTGTGCCACTTTCATATTGTTCAGTGATGTTTTTCTTAAATTCAGTCGTATTTCTCACCTTCTTTACCACAGGCTTGGCACTAGGAGCTTTCTTTGGAGCCATGGTAGCTTATTTAGTACTTGCAAGCACTAAAATGAGTGGAATATTTTGAAATATTTTGCTGGAGCACGTGAGGGGACCTTCACTCACTGGTAAATAATGCCAGACTGGCTGGGTAGGGAGGCCGCCCCGGCTCACACTGTGCATCCTGGACAAACTACTATTCGCTAGTCAACCTATGATTAGCGAGCCCATGTTCATACGAAAATATCCCTATGATTTCCGAAATCTATGATTCCCAAGAACTACGAAAAACGAGGGACCACTGTATACCCATCCTGCTCTACTTCTCGTTAGTGTGACTTTGTATATGGTCCAACTTGGGCCGAAATATCGCCGTAAGCTCCTCTCGTTCCAGTGACCATATTGTGCCTTTTTCTGTTATTTAAATACACCTACCATCTGACTTACGACCGAGTTCGGTTCCGAGAAACCGGTCATAAGTTGAAATGGTCGTAAGTCGAACTTTACTACTGAATATCAACAAAACATTTTTGTAATGACTTCATTTTATTGTTTTATTTTGGTATTTCACGTTTTACTTTACTTTTTATGCTGTTAGTACTGTATTTTATACTGTAAGGTTTAGGATAAACACTTTGTACAACACAAATAGTTGTTTATTTCCCAGAAATTTGGCATAAAAAACATGGTCGTAAGTCGAGTGGCCGTAAGTCGAGCAGGTCGTAAGTCGGATGGTAGGTGTATATACATGTTATGGCTTAATAACATGTATGTTATTAAATACCACTGCCTCTACCACTGCGAGTTCCTACTACCCTCCCTCCGACCCCTGCAACTGGCAGCCAGCCCTCCCACCACTGTGTGGTGAGTGTTTTGTTTGTTCATTGTTTGCTATTAAACTACAGTATAAATAATGTAAACCCATTCATGACTGCATATTGGAATGGCTATTTGGACAGGTATTGGATGGTGACATCATGTGTTTACTCTTGAACACAGCAAAGAATCAAACATTTCTGCTACTGCTAATAATAACAATAGTAATAATAATAATAATAATAATAATAAATACGATAGAATTGAAGAAGGAATTTGTACAAAAATACAAGGGTTAAAGCAATAGTGGAGGGAGTGGTTGACACATAGTCAGTGTGACTTTCCTTATGCTAGTGAGCATTAGTCTCCGTGCTCTTCAAAACATTTCACAATAATTTATTGTGTTTGGTGCTTGTAGATTGAGTGCGACTGGAGTGGTTGAGGCAGTGGTAGAGGCAGTGGGTGAGGCAGCAGTTGAGGCAGTGGTAGAGGCAGTGGGTGAGGCAGTGGATGAGGCAGCAGTTGAGGCAGTGGGTGAGGCAGTGGGTGAGGCAGTGGGTGAGGCAGTGGGTGAGGCAGCGGTTGAGGCAGCTGTTGAGGCAGTGGTTGAGGCAGCGGTTGAGGCAGCAGTTGAGGCAGTGGGTGAGGCAGTTGGTGAGGCAGCAGTTTAGGCAGCAGGTGAGGCAGCAGTTGAGGCAGCAGTTGAGGCAGCAGTTGAGGCAGTGGTTGAGGCAGTGGTTGAGACAGTGGTATTTACTAACATATATGTTATAAATAATAATAGTACATGTTATTATTAATAACATATATAATAATATTAATACAGTGGACCCCCACATTATGATATTAATTCCTTCCTGAGAGCTCATCGTAAGCCGAAATTATCATAAGGTGAATTAATTTTCCCCATAAGAAATAACGGAAATCAAATTAATCCCTGCAAGACACTCCAAAGTATAAAAAATCAATTTTTTTACCACATGAAATATTAATTTTAATATACACAAACTGAAGAAGACATTCACAATTACTACTCTACTAAGAATAGAATACATGACACTTACCTTTATTGAAGATATGGTGATGATTGATGGGATAGGAGAAGGGGAGAGTGTGGAAGTTATTGTTTAGAAGGGGAATCCCCTTCCATTAGGACTTGTGGTAGGAAGTCCTTTTCTGGGGTTACTTCCCTTCTTTTAATGCCACTAGGACCAGCTTGAGAGTCACTGGACCTCTGTCGCACAACAAATCTGTCAATAGAGCACTGTACCTCCCGTTCCTTTAAGATTTGCCTAAAATGGACTAAAACATTGTCGTTGTAATAGTAACCAGCACGGCTTGCAATAGCTGTGTTAAGGTGATTTTCATCCATAAAGGTTTGCAGTTCAACCCACTTTGCACACATTTCCTTAATCTTCGAAGTAGGCACAATGGATTCCACAACTGGCATAGGCTTCTCAGGGTTAGCCCCAAACCCTTCAAAACCTTTCTTAATTTCCATGATAATTCTTACCCTTTTTACCACAGAGTTGGCACTAGAAGCTTTCTTGAGGCCCATGGTGACTTATTTTGCAGTTACAAGCACAAAAAGCACTGGGATGAGGTGAAATGTACCGAATGTATGCATGGATGCGACCGCACTGGCTGGCTTGTAAACACTGACGCTGAGGCCACAAGTGGGATGCTTCCTGGATGAATCACGGAAGGCGAGTTTTTTATCGTGAAGCAAGGCAAAATTTTTACGCTCAAATGCTTTTATGGCGGATTTAATGTAATGCGATGCATTAGTAAGGCGGGTTCCACTGTAATAATAATAATAATATGTTATTAATAATAACATTTGCTATTATTATTTAAAACATTATTTATTTATTTATTATCACACTGGCCGATTCCCACCAAGGCAGGGTGGCCCGAAAAAGAAAAACTTTCACCATCATTCACTCCATCACTGTCTTGCCAGAAGGGTGCTTTACACTACAGTTTTTAAACTGCAACATTAACACCCCTCCTTCAGAGTGCAGGCACTGTACTTCCCATCTCCAGGACTCAAGTCTGGCCTGCCGGTTTCCCTGAACCCCTTCATAAATGTTACTTTGCTCACACTCCAACAGCATGTCAAGTATTAAAAACCATTTGTCTCCATTCACTCCTATCAAACACGCTCATGCATGCCTGCTGGAAGTCCAAGCCCCTCACACACAAAACCTCCTTTACCCCTCCCTCCAACCTTTCCTAGGCCGACCCCTACCCCGCCTTCCTTCCACTACAGACTGATACACTCTTGAAGTCATTCTGTTTCGCTCCATTCTCTCTACATGTCCGAACCACCTCAACAACCCTTCCTCAGCCCTCTGGACAACAGTTTGGTAATCCCGCACCTCCTCCTAACTTCCAAACTACGAATTCTCTGCATTATATTCACACCACACATTGCCCTCAGAAATGACATCTCCACTGCCTCCAGCCTTCTCCTCGCTGCAACATTCATCACCCACGCTTCACACCCATATAAGAGCGTTGGTAAAACTATACTCTCATATATTCCCCTCTTTGCCTCCAAGGACAAAGTTCTTTGTCTCCACAGACTCCTAAGTGCACCACTCACTCTTTTTCCCTCATCAATTTTATGATTCACCTCATCTTTCATAGACCCATCCGCTGACACGTCCACTCCCAAATATCTGAATACGTTCACCTCCTCCATACTCTCTCCCTCCAATCTGATATCCAATCTTTCATCACCTAATCTTTTTGTTATCCTCATAACCTTACTCTTTCCTGTATTCACCTTTAATTTTCTTCTTTTGCACACCCTACCAAATTCATCCACCAATCTCTGCAACTTCTCTTCAGAATCTCCCAAGAGCACAGTGTCATCAGCAAGAGCAGCTGTGACAACTCCCACTTTTGTGTGATTCTTTATCTTTTAACTCCACGCCTCTTGCCAAGACCCTCGCATTTACTTCTCTTACACCCCATCTATAAATATATTAAACAACCACGGTGGACATCACACATCCTTGTCTAGGCCTACTTTTACTGGGAAAAATTTCCCTCTTTCCTCCATACTCTAACTTGAGCTCACTATCCTCGTAAAAACTCTTCACTGCTTTCAGTAACCTACCTCCTACACCATACACTTGCAACATCTGCCACATTGCCCCCCTATCCACCTGTCATACGCCTTTTCCAAATCCATAAATGCCACAAAGACCTCTTTAGCCTTATCTAAATACTGTTCACTTATATGTTTCACTGTAAACACCTGGTCCACACCCCCTACCTTTCCTAAAGCCTCCTTGTTCATCTGCTATCCTATTCTCCGTCTTACTCTTAATTCTTTCAATTATACTTACCATACACTTTACCAGGTATACTCAACAGACTTATCCCCCTATAATTTTGCACTCTCTTTTATCCCCTTTGCATTTATAGAAAGGAACTATGCATGCTCTCTGCCAATCCCTAGGTACCTTACCCTCTTCCATACATTTATTAAATAATTGCACCAACCACTCCAAAACTATATCCCCACCTGCTTTTAACATTTCTATCTTTATCCCATCAATCCCGGCTGCCTTAACCCCTTTCATTTTACCTACTGCCTCACGAACTTCCCCCACACTCACAACTGGCTCTTCCTCACTCCTACAAGATGTTATTCCTCCTTACCCTATACACGAAATCACAGCTTCCCTATCTTCATCAACATTTAACAATTCCTCAAAATATTCCCTCCATCTTCCCAATACCTCTAACTCTCCATTTAATAACTCTCCTCTCCTATTTTTAACTGACAAATCCATTTGTTCTCTAGGCTTTCTTAACTTGTTAATCTCACTCCAAAACTTTTTCTTATTTTCAACAAAATTTGTTGATAACATCTCACCCACTCCCTCATTTGCTCTCTTTTTACATTGCTTCACCACTCTCTTAACCTCTTCTCTTTTTCTCCGTATACTCTTCCCTCCTTGCATCACTTCTACTTTGTAAAAACTTCTCATATGCTAACTTTTTCTCCCTTACTACTCTCTTTACATCATCATTCCACCAATCGCTCCTCTTCCCTCCTGCCCCACCTTTCCTGTAACCACAAACTTCTGCTGAACACTCTAACACTACATTTTAAACTACCCCACACCTCTTCGGCCCCATTGCCTATGCTCTCATTAGCCCATCTATCCTCCAATAGCTGTTTATATCTTACCCTAACTGCCTCCTCTTTTAGTTTATAAACCTTCACCTCTCTCTTCCCTGATGCTTCTATTCTCCTGTATCCCATCTACCTTTTACTCTCAGTGTAGCTACAACTAGAAAGTGATCTGATATATCTGTGGCCCTCTATAAACATGTACATCCTGAAGTCTACTCAACAGTCTTTTATCTACCAATACATAATCCAACAAACTACTGTCATTTTGCCCTACATCATATCTTGTATACTTATTTATCCTCTTTTTCTTAAAATATGTATTACCTATAACTAAACCCCTTTCTATACAAAGTTCAATCAAAGGGCTCCCATTATCATTTACACCTGGCACCCCAGACTTACCTACCACACCCTCTCTAAAAGTTTCTCCTACTTTAGCATTCAGGTCCCCTACCACAATTACTCTCTCACTTGGTTGAAAGGCTCCTATACATTCACTTAACATCTCCCAAAATCTCTCTCTCTCCTCTGCATTCCTCTCTTCTCCAGGTGCATACACGCTTATTTTGACCCACTTCTCGCATCCAACCTTTACTTTAATCCACATAATTCTTGAATTTACACATCATATTCTTTTTTTCCCCTTCCATAATGATCTTTTAAATTACTGTACCCTTCCTTTGCTCAACTTTCAATACGTTAGTAAATACTTTTTTTATAATGTTAGTAAATACCACTGCCCCCTTGCTGTCCCCCCACGCCTCACCCCTGCCTCCCCCACTCCCTCAACTGCTGCCTACCCCTGCCACCAACTGTCTCCCCCACTGCCTAACTGCTGTCTCACCCTGCCTCCCCACCCCCCAAACTGCTGTCTCACCCACTGCCTCACCACTGCCTCACCCCTGCCTCAACTGCTACCTCACCCCCTGCCCACCCACTGCCTCCCCACTGCCTCAACGCGTCTCAACCATTTGCCTCACCACTCCCTCCCCCACTCCCTAACTGCGTTCCCCCCACTGCCTCACCAATCCCTAACGCTGCATTGCCCCTGTTTAAAACCCACTGCCCACCCACTCCCTCAACGCTGTTTCCCCGTGCCCTACCCATGTTCTACCCTGCCTCAACCATCCAGTGCACTCAATCTACAAGCACCAAACCAAAATGAATTTTTGTAAGTGTTTGGAAAAGAGCATGAGACTAAGCTCACTCCACATAAACAAAGCCACGCAATGTGTAAACCACCCCCTCCCTTCAAGCCTGGTATTTTTGTTAAATTTCCTTTCATTCTATTGTATTTTTTTTTATTATTATTATTATTATTATTATTATTATTTTATTTTTTTTTTATTTTTATTATTTTACTATTTTTATTATTAGCAGTGCAAAAATGTTTGTTTTTTGCTGTGTTCAAGAGAAAACACATGATGCCCCTTCCCAATCCCCTGCCCAAATGCCATTCAATATGCAGTAATAATGGGTTAACATTATTTATACTTAGTTTAATAGCAAAAAATGAAAAAAACAAAACCCCACACAGTGGGGGGAGGGTGGCTGCCAGTTGGGGGTCGGGGGGGGTTTAAAGGGACACGAGGGGGCGGTAACTTAAATATGAATTGGCTGGGGGAATTTGGGGGTTTGGGGAAATTTTGTGAATGTGTAAAACCCCGGGTGAAAAGTTGAAAATGCAATGTTGAGGGGGACTATATGTTTCTTGTTTTTTAATTTTATTATCCCTTTATTAGATGAATTGTGATAGTAAAAAAGCTGTAGATTGATATTATGTCATATTGAAGTACTATGTCAACCCTCCTAAGCAGGAAAGATTAGTTAGATTCCCTTTTTTTTTTTGGGGGGAAAATTTAAATTTGGTAAAAAAAAACCTTAAGGAAAAACTTTTGGGAACGGAAAAAAAATTCATCTCCCGGGGTCCATTTACATACTAATGAGAAGAGGCTGTATTAATATTTTTCCCCAAGAATATAATAAAAATTTTTTATGTTAAAGTCAATTGTTTATTTTTTAGTAAACAAAATTTAATATAAACAACTTGTGTTTTATCTTGAAGATATTTTCAGGTAAAAATTTGAAAGTGAAATTTTATTTAGTAAAAAAAGTGACAATAGTAAAAAAATCTTTTTAGTTCTGGTGTTTTGTTGGTAATTGGGGAATTTTTGTATTTTCTGACTCATGTATTTTGAACAAACTGAATTGCAGAAGTTTTTTGGGGAAAGATACCAGGTTATGTCTTCCCAGGCACTATGTCTTCGTACTTCAAGAAGCACCTTGTAAGATCCCGGGTTTGTGTCTTGCCAGACCTTTTTTCTTCAGTATTAAAGAAGCACCAGTGTAAGACTACAGGTTTTTATCTTGCCGCACTATTTTCATATTCAAGAAGCACCAGTGTAAGACTCCCAGGTTGTTCTTGCCAGACAATTTTTCGTATTCAAGAAGCACAGTGTAAGATCCCCAGTTGTTCTTGCCAGACACTATATCTTCATACTTAAGAAGCACCCGTGTAAGACTACCAGGTTGTGCTTGCCAGACACTATTTTCGTCTTAAAGAAACCAGTTTTGACTTCAGGTTTTGTATTTGCCAGACATATATCTTCAGTATTAAGAAGACCAGTGTAATAACAGGTTGTTTCTGCCAGCATTATCTTCAGTACTTAAAAGAAGCACCAGTGAAGATACCGGGTTGTGTCTTGCCAGACACTATATCTTCAGTTTCAAAAGCCCCAGTGTAAAGACTCCCCGGGTTGGTCTTCCACACTATATCTTCAGTACTTAAAGAAGCACCAGTGTAAGACTACCGGGTTTGTGTTTTCCCCCGCACATATCTTCAGTACTTAAAAGAAGCACATTAAAGCTCCCAGGTTGTGCTTCCCAGACACATTTCAGTACTCAAGAAGCCCCAGTGTAAGACTCCCGGGTTTTGGTCTTGCCAGACACTATACTTCAGTACTTCAAGAAGCACCATTAAGATCCCGGTTGTGTTTGCCGGGCCACAAAATTCTTCGTACTTAAGAAGCACCAGTGTAAGACTATCAGGTTTTATCTTGCCAGACACTAATCTTCGTATTTCAAAAACCCAAGTGTAAGAATTAGGTTGTACTTGCCAGAAACAAAATTTTTTCAGTATTTAAAGAAGCCCATTTGAAAGACCCGGTTTGTGTATGCCAGACACTATATCTTCAGTACTTCAAAAAAGCCCGTGTAAGCTATCGGTTGGCTTGCCAAAACCCCTAATTTTTCAGTACTTCTAAAAAGGGCAACCCTTTTTTTTTGTGAATTTGTAACTTGCCAAGTATTGCTAATTGAAATTTTTTTTTTTAAAATTTTGGGAATTCTATCTAAATACCTAGCAGTTTTACAAAAATACAAGTTACTAAAACTGAAATTTAAAAAATTTTCAAAAAAATCTATTTAAAAAACACAAGAGAAAATAATAATACAAGGGGTTGTTGAGTGTATCTGCAGTTTTCTAGTACATTATTAATTTTTTTAACAAAAAAAAATTAGATGTATTTACAAAATATAAATTTTTATTTGTCTAATAGGAAAATTTTTTCTGAATTTATCTTAAAGGGAATATGTTAAAAGAAAAACTGTGTTCAGTGTCCAAAATAATTAAAAAATTCTTGAAAAAGACATGGAGACATGGGGAAGGTTAACTGTACCACTGTTGTATGAAAAAATTAATTTAAATGAAATTTTTCATTTAAAAAATATGGAGAAAACTTGAAAAAAACCATATCAAGTTCAGGGTCTAAAATGTTTTAGTAGAAAATACGTCTTTTGAAACATATGGAGACATACGGGAGATAAACCTATCAATGTTCAGAGGTCTAAAATGTTTTATAGAAAATAAGTTTTGTGAAACATATGAAGTACATACTGGAGAAAAACCATATCAATGTTCAGGTGCTGAAATGTTTACGAAAAAGGCATTTATGAACATATTAGAATACATACAGGAGAAAAAACCATATCAATGTTCTGGTGTCTGAAATTTTTGTTAAAAAAAAAAAGTCTTGTGTCACTATGAGAGTACATCGGGAGATAAACCATTCAATGTTCGAGTGTCTGAAATGTTTTATGAAAAATGTCTTGTGACACATATGGAGTACATACAGGAGAAAAACCAATCATGTTCTGAGTGTTGAAATTTTTTAAATGAGAAAAGAAGTCTTGTGAACATTGAGAAAAATTACAGGAGAAAAACCCCCTATAAATTTTCAGAGTGTCTGAAATGTTTTAGTCTGAAAAGTAGTCTTGTGAGACATATGAGAGTACTACAGAAGGTAAACCATATCAAGCACAAGTGTCTGAAATGTTTTATTGAAAATCAGTTTATGAAACTTATAAAGGTACAATGGAGAAAAACCTATAAATTTTCAGGTGTCTGAAATTTTTCCCTGAAAAAGGCAATCGGGGACAATATTAAGTACATCAGGAGAAAACCAATCAATGTTCTGGTGCTGAAATGTTTTGCGGAAAAAAAAGAGTTTGTGTACTAAGATACATAAGGAGATAAACCATATCATTGTTCAGGTGTTGAAATTTTTCACTAAAAAAAGGCTTCTTTGACAATATTAGAGTACATACAGGAGAAAAACCATATCGAGTTCGAGGTCTAAAATTTTTTTACTGAGAAAAGAAGTCTTGTAAAAACATATGAGAGTAATACAGGGATAAACCATTCAAGTTCAGAGTGTCTGAAATTTGTTTTGTGTAAAAGGCAGTTTGTGAGAAATATGAGAGTAATACAGGAGATAAACCATATCATTGTTCAGAGTGTCTGAAATGTTTTAGTAAAAAAGGCAGTCTTGTGAGACTTTGAAGTCCGGAGATAAAACCATATCAATGTTAGAGTGTTGAAATTTTTTTACTAAAAAAAAGCAATTTGTGATGCATATGGAGTAATACAGGATTAAACCGTACAATTTTTCAATTTTGTCTAAAATTTTTAGTGTAAAAGGAGTCTTGGACACAATGAGAGACATCAGGAGATAAACCTATCAATGTTAGACTGTCTGAAATTTTTTTACTAAAAAAAAATTTTTGCAAATCTAGAGAGTCATCGGGGAAAAAAAACCCCATCAGTGAAGTAAGTGTAAATGCTTTTAGTCAAGAAAGCTGTCTTGGAAAATACATGGAAAACATTCAGGAGTAAAACATGTTGGGTTTAATGTTTCGGGAACACTTTAGATAAACTATGAAATATAAAAAAAGGGATCTCCCATGACTTGTTGAGAGTGAAATATGTTAATAAAATTTGTCATGTAAATCATATGTATCAGTCATCGAGGGGGTAATTGTATTAATGTTTAGAATATCTTATTATTTTTTTGAAAGTTTGTCTTGTGTACTCATGAAGCTAAAAATTGAGTATAAAAATTTTTCTATATATGGAAAAAACATTAAGGTCAACTCTGTAATCTTTTACTTGGGTTTAATGGGGGAGGGGTTCCCCGGGGCAAGCCCCCACAGCCTGGCTGTGACCGGCCTCCTGGTTGTCAGGCCTGATAAAAAAGGTTTTTACTTTTTGCTGCAAGCAATCTAACTAGGCCACAGCCCCCGCTGGTCAGGTACCCACTCAAGTGCTTTTTCCCGTGCTTGCTTTAAAAAAAATGAGGGGTTATTGGTTTCCCTCTTTGTATCCTGGGGGGCAGTTGAACGTCTCGGGGCCCCCCACATTTATTGGTTGTCTCTTTAACCCAGTGAAACCCCCCGCTTTTTATTGGGGGGATGTTCATCGTCCGCCTATATTTTGCTTTTTTTTGGTGATTTTCTTTTGCAAGTTTGGGGACGTCCCCCTAGGGTTTTCCCGGGGTATTAAAAAAAATTTATTCACCTGCCTGTATTTCCAGGGAGTACAGGTTCAGGAACTTCAAGCACTCCCGTAATTTAGGTGTTTTTTCTTTTTTTGCCACTGTGAAGGTTCTTGTACTTTTTTGGGCAGCAAATTTCATTTCCTTGAAAAGGGGCTGTTAGTGTGCAGCAAATTCCAGCCTAGATAGAACAAGCTACCCGAAGGTGGGCTCTGGGCTTGGCATCCCTAGTTTTGAAGGTTCTCATTATCAATCCTGTATTTTTTTTGCAGATGCGATTTTATACAATGTTATGGTCCTTGAAGTGAGATCCTCCAAGTGTCACTCCCAGGGCTTTTTGTTTTTTTTTTTGTTCTTTTTGTGGCTGGAATTTGTTTTGTGCTTGATGAAAATTTTAATTTCCCCATTTTTACCCTATCGAGTAATTGAAATTTCCCTCGTTGAAATTCTATTGTTTCCGGAACCATTGAAAAATTTGGGTTTATGTCCACCCGGAGCCCTGCGTGTCGCAAAGGAAGAACTTTATGGGATTCGGGTGTCATCTGCAAAGGAAGATATGGTGCTTGGGTGAACCCTTTTGTGTCAGTATAAGGGGGAGAAACAAGATTGGGGGGCGAATTGTGCCTTGTTTGGGGCAGAGCTTTTACCGTAGCTACCCCAGACTTGACTCTGTTGATATTCTTTTTTTTCTGTTGTGGGAAATTTTAGTCTGTCTACCAACTTTTCTTGTTATTCCTATAGCACGCATTTTGTGCGCTATTACGCATGGGCCACTTGTCGAAGGCTTTTTGCAAAGTTTGTATATTTACATCTGCAATTTTTTTTTGTCTTCAGTGCATCCCCTAGGACGTTACATGTGATCCAATAGTTGGACGACGGATGACCTGCTCTAAACCATGTTGCCCTGGGTTTTGTAATTGATTGGGTTTTAGATGGGGGGAATCTTGCTTCTTAGGACCCCTTTTAAAGATTTTATTTATGGGGTGTTAGTGATCGGTCTGTATTTTTTTGCTATTTCTTTACTTCCCCCTTTGGGAGTGGGGTATGTCTGTTTTTTTATAACTGTGGGATGACCCCCCGTGCCATGCTTCCCCTTCCTAGGGTGGTAACGCTTGTGATTGGGGCTTCTTGCATTATTGATAACACGGTTCCATAGTCTGGCCCTGGGGAGGTGCATGGGCAGTCATTTATCGCCTTTCAAAGTCATTTGGCATCAAGATAAAATCAGATAGAATTTTGTTAACCCAAAAACTGTGGCTGTCTCTAAAAATTCATTTTGATTTCTATCTGTCTGGTTAGTGGTTGCTAAAAAAGGGTCAATTGGGACTTGAGTGCTCATCATTTCCTTGCTGTCATCTGTGTAGGACCCTCTTGTTTTAAATAGGGGCCCCAAAATGGATGTTGTTTTTCCCTTTTTTTTAGGAATAAGCCTTGAGCAACATCGGTGCCCCCAAGTTAATATTTTCTAGGCATAAGTTGGGAGTCTCTGTTGCTTAGTCTATCTTCCCACTTATATGTTTAGGGCTTGGTTACTTGGTCCCACTTTGTTCTTGTTATTGAAAATTGAAATTTTCTGAAGGTCCCTCTGACTAATTTCATTTTGTCGGGGCTAGGGTTCCGTGATACTGTCCTTTAAAAACCCGATTATTTTGTTGTTGAGTATATTTTTTGATATGGTGACATTTCATATCAATATCATTGTTAGTTAAGATGAGGTTAGATTTCTCCAGTCAGTAGGCTCTATTATTTGCTGGGTTTAAATTGAATTTTTTGCGAGATTTAAAGCTTTGTGTGTGTGTGTGTGGGTTTCGTCAGAGCTGCCCCCTGATGTTATCACTGCAGCAAGTTATTGTATATTCCCCCATTTTAGGTGCTTCAAGTTGAAATCCCAGAGCAAGATGTTGGGGGGCAGGAGTGGCAGAGATTTGAAAACTCATGTGTGTGTGTGAGTTGTCATCAGGCCCCTGGGGTTTTTCACTGTAACAACATTATTTGCTATATTTTCCCCCCATTTTTGGGGGCTTCAAGTTGAAATCCACCAGGAGCAAGTGTTTGGGGCAGGAGCTGGCAGATTTTCCCGACGTCATTCCGAAAACTGGGAATTGCATCCCGGGGTTGTAATCCAAATGATGGGTTTTTGGGTTTTCGATCTTTACTGCTAAAACTTCCCCTACTCATTTGAGGCATGAAGCGTTTTGTGCAAAAAGTGACCTCGTTTTGGGAACCCCTCCCTTTGGGGGGCCGTTTCACTCTTACATTATTATGTTGTAACCTGGGAAATATTTTGTTGTCCAAGTGCCTTTATGTTGATCTCTGTGAAAGCCACAAACTTGTTTGTCGCAAGCAGTCCACGTGGGGTATTTTGTTTTCGTTGCTGGCTTTAGACCCGTATTTTGCAAAGAATAATGTCACAGACTGGTGGTTTGGTGGTACGGGGGGGGGGACCTTTTTTCCCGACTAGTTTTTGGCTGTTGGGTTTTGGGGTGGAGGGCCCTCGTTGTGGTTCCCTCCAGAAATGACGGGTTTGGGGTGAAAGATTTCTGCCCTTTTTTTACCGTTTTTTTCCCCCCTGGCCTAAAAACCTTCCCCTTGAGTGGCTGTCCTACCCAGGTTTTCCCATGGCCGGATGTTTTGTTTTTTTTTTTTTTTTTTATTTTTTTTTTTTTTTTTTTGGGGTTTTTGTTAAAAACCTTTCATTGGCTTAAGGGGGAGTTTGCCTTTTCCTGTTGTCATTGGGATGGCCCTTTTTTCTAGGGTGGTCAGAGTTGTGTCCCCAAATGTTTTTCCAGATTTTCCCTACCCGCAGATACCCAAAAACAAGTTGGCACCCTTTGGTTTCCGTTTGCCTTGAGTTTTTGTGATGTATTCCCTGTTGGGCATGTTTCATGTCTCTACCTTCCTCAATAGTACTAACAATGGAGGGTCTCACCCCGGGGTTTTTTTGGGGGAAAATTTCCCAATTGGGTATAAAAGGCCCCCCTTTTTTTGCTATCTCCTGTGGTAATTACTGGGTTGGGAAAATTTGGTTTTTTAAAACTTGTCTTTGACCCACATTTTTTCCCCCCCTACAGTTCTTCCCTTCAATGCATTTTTTATGCATTCCCCGTGTACATTTACTGACCTTTGGGCCCGAACCTCCATCCTCCCCTTACGGGCCCCCCAGGGGCGCACTTCCAAAATTTTAAACCAAATTTCTTTACCGGGGCAGCCTTCCAGCCCCCCATTTATTTATTTATTTTTTTTAAAAAAATTTAAAAAAATTTTTGCCCATACAGAGGGACAAAAAAAACAGGGTTTGAAACAGGGATGCCAGCCCCTTAATTTCTATGCATAGATTACGGGTTTGGGTTAAAATTAATTTAAAATGAACTAAGGGAATTTATGACATAAATGATAAACTTTTAAAGTAAAAAGATTACAAAAAAGCCCAAGTGGTATTTCAAAGACGATCATTGGTTGTATTTCATTTTGTACATTCAGTGGGGAAAGGAGTATTTGTTTGGGGAGTGTAATTTAAAAAAAAAAAAAAAAGTTAATTTGGGGTTTTGGTTTTAAAATTTTTTGGATATAATTTTTTAAAAAATTTAAGATATACAAATTTTTTAAGGTTCAGTTTTTCAGTATTTTTTTTGGTTTTTTGGGGGAGTAAGTGAAACTTTTAGAAGGAAATTGGGAAATTTTTAAAACAGGGGTGTTTTTTTTATATTTACAGGTAATTAGTTCCGATTTTAGGGCCTTTTATTGCATTTTATTTTTGCATAGTGTTTAGAAATTTGGGCACGAGGGAAAATCAAAGATGACTGTGCCTTTTGTTATGGTCTTTTTTTCTGTTGGGTTGGCAAGGGATGTTTGGGGAGGTGGGTTTTTATCGAGTTTAAATGTTCTAGTTTTAATAGGTGCAGTAATAAGTTGAAAGGGTTTTTATGGTGAATAGGTTTAGTGTATTGAAAAATTGGGGGAGGTTTCTGGGCCCATATTTAGAATTTGTTTCCTTTTTAACTGCAGCCTTTTGTTGGGGAATTTGTGGTCTGAGATGGTTACTTGTTGTTGAGCCCCATGCACAAATTCCATAGGTGAGATAGGGGTAAATAAGAGAGTGATATAGGGCCAGGAGGGCTGACTGTGGAGCATAGTACCGTATCTTCGATAGTATGCCTACAGTCTTGGAAATTTTCTTAGAAATTTGTTGTATATGTGTATGAAATTTGAGTCTATTATCAAGGTGGATTCCTAAGAATTTTCCCTCTGTTAGCTTTGTGATGGGTGATCCGTTTTATCATTATGTTAAGAGGGACATCTGTAGCTCTGTTACCAAACTGCATGAAGTAGGTTTTGTCAATGTTTAGTGTAAGTTTGTTAGTCCTCATCCAGGTAGATATTTTCTGTAATTCGGTATTTACAGTATTGGCTAGCGTGACTGGGCTCGGGTGGGAGAAGACGTATGTAGTGTCATCTGCAAATAGAGTGGGTTTGAGTAATTGCGAAGCATTTGGTAGGTCATTTATGTATAGGAGAAAGAGAAGAGGGCCAAGGACACTTCCCTGTGGGACACCAACTGTAATTGGTTGTGCAGAAGAGTTTGCCCCATTTGCATACACATATTGGCTTCTGTTGCTGAGGTATGACTTGAGGTAGTTGAGGGAGTGCCCTCTTATACCATAGTTGACAATTTTACGTGGAGCAAGTCATGGTTAACTGTATCAAAAGCTTTACGTAAGTCAATGAAGATCCCCAGTGGGACTTCTTTTTTCTCTATTGCAGTGTATATATGTTCTAGCATGTGTATAATAGCATCATTAGTATTTTTATTTGGCCTGAATCCAAATTGGCAGGGGTTGAGTATGTTTTGGGAGATAAGGTAGGAGTAGATTCGTTTATGAATTAATTTTTCGAAGATTTTTGAGAGAGGGTGTAAGTTGGATATTGGCCTATAGTTATTCAACTCTGTTTGGTCTCCTCCTTTGTGGATCGGGGTGACCCTTGCTATTTTGAGTACTGTAGGGAAGTGGAGGATTCAATGGATTTGTTAAAGAGTGTTGCAATGATTGGTGATAGCACTTGTGACACTTTTTTGTATATAAAGGGTGGTAAGGTATTTAAATCTCCTGCTATGATCTATCAGTGCAGCACCTCCAGCAACACCTGCAGTAACCAAGAATAATGCAGTGAAATATTCAGTGAAGAACAGTAGTGAAATATTCAGTGAACAACAGTACTGAAATATTCAGTGAACAACAGTAGTGAAATATTCAGTGAACAACAGTAGTGAAATATTCAGTGAACAACAGTAGTGAAATATTCAGTGAACAACAGTAGTGAAATATTCAGTGAACAACAGTAGTGAAATATTCACTGAATAGAGTAGTGAAATATTCAGTGAATAACAATAGTGAAATATTCAGTGAACAACAATAGTGAAATATTCAGTGAACAACAGTAGTAAAAAATTCATTGAACAACAGTAGTGAATTATTCAGTGAACAACAGTAGTGAAATATTCAGTAAACAACAGTAGTGAAATATTCAGTGAACAACAGTAGTGAAATATTCAGTTAACAACAGTAGTGAAATATTCAGTGAACAACAGTACTGAACCTAGGTAGTAGGTTGGTAGACAACAACCACCCAGGGAGGTACTACCGTCCTGCCAAGTGAGTGTAAAACGAAATCCTGTAATTGTTTTACATGATGGTAGGATTGCTGGTGTCCTTTTTTCTGTTTCATAAACATGCAAGATTTTAGGTACGTCTTGCTACTTCTACTTACACTTAGGTCACACTACACATACATGTGCAAGCATATATATATACATACCCCTCTGGGTTTTCTTCTATTTTCTTTCTAGTTCTTGTTCTTGTCTATTTCCTATTATCTCCATGGGGAAGTGGATCAGAATTCTTCCTCTGTAAGCCATGCATGTTGTAAGAGTCGACTAAAATGCAAGGAGCAAGGTGCTAGTAACCCCTTCTCCTGTATATATTACTAAATGTAAAAGGAGAAACTTTTGTTTTTCCTTTTGGGCCACCCCACCTCGGTGGGATATGGCCGGTGTGTTGAAAGAAAGAAAGAAAGAACAGTAGTGAAATATTCAGTGAACAACAGTAGTGAAATATTCAGTGAACAACAGTAGAGAAATAAGTGCAGTAAGTGAACACTGGTGTCAGTACTATAAGTCTAAGACTAATCATTCTTTTAACTGTATTTATTAGAAATATTCCCACAACAATGGTAGAACTTAACATACTTTAATTTTATCTTTGTAATTGTTTTGTTTCTGTTTTTCTTGTTCAAATGAGAGGAACTGAGTTCTTTGAAACCTCTGTTGTTTTACTTGTTAAGGTTATCAGTACCAGAGGTGCTGTTGTTGAGAAGAATACATTGCTGCTCCCATGTTTTCATTAAATATCTATATACATGTATATGTGATTAGCCAGACTTGAGGGGCTAATGCACCAGAGTGGGTTAACTTTTTATTTGTCGACCAATTACATTCAATTTTGGTGTACTAATAGAAGCTTATGTAAAACATTGTTTGATAAATTTTGAAAAAGATCAGCAGAAAAACAAATGAAAGAAACAAAATTTATGAAAAATTACATTTGGCAGTGTGCAGGGCCAAAGTGATACTTGGAAAAGTGGTTTTGGCATTTGTTGTTCATAAAACACTTCTAATTTCATTGTTCCATGTTCTTAGTTTTGTAATAAACCTTATGGTCATTCTAAAAAAAAAAAAATACAGTTTCTATGATTCATGACATTTATGATGATATAGCCTTTGTTTACCCATACAAATCTGAAAATATTTGAGATATGTCAAAAATCAGAATAAGATCGTGTAGAGCAATCATTCTTCTATGTTTGTTGTGAAAATCAGGCCAATTCGTTCATAAATATTGACTCCACGGTCCCATCCTCTTCAAGGGGGGCTCCTTTGCGTGGTGAAGAGGCTCTTGGTCTGAGGAATTAGCCCTGTCGGTCTTCTTCCTCAGACCGAACCTAATTACCCCCCATCCTCCCCTTTTTCCATTCCTCCTCCTCCTCCTCACCCCTCCCTTTTGCCCTTCCTCTTTTTGGCCTTTGGGATTTCTCCCACAGGCGCGCTAGTGCCTAGGTAGGGGAAAGGACACCGGGGTCCATCCCATTCCCTTGAGGTTCTTGGCGGTGGCGTAGTTTGCCGTGGAATCTGGATTGCCTGGGGATGTCCCAATCCCTCTCCGGTATCCCGGAGTAGCTTTGGGTGTCTTTCGGGCGACGGGTGTATCTCTGGAAGCCACCTTTCGGATTCCGGGGGTGGTGGCCGAAGGAGGTATGCTTTGTGGCGATATCCGGCCGCCCTCTCTTTTGTCCCACCGAGGTAGCTTGCAGATGTGAGGTTGCTATCCCGATTGCTGGTTTACTTACATGAAGGGTAGGGTATGGCACGAGTTTTCCATACGCGTCTGCGCTACTAGCGGTGTTGAGGTCCTCTTGGGCGCAGGAGATTCCCGGCCTTTTCATTCCTCTGGAACTATCCTCCCCGCTCCCACCATTTTTTTTATTTTTTTTTTATTTTATTTCTTTTCTCTTTCTTTTTTTTCTTAAAAACAAAAAGCAAAGGAGTAACCTAACCATGCAGCCCTAGTCCATGACCCACTACCCCAGGGCCCCTTCTTATACTGCACCTCCATTCTGACCCTGCCTTGTGTTTAGACCCACTCTTCAGACACTCCTGATGCCCACTGTACCTCTTGCTGTGCTGTTTTCCCTCACAGCTTCAGGTACGGGGCTTCGACTGACTCCTTTCGATTTGTCTTAACTCTGCTCTCCTTTGATTATGCCTTCCGGCTTCTCCCTCTAGCGGTACGGCATTTTTCGAATCGCCCGCCCATTTCACGCCGGACCAACTCCGGTCCTACCCTAAATGCCAACGTTCAATCTCCTGGATGAATGCCTCTTCGTTACCTCCCATTCTATTCGGAAAAAGACGCGACAACATCGAGCACACCCATCTACACACTCCCATTTTCGGACCACACAATGGACTAAATTCTTTACTTTAAGACCAACTTCTTCTTCTGCCTACCTTTAAGATCAACTTCTTCTTCTGCCTACCTTTCTGACCATAGTATTGGCAAAGCGCTCCTGATCATGTTGGCAGAGATATTTATTTTCATGCTCTCAAAGCGGTACACGCTTCGTCACTGTCCAAATGCTACCCAAGCTCAGATCTTTCTCTCTTTTCGAATAACGATACAACTCCTATCACTATTGGAAAAACATCTTTTCTCAGTCAATTCTTGTAAGTGTACTGTCATCTGCCCCATACCATAGTCCAACAGCATTTCCAGTCATGTGGCAATGACATTTTTGAACACTGGAACTCCAGGATTGCTCCAATTCCTCCAAAGTAGACACTTATGTCCTTCCTGCCTGGGGGCGGAGACGTTACCCTTAGCAATGTGGCTCGTTTAACTTTTGACAGCCGAGAACTCCCGTCCTCTGTATATGTCGCGGGACATCGGTTTACAAGTCCGTAAGGTGATACCTACACCACAACAAGTAAGAAATTGCTGCGTTTGGTCTCCCAGCGAAATATTGCAGATCTATGGCCGAATGCCCAGTCTGTGGTGCCGACTGACCATTCTAATACATCTTGCAGCAACCTCCATCTTGCCTTAATTGTAAATGAAGCTCACCCTTCCTACTCCCGCCGTTGCCAGGTCTACTTAAATGAATGTGAAATCCGTTGCCTCAAAGAAGGCAGAAGGTCTCACCTTATCTATGGCAGTTACTCATCTCCGCCTCCAAGGGAGACTACCCCGTGTTTCTTATTCTAGTGTTTCCAAACATCCTCTCCCACTTCTGGGTCCCATCTTCTGCAGCCTCCATGTTTTGATGACCCCTCCCATAGCCACTTACGGCATCCTAATCCTTTTGCTGTCCTTGCTCTGACTCCCACTACAACTCAGTTGTTTTCTCAACATCTTCACGTCCTTCCTCACAAGCCCTCAGTATCGCAAGACCTCGTACGACACCTAATACCAATCGCCCCTCTACTCAGAAGTCCAAAAAATCCACATTGCCTCAAATCTCCTTTGCCCCTTCCTTCCCTCTTCCAACCTCCACAGTTTACCTTTCCATCTCTGTACTAGTTCTTCCCCTCTCTCCGGCTCAATTACAAGTGTGGAATTCACCCTCCTCGCCTCCTCGTACTATGCCTTTCCACCCCATCCCCTCCCAATTTTCCTCCCTCTTCTGCCACCTCCCAGGTTTCTGCTCTCTTTCCCCCCCCCCCAACACTTCATCTCCCAGTCCCCTACACTCTTCCCTTCCCCTCTACTTTGGTACAGTCCATTACTGTCCCAATCTTACTCACCCTCCTCCTTCTATCTCCAATAGTCTCCCAACATCTTTGAATTCAAAAACACTTGAAAGCCATTTCAGAATATATTGCAGAGACTAAACCTTCAAGGACACTGATCACTTCCTGTTCCATCTCTTCCCTCTCCTGCCGTCTTCACAAACCCCATTCTTCGCAATGCTCCAATCTTTCGCTACTTGACGTCTCCATGCCACCACACATTGACTTTTCTAACCCCTCTAGTCCGTATGCTTACCTACAGATTCCTGAATTATTCTTCATCGCCAAACGCATGGCCTATTTACAGTGGAATATCCCGCCTCAGGGTAATCGGGGTGAGCTTCAGATGTTGCTTTCCAGGTTTTTTTCCCTGTTGGTGCTGCTTACAAAACCAAAATTACACTCGCTGTTTTCCAACCTTCCGGCTATAATTATGTATTACTTCGATCTTTCTCAGTATGGGACATTTAATGAAAGTGCCCTTCTCTACGCAATGATATTTCCATCTGTCAACTCTTTGTCCATACCTCGCTGCATTACACTGCAGCCTGTAAATCCAGCCTTGAATAAGTGGTTTACAATATTCTTTATATCTCTCTCCTCTCGAGCATTTTCTATCCCAGACTTTGCCTTTCTTTGTTTCATCCTTACCACCACCCACTTTCTGTTACTTGGTGATTTTTTATGCCCACCATTTCCTCTGGGGGGGGGTCTTCATTGTGACTCACGTGGCATTCATTTGAGGCTTTTTTTCGCCTCTCACCCCCTCCATGTTTTAAATACGGGTAATCCCACCCATTTTGATCCTCATACTCATACTCTCTCTTGCATCGATCTATCAGTCTGCTCTTCCTCCACTGCACTAGACTTCACCTGGTCTGTTCTACCAGACTTACATGACAGCGATCATTTTCCGATCATTCTTACTTCTCCTTCCTATTCACCACCTTTCCGTAGCCCTCGCTGGCAATTTGATCGGGCAAATTGGGATCTTTACTCACACCTCACTGCTTTTAGTGAGGTTCCTTCTTCATCCTCCATTGATGAGCTCCTACACATCTTCTCGACATCAGTTTATACCGCAGCTTCTCATTCTATACCCCAAACCTCAGGCAGGCATTCTCAGAAGTGCGTGCCTTGGTGGTCTCCTGCTTGTGCTCGTGCAGTACGTTTGAAACGTGCTGCATGGGGCAGGTACCGGTACAATAGAACCGCTGAGAGACTTGTTGATTTTAAGCAGAAGCGTGCGATCGCTCGCCGTGTCATCCGTGAAGCTAAACGCACTTGTTGGCGAGACTATTTTCCACCATCACCTCTGCTTCTTCTATGAGTGCAGTCTGGAAAAAAGTGAGGAAATTGAGTGGTAAATACTCTCCTGACCCGGCTCCTGTTCTACGGGTCCTGGTGTTGATATAGCAAACCCTCTCGACGTTGCCATTGAACTTGGCACACATCTGGTCCGTATTTCCCGAGGGCTCCATCTATGCCCCTCGTTTCTTTCTCAAAGTCTGCCAGAGAGTTAGTACCCTTGGACTTTTCTTCTCTCGAGAAGAACAGTATAATGTGCCTTTTACACTTCAAGAACTGGAGGCAACGCTCTCAGCTTGCCGATCATCGGCAGCTGGGCCTGATGACATTCATATTCGTATGTTACAACATTTACATCGGTCAGCCCTTGTAGTCCTCTTACACCTCTTCAATCTTATTTGGCACAAGGAGTTCTTCCCAGCTGTGGAAATCTGCCATTGTTCTCCCTTTCCGCAAACCGGTACTACAGGACATGATGCCTCCCACTATCGCCCCATCGCTCTTACAAGTGCAGTTTGCAAAGTGATGGAACGCTCGTAAATCGACGTTTAATGTGGTATTTAGAGACTCACAACAGTCTCTCCGCTAGTCAATATGGCTTTCGTAAGGGTCGTTCTACCATAGACCCCTTACTACGCTTGGATACGTATGTTCGTAATGCCTTTGCGAATAATCACTCAGTTATTGCCATATTTTTTGACCTTGAGAAGGCATATGACACAACTTGGAGGTATAATATTTTGGCCCAGGCCCATTCCTTAGGCCTCCGAGGCAATCTACCATCCTTCCTTAAGAACTTTTTAACTGACAGACATTTCCGTGTTCGAGTCAATAATGTTCTTTCCCCGGACTTCGTCCAAGCTGAAGGTGTCCCTCAGGGATGTGTTCTAAGCACAACACTTTTTCTCCTTGCTATAAATGATTTGGCCTCTGTTCTTCCCCCAATTTTGGTCATCACTCTATGTTGATGACTTCGCTATTGCTTGTGCAGGCGCTGACTGTCACCTATGCAGTTTCTCTCCAGCTGCGGTCGACCGTGTTTCACTTGGGCCACCACGCATGGGTTTAAATTTTCAAGTACCAAAACTCACCAAATTACTTTCACTAGACGCTCTGTTATCTCCGATCATCCTTTGTATCTCTATGGCTTCCCGTAACCCCGAACGTGATACAGTCATTTCTAGGCCTTCCCTCTTGACCGTCGGTTAACCTGAAACCTCACATTACCTTCTGAAGCCAACTTGGTCACAGCCGGCTAAACCTTTCTTAAACCCTGCTCACTTTCCTGGGGGAGCCTGATCGTCGAACTCTGCTTAGCCTACATTCAGCCCTCGTTTTAATCGAAACTCGATTATGGTGGACCAGATTTATTCCGCGGCCCTCTCCTGCATACTCTCTCTAGCCTTAACTCTATCCATCACCAAGTCTTACGTTTGTGCCTTGGTGCCTTTCGCTCTCCCCCTGTTTGAGAGCCTCTATACAGAAGCAAATGTTTCCATTCTGTCTGTACGCCGTGATGGCCCATTCCTTCGTATTCTATGTGTACGCTCTCCATCACATCTACACAATCCTTCCATTATAGAATGGTCAACCGATATTAGTAGACATTCTTTAGCGTTCGCCTCCCCCTGTTTGCTCCGTCCCTTTTCTCTTTCACCTACAATTCACTCTTGTCTTCCCTTCAGTTTACCACCTTTATTGAAAAATGTTCCATGTAGCATCTCACTTTTTCCCTACCCCCTGGAAGTTCCAGCTGTTCGGATCTGTTCTTTCTCACTCCCTTGCTCGAAGCTCAACTCCTACTGTGGCTCCCGCTCATTTTATCTTGACATCACTTCCACTCCCATTCTGATGCCACCGCTGTGTACAGCAGATGCTCTAAGTCTCAGACGGCGTCGGAGTTCGCAGCAGTGTTTCCGGACAGCGTCGTACGAGGGCATTAATTATCTTCAGCTAGCATTTTTACAGCTGAACTGTATGCCATTCTTGCAGTCACTTATTCGTATCGCATCTATGCCTGTGACATTATTTTATTGTATTTATTTAATAATTTTGAGCACACATACAGAGGTACAAAAAAAATAGATAAGAGCACATGCCAAACAGCCACTTATACTATGCATAGCATTACGGGCTGGCTTAAAAATAACTTAAGATTAACTAAGCAATGATGAAATCAGTGAAAAACATTAATGTCAACTGATTACATAAAGCACAAGTGAGTAATTAACAAAGACAGTCAATGGTTGCATGCATTGTTGTAAATTCAGTAGAATGAGTTATTCTGTTAGGTAGTCCTCATCAAGGGGGCTACCTTGCGTGGTGAAGAGGCTCATGGTCTGAGGAATTAGCCCTGTCGTCTTCTTCCTCAGACCCGAAAAACCTAATTACCCCCCCATTCCCACCATCCCCTCCCCTACCCATCCTCCCCATCCTCCCCTTTTTTCCATTCTCCTCCTCCTCCTCAACCACCTCCCTTTTTGGCCCTTCCTCTTTTTAAGCCTTCGTGATTCCCTCCACACAAGGCGCGCTATTCCAGGTAGGAAAGGACACCGGGGCGATCCCATTCCGTGGGTTTCTGGCGGTGGCGTATTTGCCGTGGAATCTGATTGCCTAGGGATGTCCCGATCCCTCTCCGGTATCCCGGAGTAGCTGGGTGTCTTTTTGGCGACGGTTGTATCTTCTGGAAGCCCCCTTTTTTTTTTTTTTTTTCGGAAAATTCCCCGTGGGTGGTGCTGAAGGAGTATGCTTTGTGGCGATATCCGGCGCCGGCCGCCCTCTCTTTTTCACCGAGGTAGCCTCGGCAGATGTGAGGTTTCTATCCCGGATTGCTGGTTTTACTGGCATGAAGGGTGAGGGTAGGCACGGGGTTTTTTTTCCATGCTGCATCTGCGGGGGCTACTAGGGTTACGGTGTCGAGTCCTCTTGGGGGCCGGAGGGAGATTTCCGGCCCTTTCATTTTCCTCCCTGGGAACTATTCCTCCACACTCCCCCCTTTTTTTATCTTTTTTTTGTTTTTATTTTCTTTTCTCTTTCTTTTTTTTCTTAAAAAAAAAAGCAAAGAGTAACCTAACCATGGCCAGCCCTAGTCCATGAAACAACTACCCCCAGGCCCCTTCTTGATACCGCACCTCAAAAACAACCCATTTCTGACCCCTGCCTTGTGTTTAGACCACTCTTCGGACACGTCCTGAGCCCTGTACCTCATCGTGCTGTTTCCTCACCCGCTTCAGTACCGGGGCTTCGACGACTCCTCGAGTTGTCTGAACTCTCGCTCTCCTTGACTATGCTTCCGGCTTCCGTGTCTCCTCTACGGTAACGGCAATTTTTCGAATAGCCCACCCATTTCAGCCGGACCAACTCCGGTCCTACTTCCTAAACGCCAACGGTCAATCTCCTGATGATGCCTCCGTCGTTACCTTCCCATTCTACTCGGAAACGACCGACAACGATCAAGCACTCCCTCTCACACGCTCATTTCCGGACCACACAATGGACTAAATTCTTTACTTTAAGACCAACTTCTTCTCTCCTACCTTTCCGGACCATAGTATTTGCCAAAGCGCTCCTGCGTCATGTTGGCAGAGATATTTCATTTCATTCACGCTCTCAAGAGCGGTACGCGCATCGTCCACTGTCCAGAATCTACCCAAGCCTGATCTTTCTCATCCTTTCGAATATCGATACTACTCCTATCACTATGAAAAACATCTTTCCTCTCAATCCTGTAGTGGAACTGTCATTCTGCCCATACCAAAGTCCCAACAGAATTTCCAGTCATGTGGCAATGACATTTTTGAACAGCTGGAACGCCAGGATCTCCCAATCTCAAAGTAGACACTTATGTCCTTCTGCCCGGGGGCGGAAGACGTTACCCTTGCAAATGTGGCTCGTTTAACTTTTGACAGCCGAGAACCTCCCGTCCCTCTGTATATGTCGCGGGACATCGGTTACAAGTTTCGAAAGGTGATAACCTACAACCGCAACAATGTAGAAATTGCTGGCGTTTTGGTCACCCACGAAATATTGGCAGATCTATGGCCCGAATGCCCAGTCTGTGGTGCCGACAACCATTCTAATACAAACTTGCAGTCAACCTCCAACTTGCCTTAATTGTAATGAAGCTCACCCTTTCGAACTACCCCCACCGCCCGTTTGCCAGGTCTACTTAAATGAACTGAAATCCGTTGCCCTCAAAAAAGAGGCAGAAGGTCTCCCTTATGCTATGGCAGTTACTCACTATCCGCCTCCAAGGGAGACTACCCGTGTTTTCTTATTCTTCGTGTTTCCAAACATCCCCCCACTTCTGGGGTCCCATCTTCTGCAGCTCCCTGTGTTACCCCTCCATAGCCATTAACGGCATCTAATCTTTTGCTGCCTGGCTCTGACGTCCCGACTACAACTCATCTGTTCTCGGCATCTTCCGCGTCCTTCCTCATCACCCCAGTATCGACAAGACCTCGTACGAAACCTAATACCAATCGCCCCCTCTACTCAGAAGTCCAAAAAATCCACATTGCTCCAAATCTTCTTGCCCCTTCCTTTCCCTTCTTCCACCTCCACAAGTTACCTTTCCAGTCTCTGTACCTAGTTCATCCATCTCTTCCTCTCTGGCTCTATTACAATGTGGAGATATCACCCTCCTCCTCGTACTATGCCTTCACACCCCCCGTCCTCCCCCAAGTTTTCTTTCTCCCTCTTTCTGTCACTTCCCAGGTTTCACCTCTTCTGTCCCCCCCCCACACTTCCTATCTCCAGTCCCTACACTTTTCCCCCCTCCCCTCTACTTTGGTATAAAGGAAGGGGGGGGGTAACAAGTCCCATTACTGTCCCCCATCATTAACTCACCCTCCTCCTCCTATCTCCAATATGTTTCCCATACATCTTTGAATTCAAGAAACACGTGAAGCCATTTCAGAATAATTGCAGAGACTAAACCTTCAATGGACACTGATCAACATTCCTGTTCCTTCTCTCCCTCCCTCATCTTCACAACCCCATTCTTTCGCAACGCTCCGTCCTTTCGCTACTTGAACATCTTCCAATGCCACCACAACTGACTTTTCTAACCCCTCTAGTCCGTAGGTGCCTTTACCTACAGATTCCTGATATTTTCTTCATCTCCAATCATGGCCTATTTACAGTGGAATATCCGCGGCCACAGGGGTAATCGGGGTGAGCTTCAGATGTTGCTTTCCAGGTTTCCCCTGTTGGTGCTTGCTTACAAGAACCATAAATACACATCGGCTGTTTTCCAAACTATCTCAGGCTATAATTTTTATGTATTCTTCGATCCTTTCCCTCAGATGGGACCTTAATGAAAGTGCCCTTCTTCTACGCATATATTCCCGTACTGTCAACTATTTGTCCCATACCTCGCAGGCATTACACTGCAGCCCGTATCCAGCTTGAATAAGTGGTTACATATGTTCTTTATAATCTCTCCTCCTTCTCGAGCATTTTCTATCCCAACTTTTGCCCTTCTTGTTTCATACTTACCACCAAACCACTCTGTTACTTGGTGATATTTTAATGCCCCATTTTCCTCTGGGGGGTCCTCATTGTGACTCACGTGGCAATTCAGTTGGAAGGCTTTCTTTGCCTCGACCACCCCCTCCATGTTTTAAATACGGTACTGTCCCACCCATTTTGATCCTCGTACTCATACTCTCTCTTGCATCGATCTATCAGTTCTGCTCTTCCTCCACTGCACAGACTTCGCACCTGGTCTGTTTCTACCGACTTACATGAACAGCGATCATTTTCCGATCATTCTTACCTTCCTCCTTCCTATTCACCACCTCCCGTAGCCCTCGGTGGCATTTGATCGACGCAAATTGGGATCTTTCCACACCTCACTGCTTTTAGTGAGTTTCCTTCTTCATTCCTCCATTGATGAGCTCCTACACATCTTCTCGACATCAGTTTATACCCGAGCTTCTCATTCTATACCCCAAACCTCAGGCAGGCATTCTCAGAATGCGTGCCTTGGTGGTCTCCTGCTTGTGCTGTGCAGAACGTTTTGAACTGCTGCATGGGCAGGTTACCGGTACAATAGAACCCGCTGAGAAGACTTGTGATTTTAAAGCAGAAGCGTGCGATCGCTCGCCGTGGTCATCCGTGACAGCTAAACGCACTTGTTGGCGAGACTATGTTTCCACCCATCACCCTGCTTCTTCTATGAGTGCAGTCTGGAAAAAAGTGATGAAATTGAGTGGTAAAATACTCCTCCTCCTGGACCCGGCTTCCTGTTTCTACGGGTCCACTGGTGTTTGATATAGCAAACCCTCTCGACGTTGCCATTGAACTTGGCACACATCTGGTCCGTATTCCCGAGGGCTCCATCTCTATGGCCCTCGTTTTCTTTTTCCTCAAAGTTCTGCCAGAGAGATAGTACCCTTGGACTTTTTCTTCTCTCGGAGAAGAACAGTATAATTTAGCTCCTTTTACAACACGACAAGAACTGGAGGCAACGCTCTCAGCTTGCCGATCATCGGCAGTGGGCCTGATGACATTCATATTCGTAGTTACAACATTTACACGGTCAGCCCTTGTAGTCTCTTACACCTCTTCAAATCTTATTTTTGGGCACAAGGAGTTCTTCCCACAGTGGAAATCTTCCATTGTTCTCTCATCCCTTTCCGCAAACCGGGGTACTACAGGACATGATGCTCCCACTATCGCCCCATCAGCTCTTACAGTGCAGTTTGCAAGTGGATGGAACGCCTCGTAAATTGACGTTTTAAATGTGGATTTAAGAGACTCACAACAAGTCTCTCCCGCTAGTCAATATGGCTTTCGTAAGGTCGTTCTTTCTACATAGACCCCCTTACTACGCTGGATACTATGTTCGTAATGCCTTGCAATAATCACTCAGTATTGCCATATTTTTTTGACCTTGAGAAGGCATATGACACAACTTGGAGTATAATATTTTGGCCCTGGGCCCATTCCTTAGGCTCCGAGGCAATCTACCATCTTCCTTAAGGAACTTTTTAACTGACAAACATTTCCCGTGTTCGAGTCAATAATGTTTCTTTCCCCGGACTTCGTCCAACTGAAGGATCCCCTCAGGGATGTGTTCAAAGCACAACACTTTTTTCTCCTGCAATAAATGATTTGGCCTCTGTTTTCTTCCACCCAATATTTGGTCATCACTCTATGTTTATGACATCGCTATTGCTTGTGCAGGCGCTGACTGTCACCTTATGCAGTTTTCTCTCCAGCATGCGGGTCGACCGTGTTTCCACTTGGGCCACCCAACACATGGGTTTAAATTTTCAAGTACCAAAACTCAACCAAATTACTTTCACTAACGCTCTGTTATCTCCGATCAATCCTTTGTATTCTATGGCTCCCGTATCCCCCGAACTGATACATCAGGTTTCTAGGCCTTCTCTTTGACCGTCGGTTAACCTGGAAACCTCACATTACCTCTCTGTAGGCAACTTGTCAAGCCGGCTAAACCTTCTTAAAACCCATGCTCATCTTTCCTGGGAGCATCGTCGAACTCTGCTTCGCCTACATTTCAGCCCACGTTTTAAAATCGAACTCGATTAGGTGACCAGATTTATTCCACGCGGCCTTTCTCCTGCTACCTCTCTAGCCTTAACTCTACCATCACCAAGGCTTACGTTTGTGACCTTGGTGCTTTTCGCTCTCTTCCCCTGTTGAGAGCCTCTATACAGAAGCAAATGTTCCCACCTTGTCTGATCGCCGTGATGCCCATTGCCTTCGTTACTATGTACGCTCTCACGATCTACACAAACCTTCCATTTTATAGAATGCACCGAATATTAGTAAGACATTCTTTAATTTCGTTCGCTACGCCCCTGTTTGCTCCGTCCCTTTTCTCTACGCCTACTTTCACTCTTGTCTTCCCCCCTCATTACCACCTTATTATGTTCATGTAGCATCTCACTTATCCCTACCTCCCCTGGGAAGTTCCAGCTGTTCGGTCCGTGCTTTCTCACTCCCTTGCTCGAAAGCTCAACTGCCTACGGTGGCTTCCCGCTCTCTTTTTCTTATCACTCCACCTCATTCTCATGCCACCGTGTGTACACAGATGGCTCTAATCTTCAGACGGCGTCGGATTCGCAGCAGTGTTTCCGGACAGCGTCGTACGAGGGCATTTACTAATCCTTCAGCTAGCATTTTTACTGCTGAACTGTATCCATTCCTTGCAGCACTTATTCGTATCGCATCTAGCCTGTGTCATCATTTTGTAGTAGTCTCAGACTCCCTAGTGCTCTACAGGCTATAAGAAAATTTGAATACATCTCATTCCCCCCTAGTTCTCCGTATCCAACTTTGGCTACGCCGTATCCTACCAAACATAAAGATATTGTTTTTTTTTGGTCCCTGGTCATGTCGACGTACAGGGCATGACATGCAGACACGTGCTGCGCGTCAGCAGTATAAATGACGCTACCAATTTCCATCGAGGTGTTCCATTTCCTGGACTATATGACTGGCAATATACCCACCTTCGCACCCGTTGGCAACAACTTTGGTCAACTCCTGCGCGGTAACAAACTTCATTTCTTTAAACCGAGCATAGGTTACTGGCCGTCTTGTCATCAGTGCCGAGGTTGGGAAAGACCACTCTCCTCCCGCCTTCCGCATTGGCCACACCACTCGTCTTACTCATGGTATCTCAGGAGATGGCACCCTGTTCTCTAATACACTCCTGTGAGCAGCGTCAAGTTCCAGTAACGATTAGCCACATTCTGTTAGACTGGCCCTCTCTATCAACAGGCACCAGAATTTTACCTCCAACTTCGTCTTCGTTCTCCTACTCTCTCTTTACCTTCCCCTTCTTGCTGATGGACCCCTCCTTTAATCCTGACTCTCCTTCATTGACTTCTTGACAACGACTGATTTACTCCACAAACTCTGATGATCACTTTTTCCGCACTCCCCACAGCCCTTTCTGGTTCAAGTCTCTTGCTGCCCTTTACCCTTTCACCATCCACTGCCCCCGTTTCCGTAACCTGTTGCTCCAATCCATCACCCTTTTGCCACCTGATGCCCTCGCTTCTCCTGCCCTGCAGCGCAGTATAGTCCCTTGGGTGGCTTAGCGCTTCTTTGTTGATATATTAATAATCTGTTAGGTAGTGTATTTAAAAATAATAGTTAGATTGGGTTTAAGGTTTAACATTTAGTGTATAATTGTGATAGAAACATTTTAAGATATACAATTTTATAAGGTTCAGTTTATTCAGTATTTATTTGGTTTGGGTGAGTAATGATCTTTGAGAAGAGACTTGAAATTTATAAAACAGGTAGTGTTTCTTTTCATGAATTACAGTAATGAATTCCAATTTTAGGGCCTTTATTTGCATTGAGTTTTTGCATAGCGTGAGATGGACACGAGGAATTCCAAAGAGTGATTCTGTGCCTAGTGTTATGGTCATGTGTTCTGTTGAGGTTGGCAAGGAGAATGTTTGAGGGGAGGGTAATATCAGAGTTTGATTGTTTATGTATGTAATAGTGCAGTAATAAGTATGGATGTTTTGTTATGGTGAGTAGTTTGGTGTATTGAATATTGGTGGAGTGTGCTGCCTGTGAGTGAGAATTTGTTTATCATTCTAACTCAGCTTTTGTTGGGTAATTAGTGGTCTGAGAATTGTTACTTTTGTTGAGCCCCATGCACAAATTCTATCATAGGTGAGATAGGGGTAAATAAGAGAGTTGATATAAGGGCCAGGAGGGCTGACTGTGGAGCATAGTACCGTATCTTCGATAGTATGCCTACAGTCTTTGAAATTATCTTAGAAATTTGTAGTATATGTTATGAAATTTGATCTATTATCAAGGTGGATCCTAAAATTTTCCCTCTGTTAGCTTTGTGATAGTGATCCGTTTATCATTATGTTAAGAGGACATCTGTATCTCTGTACCAAACTGAATGAAGTAGGTTTTTGTCAAGTTTAGTGTACGTTTGTTATTAATCCCATCCAGGTAGATATTTTCTGTAAATTCAGGTATTTTACAGTATTGGCTAGCGTGACTGGGCTCGGGTGGAGAAGACTATGTGTTCATCAGCAAATAGTGTGGGTTTTGATGTAAATTGAGAAGCATATGGTAGGATCATTTATGTATAGGAGAAAGAGAAGAGGGCCCAAGGACACTTCCCTGTGTGACACCAACTGTAATTGGTTGTGCAGAAGAGTTTTGCCCCATTTGCGTACACAATTGGCTTCTGTTGCTGAGTATGACTTGAGGTAGTTGAGGGAGTGCCCTCTTATGACCATAGTGTGACAAATTTACGTGGAGCAAGTCATGGTCAACTTATCCAAAAGCTTTACGAATTCAATGAAGATCCCCCAGTGGGACTGGCTTTTTTCTCTATTGCAGTGTAAATATATGTTCTAGCATGTGTATAATAGCTTCTAGTATTTTTATTAGGCCTGAATCCAAATTGGCAGGGTTGAGTATGTTTTGGGAGATAAGGTAGGAGTAGATTCGTTTAAGAATTAATTTTATCGAAGATTTTTGAGAGAGGGTGTAAGTTTGGATTTGGCCATATGTTATTCAAACTCTGTTTTGGTCTCCTCCTTTGTGGATCGGGGTGACCGCTTGCTATTTGAGTACTGTAGGAAGGTGGAGGATTCAATGGATTTGTTTAAAGAAAGTGTTGCAATATTGGTGAAAGCACATTGTGACATCTTTTTGTATATAAAGTGTTGTAAGGTATTTAAATCTCCTGCCTTGTTTTTTAGTGCGTTGATAATAAGGAGACTTCGTATGGTTAGTCGATCTAGGAACAGTGTGTTCGGGTAGTTGCCGGTGAGGTATCATTTGGTGGGGTATCTGAGCTTGGGATTTTATTGGCAAGGTTTTGTCCTATAATGTGGAGAAGAAATCATTGAGTCTGTTTGGCTGTTTCTGTTGGTGGAGATTGGGGTTTCATGCTGATAATTTGCTAAATTTATTTCGCTATTTCGTGATATCTTTTTTGTTCCCAGAATTTCTGATAGGGTTTCAGGTCTTTTTTATATCAACCCTCGTAAGTTGGATAATCTGGGTTCCTCATTATACAATTTTTTGCCCTTCTTATCCGGCGGTTAGGAAATTGACGAGTAACGTTTTGTTTGGTCTCTGGTTAAAGTTGAACCCATTCTGTATACTGTTTTTTCATATTGGTGTTTTTGTATTTATGGATTTGAGAATGCTGGGTGTTAGCCAGGGACTGTTCAGTCTCTTAGCTGTCATCTGCTTAGTTTTTTTAGGGCAGTGCTTGTTATAGAGGTATTGAGTCTTTTTTAGAAAATTATTAATACATTCGTCAATATCTGTATTGATTTCTAGCTCAGTGTGCCAGTCAATGTTTGCTACTGCTGTTGTGAAGTTATTAATGGCTGTCTCATTGTGAAGTCTGAAGGTGACTTTAGTAGTGTCTTGGGGTAATTTACCAAGAGTTATGAGGAAAGTAGGGTAGTGGTCTGTGGTATTATCTGTAATTATGTCATCATTTGTAGTATTCTCAGACTCCCTTAGTGCTCTACAGGCTATACGAAAATTTGATACATCTCATCCCCTAGTTCTCCGTATCCAACTTGGCTATGGCCGTATCTCTAACCAAACATAAAGATATTGTTTTTTGTTGGGTCCCTGGTCATGTCGACGTACAGGGCAATGAACAGGCAGACACTGCTGCGCGGTCAGCAGTATATGACCTACCAATTTCCTATCGAGGTGTTCCATTTCTGGACTATTTTGCTGGCAATAGCTACCCCGCTTCGCACCCGTTTGGCAACAACGTGGTCAACAACTCTGCTCGGTTAACAAACTTCATTCTATAAACCGAGCATAGGTTACTGGCCGCTTCTTGTCATCAGTGCCGAGGTTGGAGACCAACTCTCTCCCGCCTTCGCATTGGGGCCACACTCGTTCTTACTCATGGTATCTCATGGAGAGGCACCCTGTTTCCACTCTGTGGCAGTGGTCAAGTTCCAGTCTCGATAGCCACATTCTGTTAGACTGCCCTCTACTATCACGAGCACACGCAGATTACCTCCAACGTCGTCTTCGATCTACTACTCTCTCTTAACCTTCCCTTCTTGCTAATAGGACCCTCCTTTAATCCTGACTCCTCTTTTTCCCATTGACTTCTTACAACGACTGATTACTCCACAAACTCTGATGATAATTTTCGCACTCTCCCCTCAGCCTTTCTTAGTTCAGTCTCTTGCTGCCCTTTACCCTTTCAACCATCCACTACCCGCTTATCCGTAACCTATTAACTCATCCATCCTCCCTTTTGCCACCTGATCCCCTCGCTTCCCTTCCCCCTGCCCTGGCAGCGCTGTATAGTCCTTGTTGGCTTAGCCGCTTCTTTTTGATTATAATAATAATAATATAGCTAAGGGGACCTGAGATACACACAGTGTCTATGGACACACAACCTCAGTACAACGTCGAAAAAAATCACTAAGTCTATACAATGTTCTGAGAACAGATTTCTACAAACTAACAAGAATAATGAGACAGACAATCTGTCAACCCCAGCTAGCGAGTCTAGAGCAACTGACTACTCACGATAGGTGAGGACACCCCCCCCCCCCCCCCTCGATCACGTGATAGCCCTGGTGGGACAGCGCAGCTCAGAGCCGGCAGTATAACGAGCGTGCAAGCGATAATTACAGTAGTTTGACAATTCAAACTAACTGAGCACATTTATAACTTACCTAACAATATTAATATTTTAACATCCTAACAACATAAGCACGTCAAATAACAATATAAGGCAATACATTTGCGATTGAGCTATTATCGCAATATAAGCAATATAAAATTAAATGAAAAGTAAATACATATCATTGTAACCCATTCAGGGGTGCAACACCCCCCCCCAACACGACAGAGGGTCGCACTAGGAGTTGCATTAATGTCTTTCACATTATTTCGATTACTCATATCAATATTATATAATATAAATATTAAACAAAGTCTCCTCTTGTGCAAGCACTCTATAATTTCACAGCGTCTTCCACTAGGATATGCCCCTAGTACTAGGGCCTTATCAACACCTTAAAATTATATAAAATTAAAAATTGTAACATTTCTCTTCATACTCGTGGTTACGTAACATCAGTTAGAGACTGGTAGCGCTGACAAGGAGGGCACGTTGAGGCTCGATCATAGTAGAGGAGCCTGCAATTCCATCTCTTAAGTAAGTGGTTGTGAATGCGAGGCATATGACATCTGAGTAAGAAACACTTAAGTGTGTAGTGAAGAGGGGGGCTGCGGCAGGACAGTGTTGCGTCACGCAGAACCTCGCCACACGACACTACCCACTCAACACGTCGCTTGTCTCCTACAACACAATACTGAGAATGTATCAATATAATAATTAGATAACATGACATGAGTATATATATAATATGGGCTGGAGGGATTAAGTTACTTTTAACTGAATTTTGACAAAGCAAGTAACAAAAGGTATTTGGCATAAAATTACGTTTAATTTTAATGTAACTGATAATTATTAAGGACGAGACAGAGCGTCACAATTACATTACAATGACCACGTTATGTGTTTTTTTCTAATAGAATAAGGTTGGATTCTGAGGGCCCACCTCATGATCCTAGCATTTTTTACTCTTCATAGATTATATAAGTAGTTGGATTGTGGTCAGCAAAAAACTTAATTTTAAATGGGGGAAGTGCCAAATAACACGTCAAAATGTTCTAAGGACAACCACAAGAGCTAGAGCCTCTTTTCACAATAGTGTCATAATTTTTCTGTGTTTAAGTTAGATGATAGTACATATAGGAAGGAGAATCATGGATGTTGACTGTTTGAAGCAGCACAGCACCCACTCATAGCCACTCGCATCCTATATGTAAAAAAAAGGGAAAGATTAAATTAGGACCTCTTCAACACAGGAGCAGAGGATAGCAGAGCGCTCAAACCTTTGAACGAGTCAGACAATCTCTAGTCCAGGTGAACTGAACTTTGCTACTAGTAAGCTTAGTGAGAGGAGCCTGCAATCTGAGAAAAAGTTTGGACAGAACCTCGATAATATCCTGCCATACCCAGGAATCTCTGTACTCCTTTCTATCCTGTGGCACTGGAAATTCAGAAATAGGCACGAACCTTTAGCCTCAATAGGAGCAACCTCACCTTGGCGCGATACAAAAGCCTAGATAGGTAATCTTGGCGTTGACCAAAACTACATTTGGCTAAGTTGACAGTGGAAGTTTGTAGTGCGCCAGTCTCTCATACAATGCCTCTGCGACGCGTCAAGTGCTGTCCCACTCGTCACTGTACACCACTAAGTCGTCCAAGGTAGGCCTTCTACTCCTTTCTAATTTTGGGTCAAACTCGTTTCATTATACGTTGGAATGAGACGCCCGTTACATAGGCCGAATGGGGTGACGAGGTAGTTTAAACAATCCATCTTGAACTAAAAGCAGATATTTCTTGAGCCACGTTCAGAAAGCGGACTTGATAATAAGCCTCGTAAGAAGATCTAAACGGCTGACAAACTGGGCTCCTGACAACACGGTCAAATATGGTCGTCCAATGGCAGGTAGAGGATAACCATCAGGCAAGGTGACAGAGTTTACTTTCCTGAATCAGTGCAACATCCGGAACCTACCGTCAGGTTTAGCACTAAAAAACAGGGATTCCCATGGACTTTTACTGCGTTCAATAAGTCCGTGAGATAACAGAAAATCAACCGCTTCTCTCAAGCTTTTATGCTTTGTTGGACTCATCCTATATGGTGATTGCTTAATTGGTGATGCTCCATGTACATCAACTCATGTACTCCCAGAGTACACACGATTTAGAACATCGCCGAACAATTCAGGAAATGAAAATCATGTTTTTAATATCTACCAGCAATTACAATCCCAAGGTTACTAAGAAAATCGTCTAGTGATTGTAGAGTCACTGGAATTTTCTAAACGAACCTCTATACTCTTAGAGATTGTCAGGTAGACTGACGTTTCTCCTCTGTCCTAGGAGAATAGAAGTAGTAGGTAGAGGCTAGCGAAGTATGCCTTAAGCTGGTTAACATGGTACAGCATGATTAGATTTCTTTTTCCCAGGCGTACGTACCAAATAATTTCGTCGCTAAGCCTTTCATCTACTCCAGGGGAACCAGCATACCTTGCTTGAGAGCATGACCTGGTACTAATTTCCGACCATCACCTTATCTCCTGCTTTAAAAGACGAGAGACAGCACGCTTGTTAAAATGAAGCTTTCATTCTAGCTTGGACTGAAACTTAGGTTTTTTCGAAGCTAGCCTCTCTAGCGGTGTCAAATGTTGCTGCATTAATGAAGGTGAAGTACTCAAGTGATGATTTGATTTTTTTCTGCTCCCAACAACGTCTTTTAACACTGCGAGAGACCACGCACTTGTGTCCGAATATTAATTCACAAAAACGGACTATATCCGAAGACTTTCTTGCTCACTTTTCCAATATAGCGAACAGAAGAAAAAGGTATAAACCCATCCCAGTCCTCCTAGAAAAATGTTCACATAAGCTCTCATCATAGACTTCAATGTCTGATGAATCTCTCTAGAGCCCCTTGTGACTGTGGATGATACTGGTGAAAGTACAGACATTATTCCTAGGTGGGATAATGCTTCCGAAAGATCTTAGAAGTGAAATTAGATCCCTGATCTGATTGTAATCTCTCGTGGCAATCCAACCTGGGAGAAAATTTCATCACGCTCTCACAATAGCACGAGCAATTAATTTCTACAAGGAAAAGCTTCGGATAGCGTGGTTGCAGCGTCCATCATAGTAAATAAGTATTGGTTTTCCTAGTTTGGTTCTAGCAAAGACCAACACAATCAATAATAAGACGTGGAGAAATGGTTCACCATGCACGGTAATAGGAATGAGAGGTGCAGGTGGAGTGTGTGCACGGCTTGCCTGTCACTTACACACGTGCAACTCGCACATGAATCACTACTGTTTCCTTCATCTTTGGCCAAGGTACAATGTTTTTGCCAGTTTACCGAGTGTCTTCTTGACACCCAAATGCCCTCCTATGGGACTATTGTGAGCAAAATCAATGGCTTGTTCACGAAATGTAACTGGTAACACTACGAGATGCTTGACTGTGGTGGAAACACTATCAGCTTGACAACTTACATGTATTTTTCTCCATCAGTACAACCGTTACTATAATAGTAACAATTATCGAGTCCTTTGCTTCACTCTCAGTAACTGCTATAATCTCTCATCTTTCCAGTGACTGATCAACAAACTGATCCTTGATTAAATCATCATGAGTTAGAAATTTAACGTCAGTTGTGTCCTGACTAGGTTGATGACCAGGGGGAGTCAGTGGTTAATGACCCTGGGCGCAAGCGTCACTAAACAAACATATTCAACCCCCAATCATTGTCATCCACTTAACCCAACAGGAGACAAGGTATGGTTGTTGAATCTTTGGACATAGCTCATCATTGCGCTGAGAGGAAAATAAAATAGGTTCTCTCTACAAGCTTCAATGGCAGTAATTATCATCAGTATTATCAATCACAAGTGGTTCTTTAACATATACCAGCATGAAGGATATCGTTCCCTTATCAACAAGTCCACTGACCTGATGGGAAATACACCACTGAATACCCACTGAAAATATACCCAGTATAATAGCTTGTTTCAATAGAAACTTTGTGCAGAGGCACATTTAATGCAGGGTTTGCAAAGTGATGGAACGCCTCGTAAATCGACGCTTAATTGTATTTAGAGACTCACAACAGTCTCTCCGCTATCAGTATGGAGCTTTTCGTAAGGTCCGTTCTACCATAGACCCCCTACTCCTATACGCTTGGATAACGTATGTTTCGTAATGCCTTTGCGAATAAGACTCAGTTATTGCCATATTTTTTGACCTTGAGAAGGCATATGAACACAACTTGGAGGTATAATATTTTGGCCCAGGCCCATTCCTTAGGCCTCCGAGGCAATCTACCATCCTTCCTTAAGAACTTTTTAACTGACAGACATTTCCGTGTTCGAGTCCCCTCAAGGAAGGTTCCTTGATGTTGGTGAGGGGCTCTTGATTTAGAGAATTGGATCTGTGCTCCAGTTCCCCGAATTAAGCCTGAATGCCTCCACATCCGCCCCCCCCAGGCGCTGTATAATCCTCCGGGTTTAGCGCTTCCCCCTTGATTATAATAATAATAATCCGTGTTCGAGTCAATAATGTTCTTTCCCCGGACTTCGTCCAAGCTGAAGGTGTCCCTCAGGGATGTGTTCTAAGCACAACACTTTTTCTCCTTGCTATAAATGATTTGGCCTCTGTCTTCCACCCAAATATTTTGGTCATCACTCTATGTTGATGACTTCCTATTGCTTATGTGCAGGCGCTGACTGTCCACCTAATTGCAGTTTCTCTCAGCATGCGTCGACGTGTTTCCACTTTGGGCCACCACACATGGGTTTTAAATTTTCAGTACCAAAACTCACCAAATTACTTTCACTAGATGCTCTGTTATCTCCGATCATCCTTTGTATCTCTATGGCTTCCCGTAACCCCGAACGTGATACAGTCATTTCTAGGCCTTCCCTCTTGACCGTCGGTTAACCTGAAACCTCACATTACCTTCTGAAGCCAACTTGGTCACAGCCGGCTAAACCTTTCTTAAACCCTGCTCACTTTCCTGGGGGAGCCTGATCGTCGAACTCTGCTTAGCCTACATTCAGCCCTCGTTTTAATCGAAACTCGATTATGGTGGACCAGATTTATTCCGCGGCCCTCTCCTGCATACTCTCTCTAGCCTTAACTCTATCCATCACCAAGTCTTACGTTTGTGCCTTGGTGCCTTTCGCTCTCCCCCTGTTTGAGAGCCTCTATACAGAAGCAAATGTTTCCATTCTGTCTGTACGCCGTGATGGCCCATTCCTTCGTATTCTATGTGTACGCTCTCCATCACATCTACACAATCCTTCCATTATAGAATGGTCAACCGATATTAGTAGACATTCTTTAGCGTTCGCCTCCCCCTGTTTGCTCCGTCCCTTTTCTCTTTCACCTACAATTCACTCTTGTCTTCCCTTCAGTTTACCACCTTTATTGAAAAATGTTCCATGTAGCATCTCACTTTTTCCCTACCCCCTGGAAGTTCCAGCTGTTCGGATCTGTTCTTTCTCACTCCCTTGCTCGAAGCTCAACTCCTACTGTGGCTCCCGCTCATTTTATCTTGACATCACTTCCACTCCCATTCTGATGCCACCGCTGTGTACAGCAGATGCTCTAAGTCTCAGACGGCGTCGGAGTTCGCAGCAGTGTTTCCGGACAGCGTCGTACGAGGGCATTAATTATCTTCAGCTAGCATTTTTACAGCTGAACTGTATGCCATTCTTGCAGTCACTTATTCGTATCGCATCTATGCCTGTGACATTATTTTATTGTATTTATTTAATAATTTTGAGCACACATACAGAGGTACAAAAAAAATAGATAAGAGCACATGCCAAACAGCCACTTATACTATGCATAGCATTACGGGCTGGCTTAAAAATAACTTAAGATTAACTAAGCAATGATGAAATCAGTGAAAAACATTAATGTCAACTGATTACATAAAGCACAAGTGAGTAATTAACAAAGACAGTCAATGGTTGCATGCATTGTTGTAAATTCAGTAGAATGAGTTATTCTGTTAGGTAGTCCTCATCAAGGGGGCTACCTTGCGTGGTGAAGAGGCTCATGGTCTGAGGAATTAGCCCTGTCGTCTTCTTCCTCAGACCCGAAAAACCTAATTACCCCCCCATTCCCACCATCCC
Organism: Cherax quadricarinatus; assembly: GCF_026875155.1. Classification (NCBI taxonomy): domain Eukaryota; kingdom Metazoa; phylum Arthropoda; class Malacostraca; order Decapoda; family Parastacidae; genus Cherax; species Cherax quadricarinatus. The sequence goes on from NC_069402.1 coordinate 11,894,829, forward strand.
CTCCCCTACCCATCCTCCCCATCCTCCCCTTTTTTCCATTCTCCTCCTCCTCCTCAACCACCTCCCTTTTTGGCCCTTCCTCTTTTTAAGCCTTCGTGATTCCCTCCACACAAGGCGCGCTATTCCAGGTAGGAAAGGACACCGGGGCGATCCCATTCCGTGGGTTTCTGGCGGTGGCGTATTTGCCGTGGAATCTGATTGCCTAGGGATGTCCCGATCCCTCTCCGGTATCCCGGAGTAGCTGGGTGTCTTTTTGGCGACGGTTGTATCTTCTGGAAGCCCCCTTTTTTTTTTTTTTTTTCGGAAAATTCCCCGTGGGTGGTGCTGAAGGAGTATGCTTTGTGGCGATATCCGGCGCCGGCCGCCCTCTCTTTTTCACCGAGGTAGCCTCGGCAGATGTGAGGTTTCTATCCCGGATTGCTGGTTTTACTGGCATGAAGGGTGAGGGTAGGCACGGGGTTTTTTTTCCATGCTGCATCTGCGGGGGCTACTAGGGTTACGGTGTCGAGTCCTCTTGGGGGCCGGAGGGAGATTTCCGGCCCTTTCATTTTCCTCCCTGGGAACTATTCCTCCACACTCCCCCCTTTTTTTATCTTTTTTTTGTTTTTATTTTCTTTTCTCTTTCTTTTTTTTCTTAAAAAAAAAAGCAAAGAGTAACCTAACCATGGCCAGCCCTAGTCCATGAAACAACTACCCCCAGGCCCCTTCTTGATACCGCACCTCAAAAACAACCCATTTCTGACCCCTGCCTTGTGTTTAGACCACTCTTCGGACACGTCCTGAGCCCTGTACCTCATCGTGCTGTTTCCTCACCCGCTTCAGTACCGGGGCTTCGACGACTCCTCGAGTTGTCTGAACTCTCGCTCTCCTTGACTATGCTTCCGGCTTCCGTGTCTCCTCTACGGTAACGGCAATTTTTCGAATAGCCCACCCATTTCAGCCGGACCAACTCCGGTCCTACTTCCTAAACGCCAACGGTCAATCTCCTGATGATGCCTCCGTCGTTACCTTCCCATTCTACTCGGAAACGACCGACAACGATCAAGCACTCCCTCTCACACGCTCATTTCCGGACCACACAATGGACTAAATTCTTTACTTTAAGACCAACTTCTTCTCTCCTACCTTTCCGGACCATAGTATTTGCCAAAGCGCTCCTGCGTCATGTTGGCAGAGATATTTCATTTCATTCACGCTCTCAAGAGCGGTACGCGCATCGTCCACTGTCCAGAATCTACCCAAGCCTGATCTTTCTCATCCTTTCGAATATCGATACTACTCCTATCACTATGAAAAACATCTTTCCTCTCAATCCTGTAGTGGAACTGTCATTCTGCCCATACCAAAGTCCCAACAGAATTTCCAGTCATGTGGCAATGACATTTTTGAACAGCTGGAACGCCAGGATCTCCCAATCTCAAAGTAGACACTTATGTCCTTCTGCCCGGGGGCGGAAGACGTTACCCTTGCAAATGTGGCTCGTTTAACTTTTGACAGCCGAGAACCTCCCGTCCCTCTGTATATGTCGCGGGACATCGGTTACAAGTTTCGAAAGGTGATAACCTACAACCGCAACAATGTAGAAATTGCTGGCGTTTTGGTCACCCACGAAATATTGGCAGATCTATGGCCCGAATGCCCAGTCTGTGGTGCCGACAACCATTCTAATACAAACTTGCAGTCAACCTCCAACTTGCCTTAATTGTAATGAAGCTCACCCTTTCGAACTACCCCCACCGCCCGTTTGCCAGGTCTACTTAAATGAACTGAAATCCGTTGCCCTCAAAAAAGAGGCAGAAGGTCTCCCTTATGCTATGGCAGTTACTCACTATCCGCCTCCAAGGGAGACTACCCGTGTTTTCTTATTCTTCGTGTTTCCAAACATCCCCCCACTTCTGGGGTCCCATCTTCTGCAGCTCCCTGTGTTACCCCTCCATAGCCATTAACGGCATCTAATCTTTTGCTGCCTGGCTCTGACGTCCCGACTACAACTCATCTGTTCTCGGCATCTTCCGCGTCCTTCCTCATCACCCCAGTATCGACAAGACCTCGTACGAAACCTAATACCAATCGCCCCCTCTACTCAGAAGTCCAAAAAATCCACATTGCTCCAAATCTTCTTGCCCCTTCCTTTCCCTTCTTCCACCTCCACAAGTTACCTTTCCAGTCTCTGTACCTAGTTCATCCATCTCTTCCTCTCTGGCTCTATTACAATGTGGAGATATCACCCTCCTCCTCGTACTATGCCTTCACACCCCCCGTCCTCCCCCAAGTTTTCTTTCTCCCTCTTTCTGTCACTTCCCAGGTTTCACCTCTTCTGTCCCCCCCCCACACTTCCTATCTCCAGTCCCTACACTTTTCCCCCCTCCCCTCTACTTTGGTATAAAGGAAGGGGGGGGGTAACAAGTCCCATTACTGTCCCCCATCATTAACTCACCCTCCTCCTCCTATCTCCAATATGTTTCCCATACATCTTTGAATTCAAGAAACACGTGAAGCCATTTCAGAATAATTGCAGAGACTAAACCTTCAATGGACACTGATCAACATTCCTGTTCCTTCTCTCCCTCCCTCATCTTCACAACCCCATTCTTTCGCAACGCTCCGTCCTTTCGCTACTTGAACATCTTCCAATGCCACCACAACTGACTTTTCTAACCCCTCTAGTCCGTAGGTGCCTTTACCTACAGATTCCTGATATTTTCTTCATCTCCAATCATGGCCTATTTACAGTGGAATATCCGCGGCCACAGGGGTAATCGGGGTGAGCTTCAGATGTTGCTTTCCAGGTTTCCCCTGTTGGTGCTTGCTTACAAGAACCATAAATACACATCGGCTGTTTTCCAAACTATCTCAGGCTATAATTTTTATGTATTCTTCGATCCTTTCCCTCAGATGGGACCTTAATGAAAGTGCCCTTCTTCTACGCATATATTCCCGTACTGTCAACTATTTGTCCCATACCTCGCAGGCATTACACTGCAGCCCGTATCCAGCTTGAATAAGTGGTTACATATGTTCTTTATAATCTCTCCTCCTTCTCGAGCATTTTCTATCCCAACTTTTGCCCTTCTTGTTTCATACTTACCACCAAACCACTCTGTTACTTGGTGATATTTTAATGCCCCATTTTCCTCTGGGGGGTCCTCATTGTGACTCACGTGGCAATTCAGTTGGAAGGCTTTCTTTGCCTCGACCACCCCCTCCATGTTTTAAATACGGTACTGTCCCACCCATTTTGATCCTCGTACTCATACTCTCTCTTGCATCGATCTATCAGTTCTGCTCTTCCTCCACTGCACAGACTTCGCACCTGGTCTGTTTCTACCGACTTACATGAACAGCGATCATTTTCCGATCATTCTTACCTTCCTCCTTCCTATTCACCACCTCCCGTAGCCCTCGGTGGCATTTGATCGACGCAAATTGGGATCTTTCCACACCTCACTGCTTTTAGTGAGTTTCCTTCTTCATTCCTCCATTGATGAGCTCCTACACATCTTCTCGACATCAGTTTATACCCGAGCTTCTCATTCTATACCCCAAACCTCAGGCAGGCATTCTCAGAATGCGTGCCTTGGTGGTCTCCTGCTTGTGCTGTGCAGAACGTTTTGAACTGCTGCATGGGCAGGTTACCGGTACAATAGAACCCGCTGAGAAGACTTGTGATTTTAAAGCAGAAGCGTGCGATCGCTCGCCGTGGTCATCCGTGACAGCTAAACGCACTTGTTGGCGAGACTATGTTTCCACCCATCACCCTGCTTCTTCTATGAGTGCAGTCTGGAAAAAAGTGATGAAATTGAGTGGTAAAATACTCCTCCTCCTGGACCCGGCTTCCTGTTTCTACGGGTCCACTGGTGTTTGATATAGCAAACCCTCTCGACGTTGCCATTGAACTTGGCACACATCTGGTCCGTATTCCCGAGGGCTCCATCTCTATGGCCCTCGTTTTCTTTTTCCTCAAAGTTCTGCCAGAGAGATAGTACCCTTGGACTTTTTCTTCTCTCGGAGAAGAACAGTATAATTTAGCTCCTTTTACAACACGACAAGAACTGGAGGCAACGCTCTCAGCTTGCCGATCATCGGCAGTGGGCCTGATGACATTCATATTCGTAGTTACAACATTTACACGGTCAGCCCTTGTAGTCTCTTACACCTCTTCAAATCTTATTTTTGGGCACAAGGAGTTCTTCCCACAGTGGAAATCTTCCATTGTTCTCTCATCCCTTTCCGCAAACCGGGGTACTACAGGACATGATGCTCCCACTATCGCCCCATCAGCTCTTACAGTGCAGTTTGCAAGTGGATGGAACGCCTCGTAAATTGACGTTTTAAATGTGGATTTAAGAGACTCACAACAAGTCTCTCCCGCTAGTCAATATGGCTTTCGTAAGGTCGTTCTTTCTACATAGACCCCCTTACTACGCTGGATACTATGTTCGTAATGCCTTGCAATAATCACTCAGTATTGCCATATTTTTTTGACCTTGAGAAGGCATATGACACAACTTGGAGTATAATATTTTGGCCCTGGGCCCATTCCTTAGGCTCCGAGGCAATCTACCATCTTCCTTAAGGAACTTTTTAACTGACAAACATTTCCCGTGTTCGAGTCAATAATGTTTCTTTCCCCGGACTTCGTCCAACTGAAGGATCCCCTCAGGGATGTGTTCAAAGCACAACACTTTTTTCTCCTGCAATAAATGATTTGGCCTCTGTTTTCTTCCACCCAATATTTGGTCATCACTCTATGTTTATGACATCGCTATTGCTTGTGCAGGCGCTGACTGTCACCTTATGCAGTTTTCTCTCCAGCATGCGGGTCGACCGTGTTTCCACTTGGGCCACCCAACACATGGGTTTAAATTTTCAAGTACCAAAACTCAACCAAATTACTTTCACTAACGCTCTGTTATCTCCGATCAATCCTTTGTATTCTATGGCTCCCGTATCCCCCGAACTGATACATCAGGTTTCTAGGCCTTCTCTTTGACCGTCGGTTAACCTGGAAACCTCACATTACCTCTCTGTAGGCAACTTGTCAAGCCGGCTAAACCTTCTTAAAACCCATGCTCATCTTTCCTGGGAGCATCGTCGAACTCTGCTTCGCCTACATTTCAGCCCACGTTTTAAAATCGAACTCGATTAGGTGACCAGATTTATTCCACGCGGCCTTTCTCCTGCTACCTCTCTAGCCTTAACTCTACCATCACCAAGGCTTACGTTTGTGACCTTGGTGCTTTTCGCTCTCTTCCCCTGTTGAGAGCCTCTATACAGAAGCAAATGTTCCCACCTTGTCTGATCGCCGTGATGCCCATTGCCTTCGTTACTATGTACGCTCTCACGATCTACACAAACCTTCCATTTTATAGAATGCACCGAATATTAGTAAGACATTCTTTAATTTCGTTCGCTACGCCCCTGTTTGCTCCGTCCCTTTTCTCTACGCCTACTTTCACTCTTGTCTTCCCCCCTCATTACCACCTTATTATGTTCATGTAGCATCTCACTTATCCCTACCTCCCCTGGGAAGTTCCAGCTGTTCGGTCCGTGCTTTCTCACTCCCTTGCTCGAAAGCTCAACTGCCTACGGTGGCTTCCCGCTCTCTTTTTCTTATCACTCCACCTCATTCTCATGCCACCGTGTGTACACAGATGGCTCTAATCTTCAGACGGCGTCGGATTCGCAGCAGTGTTTCCGGACAGCGTCGTACGAGGGCATTTACTAATCCTTCAGCTAGCATTTTTACTGCTGAACTGTATCCATTCCTTGCAGCACTTATTCGTATCGCATCTAGCCTGTGTCATCATTTTGTAGTAGTCTCAGACTCCCTAGTGCTCTACAGGCTATAAGAAAATTTGAATACATCTCATTCCCCCCTAGTTCTCCGTATCCAACTTTGGCTACGCCGTATCCTACCAAACATAAAGATATTGTTTTTTTTTGGTCCCTGGTCATGTCGACGTACAGGGCATGACATGCAGACACGTGCTGCGCGTCAGCAGTATAAATGACGCTACCAATTTCCATCGAGGTGTTCCATTTCCTGGACTATATGACTGGCAATATACCCACCTTCGCACCCGTTGGCAACAACTTTGGTCAACTCCTGCGCGGTAACAAACTTCATTTCTTTAAACCGAGCATAGGTTACTGGCCGTCTTGTCATCAGTGCCGAGGTTGGGAAAGACCACTCTCCTCCCGCCTTCCGCATTGGCCACACCACTCGTCTTACTCATGGTATCTCAGGAGATGGCACCCTGTTCTCTAATACACTCCTGTGAGCAGCGTCAAGTTCCAGTAACGATTAGCCACATTCTGTTAGACTGGCCCTCTCTATCAACAGGCACCAGAATTTTACCTCCAACTTCGTCTTCGTTCTCCTACTCTCTCTTTACCTTCCCCTTCTTGCTGATGGACCCCTCCTTTAATCCTGACTCTCCTTCATTGACTTCTTGACAACGACTGATTTACTCCACAAACTCTGATGATCACTTTTTCCGCACTCCCCACAGCCCTTTCTGGTTCAAGTCTCTTGCTGCCCTTTACCCTTTCACCATCCACTGCCCCCGTTTCCGTAACCTGTTGCTCCAATCCATCACCCTTTTGCCACCTGATGCCCTCGCTTCTCCTGCCCTGCAGCGCAGTATAGTCCCTTGGGTGGCTTAGCGCTTCTTTGTTGATATATTAATAATCTGTTAGGTAGTGTATTTAAAAATAATAGTTAGATTGGGTTTAAGGTTTAACATTTAGTGTATAATTGTGATAGAAACATTTTAAGATATACAATTTTATAAGGTTCAGTTTATTCAGTATTTATTTGGTTTGGGTGAGTAATGATCTTTGAGAAGAGACTTGAAATTTATAAAACAGGTAGTGTTTCTTTTCATGAATTACAGTAATGAATTCCAATTTTAGGGCCTTTATTTGCATTGAGTTTTTGCATAGCGTGAGATGGACACGAGGAATTCCAAAGAGTGATTCTGTGCCTAGTGTTATGGTCATGTGTTCTGTTGAGGTTGGCAAGGAGAATGTTTGAGGGGAGGGTAATATCAGAGTTTGATTGTTTATGTATGTAATAGTGCAGTAATAAGTATGGATGTTTTGTTATGGTGAGTAGTTTGGTGTATTGAATATTGGTGGAGTGTGCTGCCTGTGAGTGAGAATTTGTTTATCATTCTAACTCAGCTTTTGTTGGGTAATTAGTGGTCTGAGAATTGTTACTTTTGTTGAGCCCCATGCACAAATTCTATCATAGGTGAGATAGGGGTAAATAAGAGAGTTGATATAAGGGCCAGGAGGGCTGACTGTGGAGCATAGTACCGTATCTTCGATAGTATGCCTACAGTCTTTGAAATTATCTTAGAAATTTGTAGTATATGTTATGAAATTTGATCTATTATCAAGGTGGATCCTAAAATTTTCCCTCTGTTAGCTTTGTGATAGTGATCCGTTTATCATTATGTTAAGAGGACATCTGTATCTCTGTACCAAACTGAATGAAGTAGGTTTTTGTCAAGTTTAGTGTACGTTTGTTATTAATCCCATCCAGGTAGATATTTTCTGTAAATTCAGGTATTTTACAGTATTGGCTAGCGTGACTGGGCTCGGGTGGAGAAGACTATGTGTTCATCAGCAAATAGTGTGGGTTTTGATGTAAATTGAGAAGCATATGGTAGGATCATTTATGTATAGGAGAAAGAGAAGAGGGCCCAAGGACACTTCCCTGTGTGACACCAACTGTAATTGGTTGTGCAGAAGAGTTTTGCCCCATTTGCGTACACAATTGGCTTCTGTTGCTGAGTATGACTTGAGGTAGTTGAGGGAGTGCCCTCTTATGACCATAGTGTGACAAATTTACGTGGAGCAAGTCATGGTCAACTTATCCAAAAGCTTTACGAATTCAATGAAGATCCCCCAGTGGGACTGGCTTTTTTCTCTATTGCAGTGTAAATATATGTTCTAGCATGTGTATAATAGCTTCTAGTATTTTTATTAGGCCTGAATCCAAATTGGCAGGGTTGAGTATGTTTTGGGAGATAAGGTAGGAGTAGATTCGTTTAAGAATTAATTTTATCGAAGATTTTTGAGAGAGGGTGTAAGTTTGGATTTGGCCATATGTTATTCAAACTCTGTTTTGGTCTCCTCCTTTGTGGATCGGGGTGACCGCTTGCTATTTGAGTACTGTAGGAAGGTGGAGGATTCAATGGATTTGTTTAAAGAAAGTGTTGCAATATTGGTGAAAGCACATTGTGACATCTTTTTGTATATAAAGTGTTGTAAGGTATTTAAATCTCCTGCCTTGTTTTTTAGTGCGTTGATAATAAGGAGACTTCGTATGGTTAGTCGATCTAGGAACAGTGTGTTCGGGTAGTTGCCGGTGAGGTATCATTTGGTGGGGTATCTGAGCTTGGGATTTTATTGGCAAGGTTTTGTCCTATAATGTGGAGAAGAAATCATTGAGTCTGTTTGGCTGTTTCTGTTGGTGGAGATTGGGGTTTCATGCTGATAATTTGCTAAATTTATTTCGCTATTTCGTGATATCTTTTTTGTTCCCAGAATTTCTGATAGGGTTTCAGGTCTTTTTTATATCAACCCTCGTAAGTTGGATAATCTGGGTTCCTCATTATACAATTTTTTGCCCTTCTTATCCGGCGGTTAGGAAATTGACGAGTAACGTTTTGTTTGGTCTCTGGTTAAAGTTGAACCCATTCTGTATACTGTTTTTTCATATTGGTGTTTTTGTATTTATGGATTTGAGAATGCTGGGTGTTAGCCAGGGACTGTTTCAGTCTCTAGCTGTCATCTGCTTAGTTTTTTTAGGGCAGTGGCTTGTTATAGAGGTATTGAGTCTTTTTTAGGAAAAATTATTAATACATTCGTCAATATCTGTATTGATTTCTAGCTTCAGTGTGCCAGTCATGTTTGCTACTGGCTGCTGTGAAGTTATTAATGGCTGTCTCATTGTGAAGTCTGAAGGTGACTTTAGTAGTGTCTTGTGGGTAATTACCAAGAAGTTATGAGGAAAGTAGGGTAGTGGTCCTTTGGTATTATCTGTAATTATGTCTCATTTTGTAGTATTCTCAGACTCCCTTAGTGCTCTACAAGGCTATAATACGAAAATTGATACATCTCATCCCCTAGTTCTTTCTCCGTATCCAACTTGGCTATGGCCGTATCTCTAACCAAACATAAAGAATTGTTTTTTGGTTGGGCCCTGGTCATGGCGACGTACAGGGCAATGAACAGCAGACACTGCTGCTCGGTCAGCTGTAATATGACGTCTACCAATTTCCCTATCGAGGTGTTCCATTTCTGGACTATTTTGCTGGCAATAGCTACCCCGCTTCGCACCCGTTTGGCAACAACGTGGTCAACAACTCTGCTCGGTTAACAAACTTCATTCTATAAACCGAGCATAGGTTACTGGCCGCTTCTTGTCATCAGTGCCGAGGTTGGAGACCAACTCTCTCCCGCCTTCGCATTGGGGCCACACTCGTTCTTACTCATGGTATCTCATGGAGAGGCACCCTGTTTCCACTCTGTGGCAGTGGTCAAGTTCCAGTCTCGATAGCCACATTCTGTTAGACTGCCCTCTACTATCACGAGCACACGCAGATTACCTCCAACGTCGTCTTCGATCTACTACTCTCTCTTAACCTTCCCTTCTTGCTAATAGGACCCTCCTTTAATCCTGACTCCTCTTTTTCCCATTGACTTCTTACAACGACTGATTACTCCACAAACTCTGATGATAATTTTCGCACTCTCCCCTCAGCCTTTCTTAGTTCAGTCTCTTGCTGCCCTTTACCCTTTCAACCATCCACTACCCGCTTATCCGTAACCTATTAACTCATCCATCCTCCCTTTTGCCACCTGATCCCCTCGCTTCCCTTCCCCCTGCCCTGGCAGCGCTGTATAGTCCTTGTTGGCTTAGCCGCTTCTTTTTGATTATAATAATAATAATATAGCTAAGGGGACCTGAGATACACACAGTGTCTATGGACACACAACCTCAGTACAACGTCGAAAAAAATCACTAAGTCTATACAATGTTCTGAGAACAGATTTCTACAAACTAACAAGAATAATGAGACAGACAATCTGTCAACCCCAGCTAGCGAGTCTAGAGCAACTGACTACTCACGATAGGTGAGGACACCCCCCCCCCCCCCCCTCGATCACGTGATAGCCCTGGTGGGACAGCGCAGCTCAGAGCCGGCAGTATAACGAGCGTGCAAGCGATAATTACAGTAGTTTGACAATTCAAACTAACTGAGCACATTTATAACTTACCTAACAATATTAATATTTTAACATCCTAACAACATAAGCACGTCAAATAACAATATAAGGCAATACATTTGCGATTGAGCTATTATCGCAATATAAGCAATATAAAATTAAATGAAAAGTAAATACATATCATTGTAACCCATTCAGGGGTGCAACACCCCCCCCCAACACGACAGAGGGTCGCACTAGGAGTTGCATTAATGTCTTTCACATTATTTCGATTACTCATATCAATATTATATAATATAAATATTAAACAAAGTCTCCTCTTGTGCAAGCACTCTATAATTTCACAGCGTCTTCCACTAGGATATGCCCCTAGTACTAGGGCCTTATCAACACCTTAAAATTATATAAAATTAAAAATTGTAACATTTCTCTTCATACTCGTGGTTACGTAACATCAGTTAGAGACTGGTAGCGCTGACAAGGAGGGCACGTTGAGGCTCGATCATAGTAGAGGAGCCTGCAATTCCATCTCTTAAGTAAGTGGTTGTGAATGCGAGGCATATGACATCTGAGTAAGAAACACTTAAGTGTGTAGTGAAGAGGGGGGCTGCGGCAGGACAGTGTTGCGTCACGCAGAACCTCGCCACACGACACTACCCACTCAACACGTCGCTTGTCTCCTACAACACAATACTGAGAATGTATCAATATAATAATTAGATAACATGACATGAGTATATATATAATATGGGCTGGAGGGATTAAGTTACTTTTAACTGAATTTTGACAAAGCAAGTAACAAAAGGTATTTGGCATAAAATTACGTTTAATTTTAATGTAACTGATAATTATTAAGGACGAGACAGAGCGTCACAATTACATTACAATGACCACGTTATGTGTTTTTTTCTAATAGAATAAGGTTGGATTCTGAGGGCCCACCTCATGATCCTAGCATTTTTTACTCTTCATAGATTATATAAGTAGTTGGATTGTGGTCAGCAAAAAACTTAATTTTAAATGGGGGAAGTGCCAAATAACACGTCAAAATGTTCTAAGGACAACCACAAGAGCTAGAGCCTCTTTTCACAATAGTGTCATAATTTTTCTGTGTTTAAGTTAGATGATAGTACATATAGGAAGGAGAATCATGGATGTTGACTGTTTGAAGCAGCACAGCACCCACTCATAGCCACTCGCATCCTATATGTAAAAAAAAGGGAAAGATTAAATTAGGACCTCTTCAACACAGGAGCAGAGGATAGCAGAGCGCTCAAACCTTTGAACGAGTCAGACAATCTCTAGTCCAGGTGAACTGAACTTTGCTACTAGTAAGCTTAGTGAGAGGAGCCTGCAATCTGAGAAAAAGTTTGGACAGAACCTCGATAATATCCTGCCATACCCAGGAATCTCTGTACTCCTTTCTATCCTGTGGCACTGGAAATTCAGAAATAGGCACGAACCTTTAGCCTCAATAGGAGCAACCTCACCTTGGCGCGATACAAAAGCCTAGATAGGTAATCTTGGCGTTGACCAAAACTACATTTGGCTAAGTTGACAGTGGAAGTTTGTAGTGCGCCAGTCTCTCATACAATGCCTCTGCGACGCGTCAAGTGCTGTCCCACTCGTCACTGTACACCACTAAGTCGTCCAAGGTAGGCCTTCTACTCCTTTCTAATTTTGGGTCAAACTCGTTTCATTATACGTTGGAATGAGACGCCCGTTACATAGGCCGAATGGGGTGACGAGGTAGTTTAAACAATCCATCTTGAACTAAAAGCAGATATTTCTTGAGCCACGTTCAGAAAGCGGACTTGATAATAAGCCTCGTAAGAAGATCTAAACGGCTGACAAACTGGGCTCCTGACAACACGGTCAAATATGGTCGTCCAATGGCAGGTAGAGGATAACCATCAGGCAAGGTGACAGAGTTTACTTTCCTGAATCAGTGCAACATCCGGAACCTACCGTCAGGTTTAGCACTAAAAAACAGGGATTCCCATGGACTTTTACTGCGTTCAATAAGTCCGTGAGATAACAGAAAATCAACCGCTTCTCTCAAGCTTTTATGCTTTGTTGGACTCATCCTATATGGTGATTGCTTAATTGGTGATGCTCCATGTACATCAACTCATGTACTCCCAGAGTACACACGATTTAGAACATCGCCGAACAATTCAGGAAATGAAAATCATGTTTTTAATATCTACCAGCAATTACAATCCCAAGGTTACTAAGAAAATCGTCTAGTGATTGTAGAGTCACTGGAATTTTCTAAACGAACCTCTATACTCTTAGAGATTGTCAGGTAGACTGACGTTTCTCCTCTGTCCTAGGAGAATAGAAGTAGTAGGTAGAGGCTAGCGAAGTATGCCTTAAGCTGGTTAACATGGTACAGCATGATTAGATTTCTTTTTCCCAGGCGTACGTACCAAATAATTTCGTCGCTAAGCCTTTCATCTACTCCAGGGGAACCAGCATACCTTGCTTGAGAGCATGACCTGGTACTAATTTCCGACCATCACCTTATCTCCTGCTTTAAAAGACGAGAGACAGCACGCTTGTTAAAATGAAGCTTTCATTCTAGCTTGGACTGAAACTTAGGTTTTTTCGAAGCTAGCCTCTCTAGCGGTGTCAAATGTTGCTGCATTAATGAAGGTGAAGTACTCAAGTGATGATTTGATTTTTTTCTGCTCCCAACAACGTCTTTTAACACTGCGAGAGACCACGCACTTGTGTCCGAAT
>NC_069402.1:11908318-11956432 GCF_026875155.1 Cherax quadricarinatus
CTTTTTGCATTTGTTAATTGGATCATTTGCAGCTTTGTTTCCAAACTGAATGAAATAGGTTTTATCAGTATTCAGGGTAAGTTTTATTTGTCATCATCAGCCAGTTTATTTTTGAAAATTGTCATTAACTGTGTTTGCTAGTATGACTGTGTTTGGATGGGAAAAGACATATGTAATGTCATCTGCAAATAATATGGGTTTGAGTAGCTGTGTTGCATTTGGTAGATCATTGATGTAGATGAGAAAGAGGATTGGCCCAAAGGGACACTTCCTTGTGGGACTCCTACTGTGATTGGTTGGGTGGAAGGTTTGGGGACCATTTACATGCACATATAGGGTTCTGTTACTAGGTATGATTTTAGGTAGTTGAGGGAGTGGCCTCTGATACCATAGTGCGTTGGTTTGGAGTACAGCAGTTCCTGGTCAGCTGTATCAAATGCTTTACGTAAATCAATGAAAATGCGCAGCAGGATTTCTTTCTTTTCGAGTGTGGTATATATTAGTTCTAGCATGTGTATGATAGCATCATTTGTGCTTTTATATTCCTGTCGAAACTGACAAGGGTTTATATGTTTGTGTGAGACGAGGTAGGAAAGATCTTTCTATGAATTAATTTTTCAAAGATTTTAGGGGAGCAGGGGGTAAGTTAGATATTGGTCTTAGTTATTCAAGTCAGCTTGGTCACCTCCTTTGTGGATCGGAGTGACCCTCGCTATTTTGAGGATTGTTGGGAAGGTAGATGTTTTCATGGATTTGTTAGAGTTTTGCAATAATTGGTGAAAATACTTGAAAAGCTTTTTTGTACATAAAAGCAGACAAGTTGTTTATGTCCCCTGCCTTGTTTTTAAGGGTGTTTATGATGAGCATAACTTCTGTTGGGTTGGTTGGAGCTAGGAATAGCATATTTGGGTAGGTACCTATGAGGTAGTCTGATGGATGGGTTGTTTGCGTTTGGTATTTTGTTCGCTAGATTTTTTCCTGTGATAGAGAAGAAAAACATTGAGTCTGTTTGCTGTTTCGTTGGTGTGAGTTGGGGTTCATCTGATTTTGTTTGTTTGATTGTTTTGTTTTTCAATAACTTTTTGTACCAAGAATTTCAGAAAGAGTTATCCAGTTTTTTTTTAATCACCTTTGATGTTATGTAATCTGTTTTCATAATACAATTTTTTTGATCTTCTTATCAGTTGGGGAAAAGTGACGAGTACGTTTAGACTGTTCTTAGTTATTTGACCCTTTATGTACTGTTTTTCATATTTTTGCTTTGTGTTTAAAGGATTTGAAGATGCTTGGTGTTAGCAGGGATTATTCAGTCTCTTTGCTGTGATTGTTTATTTTTTGGGCAATGTTGTTATAGAGGGTTTTTTTTTTTTTTTTTTCAGAAATTTTTATACACTATTCATATATGCATATGTGTCAAACTCATTTTGCCCAAACGAAAGTTATTCATAGCTGCTGTAAGTTGTTAACTGCTGTCTCGTTATGTAGTTGAAGGTTACTTCAGTAATGTCTTGTGGCAGTTTGCCCAGATTAGTTATGAGAAAGGTTGGGTAGTGGTCTGTAGTGTTGTCTGTGATTATGCCTGATTTTAAAGGGATATTGTGTTTGTCCAGATGTGGTTATTAAGGAGATACTTGTCTTGGTGATTCTTTTAGGTTTAGATATTGCTGGTAGCAACAGGCAGTTGCTCATTGTGTTTGTGAATTCAGTTACTTGTGGGTCCTGGTCTGTAGTGTGTTTATGTTGAAATCTCCTGTTAGTAGTAGGTGGTCTTTATTCATTGTGCATCAGTAATCATTTTCCTAGTTTTTCCTAAAGTGGTAAAAAGTTTGACTGTGGTACTCTGTAGATGTTTATAACTTTGATTAAATTTGGCTTTGATTATATTCTCCCTGTTCATCCCTTGTGCAGATTTATTGATACATTCGAGTTGATTTGAGTAGTAATAGCTGTTTCTCCCCTTTGCTGGTCTGTTCTACAGTTGTGTATGGCCATGTAGCCAGGAATGATATAGACATCTGTAATATCAGGCTTATGCCAGGTTTCTGTGAGTGTGATGATTGATAAATTGGAAATGAAGGGGTTTTGATAAGCTTGAGGTGTCATAATGTTTACCAATGATCTGACTTGTAGTTAAAGACGTTTATTTTTGTTTGAACTGAGTAATGTCTTTGTTGGTTGTGTATAGTAATTACATTTGGCTGTTGGATTTTGTAATTATTTGTAAAAAAGTTTACATGGATCTTTCCCTATAGTAAAAGTGAGAGTGATTTTAAAACTAGATTTTTTAGTAAAATTTTATATGTTATATTGAATCTAAAAATAGACTTATGAATAGGACTCGAATTTTTTGAATTGAAAAAATTTAAAAGAAAAAGGGTTTTAGGAATAGTAATTCAGATAACTTAAGATCTAATAGCATTAATTTTTTTAACAAATGTGGTTTATGAACTATTGTAGATATTTACGTTAAAAAAAAGGAGTAGTGAATATAAAAAAAAAAGAATGTTTAGAAACAAAATCAGTACCCCTGAGGTAATCAATAGCATGGGTTTTTAAAAAATGTGACTATATGAACAAGAGGAAAAAATTTATATCATTGAGGTCCCCTTTTAAATTTGTTATTAAAACTAGAGGTATAGAAATTATGAATAAAGGACAGTACAATTTTGGTATGTAGAGAATTATTTCAGGAAATGTAAAGGGGCTAAATTAAAGTAGTGATAAACAATTTTTAAATGATAGTCACTATGTTAAATTAATTGGAGTGGATTTGCCTTATAGCAAAAAGTTTGAGCAATTAATTAAAAAAGAAAATTATTTGGTTATTTGATATGCTAGGAAGGTGGTAAGGAATTGCACATTGAAAAAGGAAATACATGTTTGTTATTTGTAGTTGGGGCAAAGGGGGAAAATTTGGTAAATTTCTAAGAGAATTATAACATGCTTAATTAGGAATAAATGGTAAAATGTTTTTTTTAAAAAGTAATATCTTATTTAAAAAATAATAAATGTGAATTGGAAATTGGGAAGATAAAAACCCTACCCCGGCGGGATTGAACCCCGGTCTAGAGTCTCAAAACTCCGCCCGTCGCGCTAACCCCTGAAGCTGCCACAAAAAGATTACCAACTAGGGTTTTTTTAACCATAGGAAGGTTCACAGGCACCTCTGTGACCCCAAAAGCAAGTTTTTTAGACGAATTCCAGCTTGGTGGCCGTGGAACTTAGCTCAAGTCCCTTCACTGCCCTCAAATGACTTAAGAAAAGTAATGACCGATTGCAAAAAAAAACCCCGGGCCGGGGGTATGGTTTATTTGCAAACGTGTATTACGATTTTTAAGTCATTTGGGAAATAACACAAAATGGGTCAAACAAAAAACGTGTGGGGCACCTGGGTTATTGGGGAGAAAAAACTATTAGGAGGTTAGTTCAAAAAATTGTTCAATTAAAGGCATAATAACATACACAAGTAGTGCAAAGATTTTTCATTAAAATCAGTCAGACCTTTTAATGTTTGTCTGAAAGGGAAATTTGTAGTTATTATCTTTGTAATATAGGCATGGTCTTTTTTTTGTTTTTTTATAGAATTTGTCCATCAAGTACAAAGATGGTGAAATTTTTTTTTCTTGTTTCATTTTGTCACTTGAAAGGGGGTTCTGTCGTTTTTTGTGAGACACTCACTTTGTATATATCCTTTTTTTTTTTTTTATTTTTGATAAGTTATTAAATCTTTTTTTTTTTTTGTGTGTGAAAATTTAAACATAAACCCTTTTTCCTTGGTTCCCTTAACCTGATTCTTTTTTTTCCCCACTGGCACACTAACATGTAGGTGGGTTTTAGAGGATGGACTAGGTCAAATGCTGTTCTCATTCTATCTGTTATATCTCTCTCTATATCTCTGGTCTATAAACTCTGTATATCGGTTATATCTCTTCTATATTCTATCTATATCTCTGTCTATATATCCTTCTATACTTTTCTATATATTATCTATAATCTCTGTCTATATATCTGTCTAATCCATATCTTGTCTTATATCTCTGTCTCTCACATGTACTCATAAATACAGTTATTTTACATATGTAATTATCATGGGATAGACCCAAAAACTTCAGGCCAAGTGTTATACAGTGTTTGTTGATATAAGAACATAACTAACATGACACAAAATAATAGCAGTGTCACTTGCCTCGCAATCAGGGCGCAGCAATACTACCACCAAAATCCAACAGGTTTACTAGCCGTCACTGAGACAGACAAGCAATGGAATGACACACACACACAGGCAGATAGAAAGACAGACAAGCAGAACTAGACAGACAGATAAGCATCTCCCTCTTTCTCCATGCCCTCCAATCTGTATTATCCTCAGTTTCCTTCCGCAGAAATTGCCACTCTTCATAATTCGTTTTCCCGTCTTGGCTACCTTCCCTTTAGAGACGATACCCTCTCATGTGCTAAATGTAATTTCTTCTCTCCCCTAAACTCTATATAATGGGAAACTCTTTTGTCCTCTGCCTTCCTACATTTCAAGTCTTTTCTAATCTCAAACATTCTCTCTGGCTCTTAGACATCAAGCTTACCTTTCCGCAAGACTAACACTCTTCGCAACAATTCGTTCATACTCTCTCTCTCTACAGGATGTTCCTGATGTCTATCTATTCTTGCTCCGCCTGTCCCTTAATACTTTGGTAAAATGCCAAATCTCTTTCGTACAGGCTTAGGGAGCACAAAAAATAGTGGTTAGGCTTGCTGACACGAACATGCTTCTTTTCTGTCATGTCAGAGATCACAGCTATCCTATAGCTGGTCTTTCTGCTAATGAAACTGTCTTCCCTTCCCCCCGCCCCCATACTTCCAACTTCAACAGTCGTCCTCTTGTTGATTCCTCCCTTATTACAAAAACTTTCCTTGAGTGGAATCTTGAGTCTGGCTTCGTCTCTGTAGATGCTTTCCTTCCACTACATGGAAAATGCCTCCAACTCAGAACACTCGTGATCTTAGCTGATTTCTCCATATTCTTTCTCCTTCTTCCTCTTTCCTCTTTCTTTTCTCTACTGGATTGTGTCTTTCTTCTGTCTTGTGTTTCTGTTGCCTTCATTAATTATTTACACTATTTTCCCCTCCCCCTCCTCTGTGCACTTGCTTTCTTCGTGGGCACCTAGCTCCCTTGCAGTGCTCCCCTTTCTTTGTATTTGACGGGCTATTCCTGCTTTCTTCCCGCCATTACTTCTTACTTCCATCTCTGCCATACTACTACTAAGTCTACTACGCCACTTCTACTTACATACTACTACTACTACTACTATACTACCTACTACTACTACTACTTATATACTACGACTAGTACTACAAATGCCACCACCACTAAGCTTTCCGCCTATATATATCCGTCCTGCCTTACTTCTCGTTAGTAGTGACTTTGTAAATGGTCATGTCGCCCGAAAACAATCTCATAAGCTCCTTCTTCGTATGTGCGGGTTATTTGTGTATCGTTCCATGTCATGTATTGTGCCTTTTTGTTGTTATTTATTGACCCCACAGATAAGCTCTATCTTTCAACTTTTACTGTTCTTCCGCTCTTGTTTAAACCTCTCTTTCGGTCTTATGAGGCTGTCTTATTGCTACCGGCAGTATGCTAAGAATCAGCTTCGCTTCCTACGTGACTCTTGCTGAACAATTCTGCGCCTTCCTTCTCCCATTTCGCCTGAAACCAACCCACTGGTCATCCCTTTCCTTGATCATGCCGGTCTCCTACTTCAACTGTACTTATTCTTTTACTAAGTCTCAGGTGAAGATGCCTTCTTTACTTTCCATCAGCTCAAATGTGCTCTCTTTTGCAGCTCTACACAAGATTCTGTACCTTCTCTTCACCATTGGGGCCTCCCCATTGACACTGCTCACTGAACACACAAATTCATTCGTTCTAAACTACAGAACAAACTTCAAACGAATCTCATCTCAGCTCGCCCCCCCCCCCCCCCCTTGGTCTAAATTCTCCCTCACTGACTTGTTACTAACCTGTCTTCTGTCTCACTCTCTCAATTATGAGCTTGAACTTCTTGGGTTTTGGCCTTTCCTTTGCCACTTCACCTGCCCCTCATGCTGGTATTGAACTGATTATAACCCTTTTGATTCCTTCATCAATCTTGCTCCATATTATGATTTCCTGTCTTGTCCACTTTCATGGCGCTCTCTTCCTGCTCTTGGTAGTCGTTATTCTAAGAAACCACCGCTCTGCGCCATACCAGTACCTGCCTTTTTTCTGTTAGATCTAGCACTAACAATTGTCATACTATCTTCTGACAAAGGTAATCGGTAGTTATCTTGGTCAGAGGATTACCTCCTAAAAGTGATGTCTTGCTCTCTGACTCAAGTACTACACTCCTTCATTTCCAACCTTCTTGATCACATCAAGAGAACTTTTCAACAAGAAACTAAAGACTCCTCTATGAACTCTGTCCTCCTGACTTGCCCTTGTTCAACGGTTTTGTGTGCATTTGTCCTCTCTTCTGTATTTATATGTGCCTTCACGCAAAAACTCATAAACCTGATAATCCTCTATGTTCTCTTATTCTCTTGCTTCTTGAAAATGGCAAAACCCTCACTCCTTGGTACTTTTTCTCCTGCCACCTCCGTCACTCTCAAGACTCACTGAATGGGTTTGCCCTCTCCCGACTGTAAGATGCTTAGTCTTGATGTGAGTCCCTCTTCACATGTCCTCTTGATGGTTGTTTGATTTTCTTAGAAGGCCCATGAAGGGTTTCTTCATTCCCTTACCTATTGATGTCTTTATTGATTTAATCCATCTCTGTGTGTCTCTAAGTCCTTTTCCTTCCAAGGGAATATTATTCTCAAAAACCTTCGCGGTGCTCACGTGATGGGTGCTCTCCTCTTCTCTCTTGGTCCTTGCTAATCTTTTCAATGGAATACTTCGAGACTTTCTTCCTACCATCGATATGTCCTCTTCGTACTCTGGCTTCGCTACGGGATGACATCTTTGCTCTGGTGGCCTCATGACTCCAAGTCTCTTCCAACCTTTTCTTGAAGCTCTTAATAATCTTGCCCCTTCATTAGGTTTACGCTGCATGGAATCTAATCCTTGCTTCCGTTACTTGATGTCCATGTCCACGCTCATGATCGGGTAGTTGATGCGTGGAAACAGTCTACCTAGTTGAGTATTGAGGCTAGGACTTTTGGTAGTTTCAAAATTTAGTGGATAAGTACATGAGTGGGAAGGGTTGGATTTGAGTGGGACTTTCACCATCAGAGCTTATTTCTTTTGGTGCATGAAAATTGGTATGAGAAAATGTTTTGTTAGTGGGACGAATTGTAAAGGGACCTCCGAGTAGAGGGCCAACGAGGCCTCCTGCTGTGTTCCTCCTTTGTCTTATGTTCTTAGGTCTTATGTTTACGCAGACCTATGCACAGTGGGCATGTACATTCAGACTTTTCCTATCATGCTTCCCCTGTCAAGAAAGGTGCTAATCTCCCTCTTTCTCCCATGCCGCCTCTGATCTGTGATCTTAAGTCCTTCCAGCAGAAAATTTCCACTCTCATTATTTGTTTTCGTGTCCTTGGTTTACCCTTCCCTATTTCATAGGACTCTGCCCTCTCACATGCTAAACATAATTTCTTCTCTCCCAAACTCTCTACTCCTGTGAACTCTTCTGTCCTTTGCTCTTCCCTACATTTCGCGTCTTTCTCAATTCAACCAATTCTTCCGTCCCAGTAGACATCAAGCTTACTTTCCGTAGGCTAAACTCTTGTACGCACTAATCTCATTCATGCCTCTCCCTCCTCTACAGATGTTCTGGTGTCTCTCTGTGCATCTTACGCATCCTGTTTTCTTTCTCTACTTTGGAGAAACTGGCCGATCTCTTTCTGACAGATTATGGGAGCACAAATTAGTGTTAGGCTTGGCCGACACTCACAGTTGCTCCGCTTTCTGTCACGTCAGAGATCACAGCCATCCTTAAGGACTGATCTTCTGCTAATCTACAACTGTCTTCCCTACTTCCAACTTTACAGTCGCCATCTTGTTGTATCCTCCTAATCTCACGAACTTTCCTTGTATGAATCTTAGTCCTGGCTTCTCTCTGTAGTATGCCTTCCTCTCCCACAACATGGCAAAATGCTCCAAACTTCATAAAATCACTAGTTCACTTACTTGATTCCTACTTTTTCTTTCCTTTTCCCCTTTCCTCTCCTTTTTTCTATTCTGGGTTGTCTTTCTTTCTGTCTTGTGTTTTGTTCCTTTCGCATTATTTATTTTCACCACTTCCCCTTCCCCCACCTCGGTGCACTTGTCTCCTCTGTGGGTCACTAGTCCCTTGCAGTGCTCCCCTTTCTTTGTATTTGATGGCTCCTCCTCCGTACTTCCGCCATTACTTCTTCCTTTCCATCTTCTGCCACTACTTACTACCACTTACTATTACTATTACTACTACTACTACTACTACTCTACTACTACTACTACTACTAACTACGACTACTACTACTACTACAACTACTATACTTCTATACTAACTACTACTACTATATATACTATACCACCACCACCACCACCACACCACCACCACACCTCTACTACATCTACTACCACTACCCTTCCTGCCTATCCTACTGTGGTCTCCATTTTTCGTAGTTAATCCATTTCTGGAGTTTGTGCTACTTTTATCGTAAATCTACGATTTTCGAAATCAATTTTCCCCATAAGAAATAATGTAAATACAATTAATCTGTTCCTGACACCCAGAAGTATTAAAACAAAAACAATTTTTTTCATGAAATATAGATGTAGTACATAAACAATACAATGGAAATGTGAATGAAATTATTAACAGCGTAACACTTACCTTTATTGGAGATTCTTCTTAGTGTATGGAAGACTGGAGGGAGGAAGAGATTGGATTAGTTTACAGTTTGGAAGGGGAATCCCCTTCCAGCAACACCTCAGGTACCAATTGCTTTTCTCGTGTTGCTTCTCTTCTCTGTTTCTTAATGTCACTAGAACCACCTTGAGAGTCACTGGAGCTGTTCGCAAAGGTGACTGTGGAGAGAGCTCTGTTTTTCCTGAACACTCTGGGTATTTTCTAAATGGTACACTAGTAATGGCTTCACTTTGAAATCCCCACTAGCATTAGCACAGAACATTAGCGTCAGCCTGTCTTTCATAGGCTTGTGTCTAGGGCATTGCCTTTCTCCTACAGTGTAATGAAGGTCCGCTCTTGTGGCACTTTTCTTCCAAAGAGCTGTTTCATCACAATTGAACACTTGTCAGGTTTTCAGTCCTCTAGCCTTGAATTCATGCACATAGTGTTCAGCCGCCTTGTAGTCCGAAACTGGCAGCCTCACATGCTTACCAACACTGGTGTATGCAGTATGGCTCTTAAATCTCTCAAACCAACTTTACTGGCCTTAAATTCACTCACATCACTATTTGCAGGCAATTTCTTTACCAGATCGTTTGTGAAAACTGCCTAGCTTTTCACATATAATATCCGAAGTCATAAGAGTATCTCTTGCTAATTGTTTCTCTTTTATCCACACCTAGTAATAACTTCTAACATCTTCGAGTTTGGTGATCTCATTTTTGTCAGCATAGTTACCCTTTGCAACAACAGTGTCCTTGATGATCTTTTCTTGGCACTATTGAACATATGGTTGTGTAGGGTTTCTTATACTTCCTGGACAGTTCGGCCGCACTTGTACCAGATTTTCATATTATTCAATGAGGTTTTTTAAATTCAGTTGTATTTCTCACCTTTACCACAGGCTTGGCACTAGGAGCTTTCTTTGGGAGCATGGTGGCTTATTTAGTAAATTAATACTTGCAAGCCACTATAATGAGTTGAATAATATGAAATATTTTGCTGGAGCACGTGAAGGGTACCTTCGCTCATGGTAAAACAATGCCAGACTGGCTGGGTAGGGAGGCGTCCACTGGCTCACACCATGTGTACGACGTCCCGGACAAATACCTTTTCGCTAATCAACTATGGTTAGCCGAGGCCCATGTTTATATGTAACATATGCCTATGATTTCTGAGAAATCTAGTGATTCCGAGAACTACGAAAAATGAGGGACCTACTGGTATACCCATCCTGCTCGACTTCTCGTTAGTGTGACGTGTGGATATGGTTCCAAGTTGGGCCGAAACGTCGCCGTAAGCTCCTCTCTTTTCGTGGGGTATTTGTGTATCATTCCAGTCATGGTTTTTCATTCGTAGTGTGCCTTTTCTGTTATTTCAATATATACATGTTAATGGCTTAATAATATGTATGTTATTAAATACCATTGCCTCCACACTGCGGAGTCCCTACTACCCTCCCTCCGACCACAAACAAAAAAAAACCTGGCAGCCAGCCTCCCACCACTGTGTGGTGAGTGTTTAGTTTGTTCATTATTTTTGCTATTTAAACTACAGTTATAAATAATGTAAAACCCATTCATGACTGCATATTGGATGGCTATTTGGTTAGTATTGGAAGGTGCATATGTGTTTACTCTTTGAAAACAGCAAAGAATCAAACATTTCTGGCTACTGCTAACAATAACATCTAGTTAATAACAATAGTAATAATAATATATAATAATAATAATGAATAATAATAGTCTTATCATAATAATAAATACGATAGTGTATTTGAAGAAGGAATTTGTACAAAAAATACAAGGGTTAAATGCAATAGAGGAGGGAGTGGTTGACAAACGCATAGTCAGTGTGGGCTTTCTTTATGCTGAGAGTGAGCATCAGTCTTGTGCTTTCGCAAACATTTCACAATAATTTATTGTTGTTTGTGTGCTTGTAGATTGAGTGCATACTGGAGTGGTTGAGGCTAGTGATGTAGAGGCAGTGGTGTGAGGCGTGGGTGAGGCAAGCAGTTGAGGCAAGAGGTGAGGCAGTGGGTGAGGCAGTAGGTGAGACCAGTGGGTGAGGTCAGTTGTTGAGGCAGCAGTTGAAGCAGCAGTTGAGCCAGTGGGTGAGCAGTGTGTGAGGAGTGGGTGAGGCAGCCAGGTTGAGGCAGCATGGTGAGGCAGCAGTTGAGGCAGCAGGTGAGGCAGCAGTTGAGGCAGCAGTTGAAGAAGCAGTTGAGGCAGCAGTTGAGGCAGCAGTTGAAGCAGCAGTTGAGGCAGCAGTTGAGTCAGCAGTTGAGGCAGCGTTGATGGCAGCAGTTGAGGCAGCAGTTGAGGCACGTGGTTGAGGCAGCAGTTGAGGCAGCAGTTGAGGCAGCAGTTGAGACAGCAGTTGAGACAGCAGTTGAGGCAGCAGTTGAGGCAGCAGTTGAGGCAGCAGTTGAGACAGCAGTTGAGACAGCAGTTGAGGCAACGGTTGAGGCAACGGTTGAGACAGTGGTATTTACTGACATATAGGTATAAGTTAATAATAGTACATATGTTGTATTATTAATCACATATATAATAATATTAATACAGTGGACCCCCAACTAATGATATTAATTCCTTCCTGAGAGCTCATCGTAAGCCGAAATTATCATAGGGCAATTATTTTCCATAAGAAATAATTGGAAATCAAATTTATGATCCCTGCAAGACACTCCAAAGTATAAAAAATCAATTTTTTTGCCTCATGAAATATTAATTTTAATACACACAAACTGAAGAAGACATGCACAATTACTACTCTACTAAAATAGAATAATGACACTTACCATATGATATTGGTGAGGATTGATAGGATAGGGAGGGGAGAGTGTGGAAGTTATTGTTAGGAAGGGGAATCCCTTCCATAGGTCTTGAGTAGGGAAGTCCTTGTCTGGGGTTACTTCCCTTCTGTTAATGCCACTAGAAATTAATTAACTAAGACCCGCTTGAGAGTCCTGTTGCTTGTCGCACAACAATCTGTTCCATAGAGCTCTTACCTCCGGTCCTTTAAGTTTTGCCTAAAATGGGCTACAAACATTGTCGTTGTAATAGTCGCCAGCACAGCTTGCAATAGCTGTGTTAGGATGATTTTCATCCATAAAGGTTTGCAGTTCAACCCACTTTGCACACATTTCCTTAATCTTCAAAGTAGGCACAATGGATTCCACAACTGGCATAGGCTTCTCAGGGTTAGCCCCAAACTCTTCAAAATCTTTCTTAATTTCCATAATAATTCTTACCCTTTTAACCACAGGGTTGGCACTAGAAGCTTTCTTGAGGCCCATGGTGACTTATTTTGCAGTTACAAGCACAAAAAACACTGGGATGAGGTGAAATGTACCGAATGTATGCATGAAGTTTTAGCAGTAAAGGTCGAGAACCAAAACCTAGTCATTGTGGTAGTCTACAAGCCTCCGGATGCAACATCCCAGCAATTCCAGGAACAGCTGTTAAAAATTGACCACTGTCTGGAAAATTTTCCAGCTCCTGCACCCAACATCTTGCTCCTGGGGGATTTCAACTTAAGGCACCTAAAATGGTGGAATATAGCATGAATATTATTGTTGCAGTTATAACACCAGAGGCAGCTCTGATGAAACCTACACTCACACGGCTTTTAAATCTCTGCACAAAATTCAATTTAAACCAGCAAATATAGACCTATAGACTGGTTGGAATACACTAGGACCTCATCTTCTCACTAACAATGATTGATCTGATAAGAAATGTCACCAAGTTATCATAAAACCAATATACTCACATCACAACATAATTGAGGTCAGACATTGTATGCGTGGAGCCCCAGACCGGACAAAATGAGACTAGTCACGGGGAGTGTCATTCACCAAATTCATTCGCAATAACAAAACTATATGGGACCAAGTAAATACAAGTCCTAAACGCGATATAAGCTGGGACGTCTATACTAAGCAACACAAGGACCCCAAATTATGCTAGAACAGATTACTCGGTGGCACTCTGATGTATGCCACAAGCTTATTTCCTCTAAGAAAAGGGGGAGAAGATGTAAATTGTGAAGAGACATGGGCGCTCCTTTTACAGGCGACGGAAAAAGAATACAAAGGCGTAGAGGCTAAAGTAGGTCATTATATCTGAAATGCGAAGGGAGACATGGTCAGAGAAAAGCAAGAGTGTGTGTGCTATAAGAATCCTTTAGGAGTCAGGAATCGCGGGAAGAACTAAAAAGTCCGTAAATTGAGAAATCGAAGGAACCCAAGTATTTCTCTCCTATGCCAAATCAAAATCGGAACAACGTCACAGTATTGGGCCCCTACTTAAACAAGATGGGTCCAACACAGAGTGTGAAAGCAAGGAATTGAGTGAAGCTACTCAAGTCCCATATGATCTCAGTTTTTAGCAAGACCGCTAACTGAACTGGAGAGTCGAAGATCGCAAAATGAATTTTTTATGAGAGAGGCCACAAAATTTGGTTAGAACACAAGCCTATCGATGTTATTCCTGATTGACCAAATGATTCGAACAGGCAATAGTATGACATGCTCCATGCACTCTGCCCCAGGGCCAGACTCATGGAAATCTGTGTTCATCACGTAACTGCAGAGAACAGCCCCTATCCCGAGCGCCTTGTTCCATCCTATGGAGAGGGAGCATGGACAGGGGTCGTCCCTCAGTTTACTAAAAACAACGATTTAGCCCCATCCACAAAGGGGGCAGTAAAGCAACAGCAAGAATACAGACCATAGCACTTACATCCCATATCATTAAAAATCTTTGAAAGGAGTCCTAAGAAGCAAGATCACCACCCATCTAGAAACCCATCAGTTACACACCAGGCAACAGGGGTTTTAGAACAGGTTGCCTCCTGTCTGTTCAACTAGTGGAGTCACTAGACATGGTCCTAAATGCACTAGAAGACCAAAAAAGAATGCGATGTAATATATAACCGACTTTGCAAAAAGCTTCGCAAGTGTGGACCATTGCGTAATAGCGGAACAAAATGCGATGCTAAAGGAATTACAGGGAAAATTCGGTCGATGGATCTATAATTTTACTACTAACAGAAACGAGAGTAGTCGTCAAACAGTGTATAGTCGAGGCAGCTACGTTGAAAGCCTCTGTTCCACAAGGCACGTGACGTAGCTCCTCCATCTTGTTCACCTCATCCTCATATCCGACATACGACATGGATGTCGCCACAGCACCGTGTCTTCCTTTGCAGTTGATACCCGAATCTGCATATGACGTGTCTTCCATTGCAGACACTGGCAAGGCTCCAGGCGGACATCAACCAAAATCTTTCAGTGGGGGGGCGACTGCTAGATAAACAATATGAAGTTCAACGATGAGAAATTTCAATTACTCAGATATGGTAAACATGAGGAAATTAAATCTAATTCTGAGTTACAAGAAAACAATTCTGGCCAACAAAATAAGAGCGAAACACAATGTCAAAGACCTGGGAGTGTTATGTCGGAGGATCGTCACCTTCAAGGACCATAACATTGTATCAATTCGGCATCTGCTAGAAATGAATTACAGGATGGATAATTGAGAAACCTCAAACCTAGGGAGGCAAGCATGATTGACACTCTTCAGGTCACTTGTTCTTATCTAGGCTGAATATTGTGCACTTAACAAGCACCCTTCAAGGCAGGGAAATTGCCGACCTAGAAATGTACAGAGAACTTCACGCGAGCTCGCAGTAAACGGAGCCAATTCCGGTGTTAGAGTCCAGAATTAAACAAGAATGACATTCCTGGAACTAAATTAATATTTCCTCTGTTCATTAGTCATGTTCCAATTGCCCACTCTTACATTCTTTTGCTTTCCACTTTGAATTTTATTCACACAAAAATAAAGATTTACTTGTTATGCAGACTACTGCATTAGTGTAGATAATGTATAAATAATACCAGCACACTTGTGAAAAGAATATTAGGACTCACCAGTTGAATGTGTTGGGCTTGGCAGTGATTTGTTTACTTTTGATCTTTGGTAAAATCGACTATTTCTGCTACTTTGAGCTCAATTTAGGTTACTTTTCCATTGTGAAATCAGTCAAAAATCATCTCAATTTCGTAATATGTCTACCATTCTATAAATAAGACAGGAAAACTAGATACAACACTAAAATTACCATAGGAAAATACAGTTGCAATTCACTGTTTTAATCCAAAAACAAGTGCAAAGTTTTTTTCAGTATGAACTGTGTGCTGCTGGATTTTTTTTAGTGCACACATGCCACATAAACCCATTTTTTCATATGAGCCTAACAGCTTTCTCTCACTAGATATGATGGCGCTATGAATTTAGTGACATTACTTACTACGTCAAAAAGCCTGGTGTAAGCCTACTAGTTCGCCGAAAACACCGCAAAAGGTTAGAACATCCAATATCTTATTCATGTGCCTACTACATACACAGAACAATACACGCAAATGTATAAACCTCCACGCTCAAACTTCGTCATCCACCTACCTTAACAGGACACATGGACACAAACAAATCAGACCAGTTCTCTTTTTGATGATACCTGGCGGTCCATATCACTAACTGTGAATAACTCTGTGAACATAAAGGGACCCAATATATCGGAATTCATTACCAGAAGATATTAAAGTAAACCCAGGCTGTTAAAATCAATTTAAGATCCTCTCATAAGCGCCCACTTAACCTCCTGACTAAACGCTAAATACTCAGTACACATTTATTCTCCTATGTCTCCCACATCATAACTGAAACAATCACTTTGTAACCGTTTATCCATTGTTGACAGGATTATAGTTGAATCATTGTTTTCCACATAAAAAGCATTTAGGAATATAAATATGTCTATGTAGTTATTACAAATTTTGATTCATTTATAATTAAGATTCTACTGTACAAACTATGAAATATTACTTATTGTTGTTACAACTATAATATACTCTTAGTGTTAAGTAGGATCTGTATGCCAATAATGTTTAAGTTGGCCCATAAATGCCTAGGCATAATAGAGGTCACTCTTTGTTCTGCATCCCACTATTGTAAATACAATTATCCTCAAATGTACTGTTGCAAAGACATAAAATAATTAATAAAAAAAAAATAAATATGAGTGTCACTTCATCTATCTGCGATCTCCCTAGGGTCAGTGGTGACATCTGTGGAGGGTACTCTGACTGCCCTTCATTTGTTGTCACCTTAACATAAAACTGTCTCTCTGTTCGGTTTGTCTCTTTTTTGTATCTGGCATGCTTGGCCTCTTTTTCTGTCTGTCATATCTGTCTGCTTGGCTCTTTTTCTGTCTGTCTATCTGTCTGCTTGGCTCTTTTTCTGTCGCTGTCTATCTGTCTGCTTGGCTCTTTTTTCTGTCTATCTGTATGCTTGGCCTCTTTTTTGTCTATCTGTCTGTTTGGCTCTTTTTTTCGTTCTATCTGTCTGCTTGGCCTCTTTTTCTGTCTGTCTGTCTGCTTGGCTCTTTTTCTGTCTGTCTATCTGTCTGCTTGGCTCTTTTTGTCGCTGTCTGCTTGCCTCTTTTTCTGTTCCTTCCTCTCTGTCTTCTCTCTGGTCCCCCAGAGAGAGCCACTAGGGAACCAATATGTATTAAAACACGAGGCGTCGTCACTGCATCAATCTGAGTCCTGATACTTATTTATTTGCCAGTCTGGATTTTTTGGTTATTCCCAGGTAATTTTACACGTGTATAATTGTATTTATATGTACCTGTGGGAGAGAGAGAGAGAGAGAGAGACAGACAGAGACAGACAGACAGAGAGACAGACAGACAAACAGACAGAAAACAGACAGACAGACAGACAGACGGTCAGCCATGTGTTTACACAAACACACACTTCCTTCCCTACCACCCAGACTGCCTCCTCTCCCCGCATTACTGCTCTTTCCCACCACCATCACTGCCGGAGAGTGAAGTTTTCCTTACAGTTGGCTTGGTGAACATCAGGCCATGATTACCACTCCACAATGCAGTGCAGACGTTACTGGAGAGTTTACAAGGAGAGTGTTTCGGGGGTCAACACCCCTGCAGCCAGTCTGTGACAATTCCTCATGGTAAGATCAGGGTCAGGTCAACCAGGCTTTTACTGCTGGCTGCACACAAGCTGACATCCAAGCCACAACCAGTTATTGGTCAGGTTACTGACTTAGGTATGCCTGACAAGTGACTTATTGAGACAGCACCAGGAATCTATTGGTAATCTCCGCTTCTGTATGCTGGGAGGCAATTGAACAGTCTTGTGTCCGGACACTTTTTATGTTGTCTCTTCAGTGTTACTGTGGTGTCCTGCTTTTCATCAGGGGAATGTTGCATCTCCTGCCGAGTTTTTGCTTTCATATGGAGTGATTTTCGTGTGCAAGTTTGGCACACAAAACCTTCAGGACCTTCCAAGTGTATATTATCATGTACCTCTCACCTGTGTTTTGGGAAATCAGGTCCAGGGCGTGCAGCCATTCCCGCAGTAATTTAGGTGCCTTGTCGTACTTATGTGTGCATGCAAGTTCTTTGTACACTTCCAGGTACTGCCGTTCACCAGCATGACGGGGCGTTGGATGGCCAGCAGTTATTCCAGCTAGAGAGCATAAGCAAATTGCGGAGACTCCTGCCCTTGACATCCCAAGAAATAATAACCTCTCCTCACACACCAAAGACACTTCCCCTCTTATCACCATAAAAAAAAGACAAAAAACAAACCCATACCCCCCCCCCCCCCCCCCCCCCCCCTACCCCCCCCCCCCCCCCCCCCCCCCCAAACAAACCCCCCCCCCCCCCCCCCCCCCCCCCCCCCCCCCCCCCAATATGTCCCCCCTCCCCCCCCCCCCCCCCCCCCCCCCAATTTTGTTTACCCCCCCCCCCCCCCCCCCCCCCCCCCCCCCCCCCCCCCCCCCCCCCACCCCCCCCCCCCCCCCCCCCCCCCCCCCCCCCTCCCCCCCCCCCCCCCCCCCTTATTGTCTGGTAGTTGAGGTGAGATTCTGACATTATCACTCAGGTCTTCACATTACTTTGTTCACCTTATTGTATGGTTTGAATTCGTGGTTATTACCCTGACACATTTTTTAATTTCCTCAAA
Organism: Cherax quadricarinatus; assembly: GCF_026875155.1. Taxonomy (NCBI): domain Eukaryota; kingdom Metazoa; phylum Arthropoda; class Malacostraca; order Decapoda; family Parastacidae; genus Cherax; species Cherax quadricarinatus. The sequence goes on from NC_069402.1 coordinate 11,926,253, forward strand.
GTTTTCCTTATCTGATGTAGGTGAAATTTTCCTCGTTGATACTTCATATTGATTTGAGTGGCCCATTCGAAGATTTGGTTGATGTCAGCTTGGTTCGCAGTGTCTTCGATTGGCGGTCACTGCCATGTTAGGTGATCAGGGTGTCATCACAAAGGGAAGTCATGGAGCTAGGGCTTATATCTCTGTCTATGTCAGAAACTGAAGATGAGAATAGAATGGAGTGAATACTGTGCCTTGTGGAACAGAGCTTTTTCATGGCTGCTCTAGGACTTTACTCTGTTTATATTTGCTTTTGGTGTTTATTTGTCAGGAAGTTGTAGATCCATTCTTCCAACTTTTCCCATTATTTTATCCTATCATTTTGTGTGCTATTCCCTTGGTCACACTGGTTGAAAGGCTTTTGCAAGTCTGAGGTACCACTACATCTGTATATTTATCCTCTTACAGCTCCAGGACTTGTCATAGTGGTCAGTAGCTGGGACAGGCAGCAGTGACTGCTCAAACGCTGTGTTGCCCTGGGTTGTTAATTGTTGGGTATTAGGTGGTTGGCTACCTTGCTTCTTAGAACCCTCTCCAAAGATTTTTATGATTATGGGATGTTAGTGATATTTGGTCTGTAGTTCTTTGCAATTGCTTTACTGCCACCTTTGTGGAGTGGGGCTAAGTCTGTTTTTTTTAGGTGTGTAGGGACTTAACCGTTGTCCGCTCCCTCCTCCCCTCCCCTCCCCTCCCCTGTCCCCCCCCCCTCCTATGCTTCCCTCTCCACAAAATGCTGAAGGCACGCGATAGGGGCTTCTTGCAATTCTTGCTGAAACCGGAAGTTCCACGAGTTGGCCTGGGGCAGAATGCATGGCTGTATTAATTGCCTCTTCAAGTCTTGTAGAGTTAGAATAATATTCTTCCTGTGATTCTTGTTCCTATAAGAATTCATTCACTTAAGTTCAATAAGTTTGCAATTTCTTTGACTAGTGCCTCCCTTTATATTTTGGATAAATTGACCCCACTCAGCGCTCTGTGACTCTTCACCTTTGTCTATATAGGGAACATCTCTCTCTTTCTAGTTTACATCTTAATGGAAATTGTCTTGAGCAGAAGACTCAAGTAACCACAGAATTCATTTGTGTAAGGTAAAATGTCAGATCCGTGTTGTTTAGGTATCTTCCAGCTTGTTTCATTTAGGACTGGTGACAGTTAGATTTTTTTGCTACTGCGCATCACTTACTTTATATTGCCCGCTGTATTTGAAGATGTAGATTTGATGCTCTAGTATATCCAATAACCCTGGCGTGTATGATGTACAAATACATCAGTAAAACCCCGTAAGGGTTATATTGTTCATGTCGTAGATGTATGGCACGTGCGTGCAGCGCTCTAAAACATATATCTTTTTTTCCCTTTTAATTTAGACATTTTAATGTGTTCATTCCTTCAATTTGGTTCCTACACTGAAGATGCTAATTCAGATTTCAATGTTTATTCTCTATAAGGATTAACATGCTGAGTTTACAGAATTTGGTTATGGTAGTGGTTTACATGTAGTTAATAATGCTTAAGAGTGTACCACTAGAACCCACCTAGCATGGCTAGGGGTATTTTGGGCGATTAGATTAATTCTTAAATTTATAAATTATTACCAAATTATGAGGTAAGTTGGTTTATGGCTAAGTGACTAAATACTAAGTTTGGGAGTTTAGCATTGTGAATGCTTTTGTTTTGGCACAGTAGCCATAGGTTCAGTAATGGAGTATCAGCAGGCCAACTTATGACTAGTTAGGAGATTTTCATTAATTTGAGAGTGAGTATTGATATTTCTGTTTATGGTCAATAGGGTGAGTGAGTGTAAGATGTGAACCACAGGTGGTATTCGTGTAAGGTAGTTGACAGGTGCTATCAGGAGAGATAAGGATGTTTTCTACTGTAGTTTTGAAGGTAATGGAATGTGCGGCCGTTCTAGAGTTTCATGTAAGGGTGTTTACAGAATTTTCGGCCTTTGCCTACATTGAATTTGAAAGAATGGGTCTCTGCATCAGCATGCACACTATGAAAAAATTGGGGACCACTTAGTATCTATGGTAGCACCTGTTCACACTTGCACCAGCTAGGTGGCAACATAAAACAACTAAAAAGAAAAAAAATAGAGGTGGCAAACACCAAGGAGATTTCACTGTTGTCATGCCATAATAAACACATTTTAAGAGGAAAGCTGGAAAATTAGGTTAGATCATATTCATGATGTGGGTGTGGGTGGGTGTGAGTTGAACTGACTAGCATGTGCTACTAGGTCAAATGCTGTTCTCATTCTATCTGTTATATCTCTCTCTATATCTCTGGTCTATAAACTCTGTATATCGGTTATATCTCTTCTATATTCTATCTATATCTCTGTCTATATATCCTTCTATACTTTTCTATATATTATCTATAATCTCTGTCTATATATCTGTCTAATCCATATCTTGTCTTATATCTCTGTCTCTCACATGTACTCATAAATACAGTTATTTTACATATGTAATTATCATGGGATAGACCCAAAAACTTCAGGCCAAGTGTTATACAGTGTTTGTTGATATAAGAACATAACTAACATGACACAAAATAATAGCAGTGTCACTTGCCTCGCAATCAGGGCGCAGCAATACTACCACCAAAATCCAACAGGTTTACTAGCCGTCACTGAGACAGACAAGCAATGGAATGACACACACACACAGGCAGATAGAAAGACAGACAAGCAGAACTAGACAGACAGATAAGCATCTCCCTCTTTCTCCATGCCCTCCAATCTGTATTATCCTCAGTTTCCTTCCGCAGAAATTGCCACTCTTCATAATTCGTTTTCCCGTCTTGGCTACCTTCCCTTTAGAGACGATACCCTCTCATGTGCTAAATGTAATTTCTTCTCTCCCCTAAACTCTATATAATGGGAAACTCTTTTGTCCTCTGCCTTCCTACATTTCAAGTCTTTTCTAATCTCAAACATTCTCTCTGGCTCTTAGACATCAAGCTTACCTTTCCGCAAGACTAACACTCTTCGCAACAATTCGTTCATACTCTCTCTCTCTACAGGATGTTCCTGATGTCTATCTATTCTTGCTCCGCCTGTCCCTTAATACTTTGGTAAAATGCCAAATCTCTTTCGTACAGGCTTAGGGAGCACAAAAAATAGTGGTTAGGCTTGCTGACACGAACATGCTTCTTTTCTGTCATGTCAGAGATCACAGCTATCCTATAGCTGGTCTTTCTGCTAATGAAACTGTCTTCCCTTCCCCCCGCCCCCATACTTCCAACTTCAACAGTCGTCCTCTTGTTGATTCCTCCCTTATTACAAAAACTTTCCTTGAGTGGAATCTTGAGTCTGGCTTCGTCTCTGTAGATGCTTTCCTTCCACTACATGGAAAATGCCTCCAACTCAGAACACTCGTGATCTTAGCTGATTTCTCCATATTCTTTCTCCTTCTTCCTCTTTCCTCTTTCTTTTCTCTACTGGATTGTGTCTTTCTTCTGTCTTGTGTTTCTGTTGCCTTCATTAATTATTTACACTATTTTCCCCTCCCCCTCCTCTGTGCACTTGCTTTCTTCGTGGGCACCTAGCTCCCTTGCAGTGCTCCCCTTTCTTTGTATTTGACGGGCTATTCCTGCTTTCTTCCCGCCATTACTTCTTACTTCCATCTCTGCCATACTACTACTAAGTCTACTACGCCACTTCTACTTACATACTACTACTACTACTACTATACTACCTACTACTACTACTACTTATATACTACGACTAGTACTACAAATGCCACCACCACTAAGCTTTCCGCCTATATATATCCGTCCTGCCTTACTTCTCGTTAGTAGTGACTTTGTAAATGGTCATGTCGCCCGAAAACAATCTCATAAGCTCCTTCTTCGTATGTGCGGGTTATTTGTGTATCGTTCCATGTCATGTATTGTGCCTTTTTGTTGTTATTTATTGACCCCACAGATAAGCTCTATCTTTCAACTTTTACTGTTCTTCCGCTCTTGTTTAAACCTCTCTTTCGGTCTTATGAGGCTGTCTTATTGCTACCGGCAGTATGCTAAGAATCAGCTTCGCTTCCTACGTGACTCTTGCTGAACAATTCTGCGCCTTCCTTCTCCCATTTCGCCTGAAACCAACCCACTGGTCATCCCTTTCCTTGATCATGCCGGTCTCCTACTTCAACTGTACTTATTCTTTTACTAAGTCTCAGGTGAAGATGCCTTCTTTACTTTCCATCAGCTCAAATGTGCTCTCTTTTGCAGCTCTACACAAGATTCTGTACCTTCTCTTCACCATTGGGGCCTCCCCATTGACACTGCTCACTGAACACACAAATTCATTCGTTCTAAACTACAGAACAAACTTCAAACGAATCTCATCTCAGCTCGCCCCCCCCCCCCCCCCTTGGTCTAAATTCTCCCTCACTGACTTGTTACTAACCTGTCTTCTGTCTCACTCTCTCAATTATGAGCTTGAACTTCTTGGGTTTTGGCCTTTCCTTTGCCACTTCACCTGCCCCTCATGCTGGTATTGAACTGATTATAACCCTTTTGATTCCTTCATCAATCTTGCTCCATATTATGATTTCCTGTCTTGTCCACTTTCATGGCGCTCTCTTCCTGCTCTTGGTAGTCGTTATTCTAAGAAACCACCGCTCTGCGCCATACCAGTACCTGCCTTTTTTCTGTTAGATCTAGCACTAACAATTGTCATACTATCTTCTGACAAAGGTAATCGGTAGTTATCTTGGTCAGAGGATTACCTCCTAAAAGTGATGTCTTGCTCTCTGACTCAAGTACTACACTCCTTCATTTCCAACCTTCTTGATCACATCAAGAGAACTTTTCAACAAGAAACTAAAGACTCCTCTATGAACTCTGTCCTCCTGACTTGCCCTTGTTCAACGGTTTTGTGTGCATTTGTCCTCTCTTCTGTATTTATATGTGCCTTCACGCAAAAACTCATAAACCTGATAATCCTCTATGTTCTCTTATTCTCTTGCTTCTTGAAAATGGCAAAACCCTCACTCCTTGGTACTTTTTCTCCTGCCACCTCCGTCACTCTCAAGACTCACTGAATGGGTTTGCCCTCTCCCGACTGTAAGATGCTTAGTCTTGATGTGAGTCCCTCTTCACATGTCCTCTTGATGGTTGTTTGATTTTCTTAGAAGGCCCATGAAGGGTTTCTTCATTCCCTTACCTATTGATGTCTTTATTGATTTAATCCATCTCTGTGTGTCTCTAAGTCCTTTTCCTTCCAAGGGAATATTATTCTCAAAAACCTTCGCGGTGCTCACGTGATGGGTGCTCTCCTCTTCTCTCTTGGTCCTTGCTAATCTTTTCAATGGAATACTTCGAGACTTTCTTCCTACCATCGATATGTCCTCTTCGTACTCTGGCTTCGCTACGGGATGACATCTTTGCTCTGGTGGCCTCATGACTCCAAGTCTCTTCCAACCTTTTCTTGAAGCTCTTAATAATCTTGCCCCTTCATTAGGTTTACGCTGCATGGAATCTAATCCTTGCTTCCGTTACTTGATGTCCATGTCCACGCTCATGATCGGGTAGTTGATGCGTGGAAACAGTCTACCTAGTTGAGTATTGAGGCTAGGACTTTTGGTAGTTTCAAAATTTAGTGGATAAGTACATGAGTGGGAAGGGTTGGATTTGAGTGGGACTTTCACCATCAGAGCTTATTTCTTTTGGTGCATGAAAATTGGTATGAGAAAATGTTTTGTTAGTGGGACGAATTGTAAAGGGACCTCCGAGTAGAGGGCCAACGAGGCCTCCTGCTGTGTTCCTCCTTTGTCTTATGTTCTTAGGTCTTATGTTTACGCAGACCTATGCACAGTGGGCATGTACATTCAGACTTTTCCTATCATGCTTCCCCTGTCAAGAAAGGTGCTAATCTCCCTCTTTCTCCCATGCCGCCTCTGATCTGTGATCTTAAGTCCTTCCAGCAGAAAATTTCCACTCTCATTATTTGTTTTCGTGTCCTTGGTTTACCCTTCCCTATTTCATAGGACTCTGCCCTCTCACATGCTAAACATAATTTCTTCTCTCCCAAACTCTCTACTCCTGTGAACTCTTCTGTCCTTTGCTCTTCCCTACATTTCGCGTCTTTCTCAATTCAACCAATTCTTCCGTCCCAGTAGACATCAAGCTTACTTTCCGTAGGCTAAACTCTTGTACGCACTAATCTCATTCATGCCTCTCCCTCCTCTACAGATGTTCTGGTGTCTCTCTGTGCATCTTACGCATCCTGTTTTCTTTCTCTACTTTGGAGAAACTGGCCGATCTCTTTCTGACAGATTATGGGAGCACAAATTAGTGTTAGGCTTGGCCGACACTCACAGTTGCTCCGCTTTCTGTCACGTCAGAGATCACAGCCATCCTTAAGGACTGATCTTCTGCTAATCTACAACTGTCTTCCCTACTTCCAACTTTACAGTCGCCATCTTGTTGTATCCTCCTAATCTCACGAACTTTCCTTGTATGAATCTTAGTCCTGGCTTCTCTCTGTAGTATGCCTTCCTCTCCCACAACATGGCAAAATGCTCCAAACTTCATAAAATCACTAGTTCACTTACTTGATTCCTACTTTTTCTTTCCTTTTCCCCTTTCCTCTCCTTTTTTCTATTCTGGGTTGTCTTTCTTTCTGTCTTGTGTTTTGTTCCTTTCGCATTATTTATTTTCACCACTTCCCCTTCCCCCACCTCGGTGCACTTGTCTCCTCTGTGGGTCACTAGTCCCTTGCAGTGCTCCCCTTTCTTTGTATTTGATGGCTCCTCCTCCGTACTTCCGCCATTACTTCTTCCTTTCCATCTTCTGCCACTACTTACTACCACTTACTATTACTATTACTACTACTACTACTACTACTCTACTACTACTACTACTACTAACTACGACTACTACTACTACTACAACTACTATACTTCTATACTAACTACTACTACTATATATACTATACCACCACCACCACCACCACACCACCACCACACCTCTACTACATCTACTACCACTACCCTTCCTGCCTATCCTACTGTGGTCTCCATTTTTCGTAGTTAATCCATTTCTGGAGTTTGTGCTACTTTTATCGTAAATCTACGATTTTCGAAATCAGATTTTCCCCATAAGAAATAATGTAAATACAATTAATCTGTTCCTGACACCCAGAAGTATTAAAACAAAAACAATTTTTTTCATGAAATATAGATGTAGTACATAAACAATACAATGGAAATGTGAATGAAATTATTAACAGCGTAACACTTACCTTTATTGGAGATTCTTCTTAGTGTATGGAAGACTGGAGGGAGGAAGAGATTGGATTAGTTTACAGTTTGGAAGGGAATCCCTTCCAGCAACACCTCAGGTACCAATTGCTTTTCTCGTGTTGCTTCTCTTCTCTGTTTCTTAATGTCACTAGAACCACCTTGAGAGTCACTGGAGTCCTGTTCGCAAAGGTGACTGTGGAGAGAGCTCTGTTTTTCCTGAACACTCTGGGTATTTTCTAAATGGTACACTAGTAATGGCTTCACTTTGAAATCCCCACTAGCATTAGCACAGAACATTAGCGTCAGCCTGTCTTTCATAGGCTTGTGTCTAGGGCATTGCCTTTCTCCTACAGTGTAATGAAGGTCCGCTCTTGTGGCACTTTTCTTCCAAAGAGCTGTTTCATCACAATTGAACACTTGTCAGGTTTTCAGTCCTCTAGCCTTGAATTCATGCACATAGTGTTCAGCCGCCTTGTAGTCCGAAACTGGCAGCCTCACATGCTTACCAACACTGGTGTATGCAGTATGGCTCTTAAATCTCTCAAACCAACTTTACTGGCCTTAAATTCACTCACATCACTATTTGCAGGCAATTTCTTTACCAGATCGTTTGTGAAAACTGCCTAGCTTTTCACATATAATATCCGAAGTCATAAGAGTATCTCTTGCTAATTGTTTCTCTTTTATCCACACCTAGTAATAACTTCTAACATCTTCGAGTTTGGTGATCTCATTTTTGTCAGCATAGTTACCCTTTGCAACAACAGTGTCCTTGATGATCTTTTCTTGGCACTATTGAACATATGGTTGTGTAGGGTTTCTTATACTTCCTGGACAGTTCGGCCGCACTTGTACCAGATTTTCATATTATTCAATGAGGTTTTTTAAATTCAGTTGTATTTCTCACCTTTACCACAGGCTTGGCACTAGGAGCTTTCTTTGGGAGCATGGTGGCTTATTTAGTAAATTAATACTTGCAAGCCACTATAATGAGTTGAATAATATGAAATATTTTGCTGGAGCACGTGAAGGGTACCTTCGCTCATGGTAAAACAATGCCAGACTGGCTGGGTAGGGAGGCGTCCACTGGCTCACACCATGTGTACGACGTCCCGGACAAATACCTTTTCGCTAATCAACTATGGTTAGCCGAGGCCCATGTTTATATGTAACATATGCCTATGATTTCTGAGAAATCTAGTGATTCCGAGAACTACGAAAAATGAGGGACCTACTGGTATACCCATCCTGCTCGACTTCTCGTTAGTGTGACGTGTGGATATGGTTCCAAGTTGGGCCGAAACGTCGCCGTAAGCTCCTCTCTTTTCGTGGGGTATTTGTGTATCATTCCAGTCATGGTTTTTCATTCGTAGTGTGCCTTTTCTGTTATTTCAATATATACATGTTAATGGCTTAATAATATGTATGTTATTAAATACCATTGCCTCCACACTGCGGAGTCCCTACTACCCTCCCTCCGACCACAAACAAAAAAAAACCTGGCAGCCAGCCTCCCACCACTGTGTGGTGAGTGTTTAGTTTGTTCATTATTTTTGCTATTTAAACTACAGTTATAAATAATGTAAAACCCATTCATGACTGCATATTGGATGGCTATTTGGTTAGTATTGGAAGGTGCATATGTGTTTACTCTTTGAAAACAGCAAAGAATCAAACATTTCTGGCTACTGCTAACAATAACATCTAGTTAATAACAATAGTAATAATAATATATAATAATAATAATGAATAATAATAGTCTTATCATAATAATAAATACGATAGTGTATTTGAAGAAGGAATTTGTACAAAAAATACAAGGGTTAAATGCAATAGAGGAGGGAGTGGTTGACAAACGCATAGTCAGTGTGGGCTTTCTTTATGCTGAGAGTGAGCATCAGTCTTGTGCTTTCGCAAACATTTCACAATAATTTATTGTTGTTTGTGTGCTTGTAGATTGAGTGCATACTGGAGTGGTTGAGGCTAGTGATGTAGAGGCAGTGGTGTGAGGCGTGGGTGAGGCAAGCAGTTGAGGCAAGAGGTGAGGCAGTGGGTGAGGCAGTAGGTGAGACCAGTGGGTGAGGTCAGTTGTTGAGGCAGCAGTTGAAGCAGCAGTTGAGCCAGTGGGTGAGCAGTGTGTGAGGAGTGGGTGAGGCAGCCAGGTTGAGGCAGCATGGTGAGGCAGCAGTTGAGGCAGCAGGTGAGGCAGAGTTGAGGCAGCCAGTTGAAGAAGCAGTTGAGGCAGCAGTTGAGGCAGCAGTTGAAGCGCAGTTGAGGCAGCAGTTGAGTCAGCAGTTGAGGCAGCGTTGATGGCAGCAGTTGAGGCAGCAGTTGAGGCACGTGGTTGAGGCAGCAGTTGATGCAGCAGTTGAGGCAGCAGTTGAGACAGCAGTTGAGACAGCAGTTGAGGCAGCAGTTGAGGCAGCAGTTGAGATAGGCAGGCAGTTGAGACAGCAGTTGAGACAGCAGTTGAGGCAACGGTTGAGAGCAACGGTTGAGACAGTGGTATTTACTGACATATAGGTATAAGTTAATAATAGTACATATGTTGTATTATTAATCACATATATAATAATATTAATACAGTGGACCCCAACTAAGGATATTAATTCCTTCCTGAGAGTCATCGTGAGCCGAAATTATCATAGGGCAATTATTTTCCATAAGAAATAATTGGAAATCAAATTTATGATCCCTGCAAGACACTCCAGAGTATAAAAAATCAATTTTTTTGCCTCTTGAAATATTAATTTTAATACACACAAACTGAAGAAGACATGCACAATTACTACTCTACTAAAATAGAATAATGACACTTACCATATGATATTGGTGAGGATTGATAGGATAGGGAGGGGAGAGTGTGGAAGTTATTGTTAGGAAGGGGAATCCCTTCCATAGGTCTTGAGTAGGGAAGTCCTTGTCTGGGGTTACTTCCCTTCTGTTAATGCCACTAGAAATTAATTAACTAAGACCCGCTTGAGAGTCCTGTTGCTTGTCGCACAACAATCTGTTCCATAGAGCTCTTACCTCCGGTCCTTTAAGTTTTGCCTAAAATGGGCTACAACATTGTCGTTGTAATAGTCGCCAGCACAGCTTGCAATAGCTGTGTTAGGATGATTTTCATCCATAAAGGTTTGCAGTTCAACCCACTTTGCACACATTTCCTTAATCTTCAAAGTAGGCACAATGGATTCCACAACTGGCATAGGTTCTCAGGGTTTAGGCCCCAAAACTCTTCAAAATCTTTCTTAATTTCCATAATAAATTCTTACCCTTTTACACAGGGTTTGGCACTAGAAGCTTTCTTGAGGCCCATGGTGACTTATTTTGCAGTTACAAGCACAAAAAACACTGGGATGAGGTGAAATGTACCGAATGTATGCATGAAGTTTTAGCAGTAAAGGTCGAGAACCAAAACCTAGTCATTTGTGGTAGTCTACATAGCCTCCGGGATGCAAAATCACAGCAATTCAGGTAAACAGCTGTTAAAAAATTGACCTCTGTCGGGAAAAATTTTCCAGCTCCTGCACCCAACATCTAGCTCCTGGGGGATTTCAACTGAAGGCACCTAAAAATGGTGGAATATAGCATGAATATTATTGTTGCAGTTATAACACCAGAGGCAGCTCTGATGAAACCTACACTCACACGGCTTTTAAATCTCTGCACAAAATTCAATTTAAACCAGCAAATATAGACCTATAGACTGGTTGGAATACACTAGGACCTCATCTTCTCACTAACAATGATTGATCTGATAAGAAATGTCACCAAGTTATCATAAAACCAATATACTCACATCACAACATAATTGAGGTCAGACATTGTATGCGTGGAGCCCCAGACCGGACAAAATGAGACTAGTCACGGGGAGTGTCATTCACCAAATTCATTCGCAATAACAAAACTATATGGGACCAAGTAAATACAAGTCCTAAACGCGATATAAGCTGGGACGTCTATACTAAGCAACACAAGGACCCCAAATTATGCTAGAACAGATTACTCGGTGGCACTCTGATGTATGCCACAAGCTTATTTCCTCTAAGAAAAGGGGGAGAAGATGTAAATTGTGAAGAGACATGGGCGCTCCTTTTACAGGCGACGGAAAAAGAATACAAAGGCGTAGAGGCTAAAGTAGGTCATTATATCTGAAATGCGAAGGGAGACATGGTCAGAGAAAAGCAAGAGTGTGTGTGCTATAAGAATCCTTTAGGAGTCAGGAATCGCGGGAAGAACTAAAAAGTCCGTAAATTGAGAAATCGAAGGAACCCAAGTATTTCTCTCCTATGCCAAATCAAAATCGGAACAACGTCACAGTATTGGGCCCCTACTTAAACAAGATGGGTCCAACACAGAGTGTGAAAGCAAGGAATTGAGTGAAGCTACTCAAGTCCCATATGATCTCAGTTTTTAGCAAGACCGCTAACTGAACTGGAGAGTCGAAGATCGCAAAATGAATTTTTTATGAGAGAGGCCACAAAATTTGGTTAGAACACAAGCCTATCGATGTTATTCCTGATTGACCAAATGATTCGAACAGGCAATAGTATGACATGCTCCATGCACTCTGCCCCAGGGCCAGACTCATGGAAATCTGTGTTCATCACGTAACTGCAGAGAACAGCCCCTATCCCGAGCGCCTTGTTCCATCCTATGGAGAGGGAGCATGGACAGGGGTCGTCCCTCAGTTTACTAAAAACAACGATTTAGCCCCATCCACAAAGGGGGCAGTAAAGCAACAGCAAGAATACAGACCATAGCACTTACATCCCATATCATTAAAAATCTTTGAAAGGAGTCCTAAGAAGCAAGATCACCACCCATCTAGAAACCCATCAGTTACACACCAGGCAACAGGGGTTTTAGAACAGGTTGCCTCCTGTCTGTTCAACTAGTGGAGTCACTAGACATGGTCCTAAATGCACTAGAAGACCAAAAAAGAATGCGATGTAATATATAACCGACTTTGCAAAAAGCTTCGCAAGTGTGGACCATTGCGTAATAGCGGAACAAAATGCGATGCTAAAGGAATTACAGGGAAAATTCGGTCGATGGATCTATAATTTTACTACTAACAGAAACGAGAGTAGTCGTCAAACAGTGTATAGTCGAGGCAGCTACGTTGAAAGCCTCTGTTCCACAAGGCACGTGACGTAGCTCCTCCATCTTGTTCACCTCATCCTCATATCCGACATACGACATGGATGTCGCCACAGCACCGTGTTTTCCTTTGCAGATGATACCCCAAACTGCCCTTTAAGTGTCTTCCATTGAGACCCTGCAAGGCTCCCGGCGGACATCAAAACCCAAAACTTTCCGGGGCTGAAGAAAAAAATATGAAGTTCAAAGATGAGAAATTTCAAAAACTAGGGTATGGTAAAATGGGAAAAATTTAAAAAATTTAAGGGGTACAAAAAAAAATTTGGGCCCCAAAATTTGAGCAAAAACCCAATGTAAAAAAGCCCATGATGCACTCTTCAGGTCAATTGTTCTATCTTGGCTGGAATATTTGCTGCACTCTAACTGCACCTTTCAAGGCAGGTGAAATTGCCGACATAGAAATGTACAGAGCAACTTTCACGGCGCGCATAACGGAGTAATACACCTCAATTACTGGAGCGCTTGAGGTTTTCTAAACCTGTATTCCCTGGAACGCAGGAGGGAGAGATATATGATTATATACACCTGGAAAATCCTAAAGGGGACTAGTACCGAAATTTGCACACGAAAATCACTCCTACGAATGCAAAAGACTTGGCCGACGATGCACCATCCCCAAGAAAAAGCAGGGTGTCACTAGACGTAAGAGGGACCATACATAAGTGTCAGGGGCCCAAGACTGTTCAACTGCCTCCCAGCACACATAAGGGGGATTACCAACAAACCCCTGGCAGTCTTCAAGCTGGCACTGGACAAGCACCTAAAGTCAGTTCCTGATCAGCCGGGCTGTGGCTCGTACGTTGGTTTGCGTGCAGCCAGCAGCAACAGCCTTGTTGATCAGGCGCTGATCCACCAGGAGGCCTGGTCACAGACCGGGCCACGGGGGCGTTGACCCCCGAAACTCTCTCCAGGTAAACTCCAGGTATGGATGCGACCGTACTGGCTGGCTTGTAAACACTGGCGCTGAGGCCACACGTGGGATGCTTCCTGGATAAATCACGTAAGGCGAGTTTTTTATCGTGAAGCAATGCAAAATTTTTGCGCTCAAATGCTTTTATGGTGGATTTAATTACGCTCAGTCCTTTCATTGCGATGCATAGCTTAAGGCGGGTGTATTCACTAGTGAAATATAATAATAATAATGGTGTTATTAATAATAACATTTGCTATTATTATTTAAGACATATATGTTAGTAAATACCACTGCCTCAACTGCTGTCTCACCCACTGCCTCACCCACTGCCTCAACTGCTGCTTCAACCACTGCCTCCACCCACTGCCTCCACCCACTGCCTCAATGCTGGCCTCACCCGCTGCTTTCCCACTGCCTCTAACACTACCTCAAACCACTCCAGTCGCCACCTCAATCTACAAGCACCAAACACAATGAATTATTTTGAAGCGTTTGGAAAAGAGCACTGAGACTAATGCTCACTTCCAGCTAAACAAAAGCCACACTGGACAATGTGTCAACCACTCTCCACTTCAAGCCTGTTTTTTGTTCAATTTCATCTTCAATCTATTGTATTTATTATTATTATTATTTTTAGTATTAGTGTTCTTATTAGCAGAAGCAGGAAAGTTGGATTCTTTGCTGTGGTCAAGAGTAGTAAACACATGATGTACCGTCAAGACCTGTCCAAATAGGCCATTCATTATGCAGTCATGAATGGGTTTACATTATTTTTACTGTAGTTTAATAGCATAATAATGATCAAACAAAAACCACTCACCAACAATGGTGGGAGGGCTGGCTGCCAGTTGCGGGGTTGGAGGGGAGGGTGGTGTAGGGACACAAGGTGGTGGTAGACTTAAATAGGAATTGGCTGCTTGGGAAATTTGGCGGTTGGGAATTCGTGTGATGTGTGTTGAAGCCCGCGAAAGTTGAAAAAATGCGAATGTTGAGGGAGACCTGTATATCATGTTTCCTATGGGTTATTAATATTATTATTTTTTTTTTTACCCTTATTAGAGGGATTGTGATCCCGCAAATAAGCTGTAGAGTTGATTATTAGTGTCATAATGAAGTACCATGTCAAGCCCCCTGACAGCAGGAACAGATTAGTTAGATGCCCATTATTTTGTATGGGGAAAATTATTGCTTAACAATAAAATCAGTTAGGACAAACTCTCTGGAACGGTTTAAAAATATCACCGAGGGGGGTTCCACTGTAATCGCTAATTGAGGAAGGGCTGTATTAATATTGTACTCCAAGAATATAAGAAATTGTTTGAGTTTTGAAGTCTCATAAAATTGTTTACTCTCTTAGTAAACATTTAATATTATACACAACTTGTGTTTATCTTGAAAGATATTTTCGGGGAAACTTTAAAAAGTGACAATTTCATTAGTGAAAATGTGACAATACATAAATAAATCTTTTTCGTATTCTGTGTGTTTTGTTTGGTAATTGTGGAATATTGTACTATACTGCTCATGTTTCTTATTGCAGAAGTTATTTTGTGGAAGACTACAGGTTTTGTCTTGCAGACACTATACTTCAGTACTTCAGAAGCACCAGTGTAATGACTTACGGTTGTATCTTGCCAGGACCCTATATCTTCAGTACATCAGAAGCACCAGAGTATGACTACAAAGTTGTATCTTGCCAGACACTATATCTTCAGTCCTTTCAAGAAAGCACCAGTGTAGACTACCAGGTTTGTATCTTGCCCTGACATATATTCTTCAGTACTTCAAGAAGCACCAGTGTTAAGACTACCAGGTGGTGTCTTGCAGACACTATATTTCAGTACTTCAAGAAGCACCAGTGTTGAGACTACCAGGTGTGTCTTTTCGACAGAAACTATATCTTCAGTACTTCAAGAAGCACCAGTGTAAGACTACCAGGTTGTGTCTTTGCCATCACTGTATCTTCTAGCTGCTTCAAGAAGTGCCCAGGGTAGACTACCAGGTTGTGTCTTGCCAGACACTGTATCTTCAGTTACTTCTACAAGAGCACTAGTGTAAGACTACCAGGTTTTGTCTTGCCAGACATTATATCTTCAGTACTTCAAGAAGCACCAGTGTAATACTACCAGGTTGTATCTTGCCAGATACTATATCTTCAGCACTTCAAGAAGCACCAGTGTAAGACTACCAGGTTGTGTCTTGCCAGACACTATATCTTCAGTACTTCAAGAAGCACCAGTGTAAGACTACCAGGTTGTGTCTTGCCAGACACTATATCTTCAGTACTTCAAGAAGCACCAGTGTAAGACTACCAGGTTGTGTCTTGCCAGACACTGTATCTTCAGTACTTCAAGAAGCACCAGTGTAAGTATCTTGAACAGCAACTGATATTGCAGAAGTGTTTTGTGGAAGACTACCAGGTTGTATCTTGCCAGACACTATATCTTCAGTACTTCAAGAAGCACCAGTATAAGACTACCAGGTTGTATCTTGCCAGACACTATATCTTCAGTACTTCAAGAAGCACCAGTGTAAGTGTCTTGAACAACAACTGCAGGTTGTGTCTTGCCAGACACTGTATCTTCAGTACTTCAAGAAGCACCAGTGTAAGTATCTTGAACAGCAACTGATATTGCAGAAGTGTTTTGTGGAAGACTACCAGGTTGTATCTTGCCAGACACTATATCTTCAGTACTTGCAGATGCCCAGTATAAGACTACCAGGTTGTATCTTGCCAGACACTATATCTTCAGTACTTCAAGAAGCACCAGTGTAAGACTATCAGGTTGTGTCTTGCCAGACACTATATCTTCAGTACTTCAAGAAGCACCAGTGTAAGACTACCAGGTTGTGTTTGCCAAGGACACCTGTATCTTCAGTACTTCAATGAAAGGCAGCACCAGTTATACTTGTGAATTTGTAACTGCCAAGTATTGGCTAAATTGAAACAATTTTGTTTTTAATATTGGGAAATATATTCTAAATATCCATTGCTGTTAATACAACAATACAAGTTCTAAAACTGTTATTAATAATTTTTCAGAAAAATCTATTTAATATACACAAGAGAAAATAATATACAAGTGTTGTTGAGTGTAGCTGCAGTTGTTCTAGTACATATATTAATCTTTTAACACAAAATAAAATTGTAGTATTTAACACACAATATAAACTTTATTGTTTGCTATAGTAGGAAAAGTTTTGCCCAGATATATCTTAACATGGGAAAATGTTGAAATGAAAATCTGTGTTCAGTGTCCATAAATAATTAAATAATTTTGAAATAGAACATGTGCGAAATAAGGAAAGTTAACTATTACCACTGTTGTATGACTAAAATAATTTAAATGAAATATCTTTATTAAAAAAATATGGAGAAACTTAAAGAACATAAACCATATCAATGTTCAGAGTGTCTGAAAAGTTTTAGTCAAAAAGTCATTCTTTTGAGACATATGAGAGTACATACAGGAGATAAACCATATCAATGCTCAGAGTGTCTGAAATGTTTTTTAGTTCAAAAAGTTATTCTTTTGAATCATTATGGGTACATACAAGGGAGATAACATATCATCGCAGAGTGTCTGAAATGGTTTAGTAGAAAATACAGTCTTGTGACACATATGAGAGTACATACTGGAGATGAACCATATCAGTGTTTAGAGTGTCTGAAATGTTTTGCTGGAAAAAGCAGTCTTGTGTCACATATGAGAGTACATACTGGAGATAAACCATATCATTGTTCAGAGTGTCTGAAATGTTTTGCTGGAAAAAGCAGTCTTGTGTCACATATGAGAGTGCATACAGGAGATAAACCATATCAATGTTCTGAGTGTCTGAAATGTTTTACTGAAAAAAACAGTCTTGTGAACCATATGAGAGTACATACAGGAGATAAACCATATCAATGTTCAGAGTGTCAGAAATGTTTTAGTCAAAAAGTCATTCTTTTGAGACATATGAGAGTACATACAGGAGATAAACCATATCAATGCGCAGAGTGTCTGAAATGTTTTAGTAGAAAATACAGTCTTGTGACACATATGAGAGTACATACAGGAGATAAACCATATCAATGTTCAGAGTGTCTGAAATGTTTTAGTGTAAAAGGCAGTCTTGTGACACATGTGAGAGTACATACAGGAGATAAACCATATCAATGTTCAGAGTGTCTGAAATGTTTTAGTGTAAAAGGCAGTCTTGTGACACATATGAGAGTACATACAGGAGATAAACCATATCAATGTTCAGAGTGTCTGAAATGTTTTACTGAAAAAATAAGGCTTGCAACTCATATGAGAGTACATACAGGAGATAAACCCATCAGGATGTAAGTGTCTGAATGCTTTTAGGCAAATAAAGCGTCTCGTGAACAGCATTCATGAGTACATTAAGGATGATGAAACATGTTAGGGTTTACTTTCAGGGAACAACTTTAGTTATAAACCTATCAGTATATATAAAAGGGATATGCCATCATTGACAGTGTTGGAGAGTAAAATATGTTTAATTAAATATTAGTCGGTAAATCATTTCAGTGGGGACCCCCGCATATTGGCATCACATAACGTTTAATCCGAATTACCGGCTCGCTTTTTATTGCAAAAATTTTGCCTCGCATACCGCCCTCAAAAACCGCTCACCGCTGTTCGTTGAGATGCGTCCAATGTGCGGCCTGAGCCACACTACATTTGCGGTGGCATTGTTTACCAGCAGCCTCCCGGTAACATCCAAGCATACAATTGGGAACATTTATATTATTACAGTGTTTTTGGTGATTTTATCTGCACAAATAAGTGACCATGGGCCCCAAGAAAGCTTCTTAGTGCCAACCCTAGCAAAAGGGTGAGATTACTATGAGATGAAGAAAAAGATCATTGATAAGTTGAATAGTGGGAGTGGTGTCTCCGAGCTGGCCACAGTTGTATAATAAACCCCAATCAACCATCGCTACTATTGGTGGTTACAGTGCTGCTGCTGCTGTACCACCATCAGCTCCTGCTGCAACTGTCAGCTGCATGCTGCTGCTGTAGCACCGTCAGCTGCTGCTGCTGCTTTACCACTGTCTGCTGCTGCTGTAGCATCGTCTGCTGCTGCTGTAGCATCGTTTGCTGCTGGCTGTAGCATATCAGCTGCTGCTGCTGCTGTAGTAGTTACTGTCAGCTGCTGCTGCTGCTGTAGCATCGTCTGCTGCTGCTCTGTAGCATCGTTGCTGCTGGTGTAGATCGTCTGCTGCTGCTGTACACTGTCAGGCTGCTGCTGCTGCTTTGTAGCATCGTCTGATGCTGCTGTAGCATCGCCTGCTGCTGCTGTACACTGTAGTGCTGCTGCTGCTGCTGTAGCACCTGTTGGTGTGCTTATTGAGAATACCAAGAAAACAAATTAACCAGAGGATTTTTTTGCCACCCAGGATAACCCAAAAAAAGTCAGGTGTCATGAAGACTGTCTAATATTTCATTGGGGGGTCCTTATTTGTCTCCCAGGATGCAAACACACCTGTCGGACTAACACCCAGGTGAAAGGAAATAATGCATGGAACTCGTGCTCCATATTGGTGAATTTAAAGCCAGCAAGGTTGGTTTGAGAGATTTAAGAATCGTTAGTGACATTCACTGTGATAAGGCCTGTTCTGGAAGAAATGCCAAACAGGACTTACCTACAGAGTACTCAGGATGGAAAAGGACTCCCAGGGACCGGTCTCGTCATTCAGTTCTGCATCTTCAATAAAGGTAAGTGTCATTTATTTCTTCATTTTAGTTAGAGTTAAGTACATGCACAATATATATTGTGCATGTACTGCTTACTATTGAGCATGTATTCCTTCTCTTTGTGTGTAGGAAAATGTATATTTCATGTGGTAAAAAAAATTTTTCATAA
Organism: Cherax quadricarinatus; assembly: GCF_026875155.1. Taxonomy (NCBI): domain Eukaryota; kingdom Metazoa; phylum Arthropoda; class Malacostraca; order Decapoda; family Parastacidae; genus Cherax; species Cherax quadricarinatus. The sequence continues at coordinate 11,945,498 of NC_069402.1, forward strand.
CTTTTGGGTTGTCTTGCTAGGATTATTTGATTTCCTATTTTCTTATGGGGAAAATTCATTCGCACATACGTTCATTTCGCATAACAATGAGACCTCTTGCACGGATTAAAATCGCTATGCGGGGGTCCATTGTATATCAGCTCATCGAGGAGATAAGTTGTATTAATGTTCAGAATATCTTATATATTTTATAAAAAGATCAGTCTTGTGTACTCATGAGAGCTAATGTAGAGTATAAACATTATATATGGAAAATTCGTTAAGATCAAACTCTGTAATCTGCTTACCTGGAGTTTACCTGGAGAGAGTTCCAGGGGTCAATGCCCCCGCAGCCCGGTCTGTGACCAGGGCTTCTGGTGGATCAGAGCCTGATCAACCAGGTTGTTACTGCTTGCTGCATGCAGTTTAACATGTGAGCCCCAGACGGCTGGTCAGGTACCGACCTCTAGGTGCTGGTCAGTGCTCGCTTGAAGGACTGCCGGGGTCTATTGGCTTAATCCCCCTTATGTATGCTGGGAGGCAGTTGATCAGTCTGGGGCCCCCTGCACTTATTGTTATTTTTCTCTTAACTCGTGCTTAGTGACACCCTGCTTCTTTCATTGGGGGGATGTTGATCATCTGCCAAGTCTTTTGCTTTCGTTGTAAGTGATTTTTCACAGTGCAGTTTGGTAATTGTCCACTAGGATTTTCCAGGCGTATATTAACATGTATCTCTCTGCTTGCTTTTCCAGGGAGTACAGGTTCGGGGAACTTCAAGCGCTCCAGAATTGAGGTGTTTTTATCACCGTTGTGTGTTGCTGTGAAGGTTCTTGTACATTTTCTAGGTCAGCAAATTTCACTGCCTTGAAAGGTGCTGTTAGTGTTGCAGCAATATTAGCTAGATAGAACAAGTGACCTGAATAGTGTCATCATGGGCTTGGCATTCCCTAGTTTTGAAGGTTATATTATCCAGCCTGTTCCCCATTTTCTAGCAGATTGTGATTGATACAATTTTATTGGCCTTGGAATGTGAGATCCTCCAACTTGATCACTCCCAGGTCTTTGATGTTGGTTTTTAGTTTCTATTTTGTGGCTTGGATATTTGTTTTTTGTACCTGATGAAATTTTAATTTCCTCATTGTTTACCATATCGGAGTAAATTGAAAATTTCCCATCGTTGAACTTTAATAGTTGTTTTCTGCAAACCACTGAAAAATTTGATTGATGTCTCCTGGAGCCTTGCAGTGTCTGCATGGAAAGACACTGGTCATGCAGATTCGGGTGTCATCTGAAAAGCGAAGATATAGTGCTGTGTGTCTGACATCCTTGTCTTATGTCAGATATGAGGATGAGAAACAAGTGTGAGCAGTATTGTGCCTGGTGGAACAGAGCTTTTCACGTAGCCCACCCTCGACTTTACTCTGTTGACTACTACTATTTGTGGTTCTGGTTTGTGAGGAAATTTTAGAAATCTGTCTAAGTACTTTTCCTGCTATTCCTTTAGCACGCATTTTGTGCACCATTAGCATGGTTCACACTTGTCGAAGGCTATTTGGAAAAAGTCTGTATATATTACATCTGCTTCTTTGTGTCTTAATAGTGATCTTTAACCTTATCGTAGTGACCCAGATTGTTGAGACAGACAGGAGCGATCTTCTAAAAAACCCATGTTGTGCCCTGGGTTGTTATAATTGATGGGTAGCGATCTTGCTTCTAGGGACCCTTTCAAAGATATTATGATTTGGGATGTTATTGGCTATCGGTTTTTAGTTCTTTGGTATTGCTTTACTTTGCCCCTTTGTGGAGTGGGGGCTATGTCGTTGTTTTTTGTAACTGTGGGAAGACCTCGTTTGCGTGTCCTGGCTTCCTCTTCAGAGGATGTAAAAGCTCGTGATAGGGGCTTCTTGCAGTTATTGATGATACCACGGAGTTCCATGAGTTGGCCTGGGGCAGAGCGCATGGGGCATGTCATTTATTGCCTGTTCAAGTCATTTGGCATTAGGATAATTCCGATTAGACTTGTGTTTACCAAATTCTGTGGCTCTCTCATAAAAAAAATTCTTTTTGATCTTCGACTCGTCTGGTAAGGGGCTTGCTAAAAAACTGAGTCATATGGGGTGACTAGAGTAGCTCACTCATTTCCTTGTTGTCATCTGTGTAGGACCATCTTGTTTATGTAGGGGCCCATACGGATGTTGGTCTTTTTGTCTTATAGGAATAAGCCTTTGGCATAATCGTGTGACACTGAGTTAATATGTTCTAGGCATAAGTTGGGGTCTGTGTTGCTTAGTCTATTTTCCCAGCTTATATTGTTTAGGACTTGGTTTACTTGGTCCCACTTTGTTCTTGTTATTGAAAGTTGAATTTGCGAAGGTCTCCTCGTGACTAATCTCAATTTTGTCGGTCGGGGGGTTCGTCATATAATGTCTAACCTTGATTATGTTGTAGTCTGAGTATATTGTTTTTGATGTGGTGACATTTCATATCAGATCATCATTGTTAGTGAAGATGAGGTCTAGTGTATTCTCCAGTCTAGTAGGCTCTATTATTTGCTGGGTTTAAGTTTGAATTTTGTGCAGAGTATTTAAAAGATCGTGTGTGTATGTGAGCTCTTGTCAGAGCTGCCTCCTGATGTTATCACTGCAGCAACATTATTTGCTATATTCCTCCATTTTAGGTGCTTCAAGTTGAAAACCCCCAAGAGCAGATGTTGGGGGCGCGGCAGGAGGAGCTGGGCGACGCAGAGGATTTTGAAGCTCGTGTGTGTCTGTGAGATGTCATTCCGAGCTGCTTCCTGGTGTATCTACTGCAACAACATTATTTGCTATATTCCTCCATTTTTAGGTGCTTCAAGTTGAATCCACCAAAGAAGCAAGATTGTTTGGGGCAGGAAGCTGGCAGATTTTCAGACAGTCCTTCTGGAATTTCTGGGACTTTGCATCTGGAGGCTTGTTAGACTACACAATGACTAGGTTTTGGTTATCGATCTTTTTACTGCTAAACTTTCCATACATCATTTAGGCTGGAAGCAGTTCTGTGCAAAACACAGTGATTCTGCGTTATTACAGGCCAAACCCCTACCCCTTTGCCTGGTACACTCTGTCACAGCTATATAGGTTGTAACCTGGGCGATCGTATTTCGTTGTCAATGTGATCCTTATATGGGTCTCAGTTGAAACACAACATTTCATTTGGCCTCTGCAAGCAGTCCACGGATTGAAAGGTATATTTTGTTGTTAATTGCTGGCTTTAGACCTGTATATTTTGCAAAAGAGAAGAATGTCATCAGGACTGGGAGGTATTGGTGGTACTGGGGGGACTCTTTTTTCCAAGCACTAGTATCTGTTTTGTTGGCTTTGGAGTGGAGGCCATCGATTGTGGTTCCACTCCAGAAATGACTGGATTTTGGCAATATGATTTCTGCCATTTCCTACCATTTTTTTTTCCATTCCAGGCACTAAAATACCCTCCCTCTTGAGTGGCTGTCGTCTTCCCAGGTTTTCCCCATGGCCTGGATGTTTTTGTACCTTTTTGTTTCCCCCTTTAGATGGTGTGGCCTGGCATTTAAGTTATAGCACAGTCTTTCCTGTCTGAAGAGGGGCACATTTCAGGTGAAAAAAAGCTTACAGGAAGGGGAGTTTGCATTTCCTGTTGTCATATGGGCACGGCTTTTCTAGGGTGGTCAAAGGTTTGTATGTCCCATCTGTTTTTCCAGATTTTCCATGCTGCAGATAACAGTGCCATTTGTATGTGCACAGCTTGGTTTCCCATTTGGCCTTGGGTTTCTGTGACGTATTCCCTGTGGGGCATGTTTACCCTGTTCATTCCTATCCTCACTAGCTTACTAACCAATGGAGCTCTCTCAGTTGTTTCTGGTAATATATCCTCACTATTGCTAGTGGAGTCCCCTTGTTTGCTATCTCCTGTGGTATTACTAGTTTGTAATATTTTTTTTATCTTGTCTTTGACTACACTTGTTTCCCCACTACAGCTCCTGTCTCCCTCGAGGTCATTTATATGCATTCCCTCATGTGTACATTTACTGATTACTTGGACAGAACCTCCATCCTCACCATTACTGTCTTCCAGGACAGCACTTCCAGCTTCACCATTACTGTCTACCAGGACAGCACTTCCAGCCTCACGTTTACGATCTATCAGGGCAGCACCTCCAGCAACACCTGCAGTAACCAAGAATTCTGCAGTGAAATATTCAATGAAGAACAGTAGTGAAATATTCAGTGAACAACAGTAGTGAAATATTCAGTGAACAACAGTAGTGAAATATTCAGTGAACAACAGTAGTGAAATATTCAGTGACTAACAGTAGTGAAATATTCATTGAACAACAGTAGTGAAATATTCAGTGAATGAGAGTAGTGAAATATTCAGTGAACAACAGTAGTGAAATATTCAGTGAATGAGAGTAGTGAAATATTCAGTGAACAACAGTATTGAAATATTCAGTGAACAATAATAGTGAAATATTCAGTGAACAACAATAGTGAAATATTCAGTGAACAACAATAGTGAAATATTCAGTAAACAACAGTAGTGAAATATTCAGTGAATAACAGTAGTGAAATATTCAGTTTACAACAGTTGTGAAATATTCAGTGAACAACAGTACTGAACCTAGGTAGTAGGTTGGCAGACAACAACCACCAAGGGAGGTACTACCGTCCTGCCAAGTGAGTGTAAAACGAAATCCTGTAATTGTTTTACATGATGGTAGGATTGCTGGTGTCCTTTTTTCTGTTTCATAAACATGCAAGATTTCAGGTATGTCTTGCTACTTCTACTTACACTTAGGTCACACTACACATACATGTACAAGCATTTATATATACATTCCCCTCTGGATTTTCTTCTATTTTCTTTCTAGTTCTTGTTCTTGTCTATTTCCTCTTATCTCCATGGGGAAGGAACAGAATTCTTCCTCCGTAAGCCATGCATGTTGTAAGAGGCGACTAAAATGCCAGGAGCAAGGTGCTAATGACCCCTTCTCCTGTATATATTACTAAATGTAAAAGGAGAAACTTTCGTTTTTCCTTTTGAGCCACCCTGCCTCGGTGGGATATGGCCGGTGTGTTGAAAGAAAGAACAGTAGTGAAATATTCAGTGAACAACAATAGTGAATATTCAGTGAACAAAACAGTTAGTGAAATATTCAGTGAACAACAGTAGTGAAATATTCAGTGAATGAGAGTAGTGAAATATTCAGTGAACAACAGTAGTGAAATATTCAGTGAACAACAGTAGTGAAATATTCAGTGAATGAGAGTAGTGAAATATTCAGTGAACAACAGTAGTGAAATATTCAGTGAATGAGAGTTTACCTGGAGTTTACCTGGAGAGAGTTCCGGGGGTCAATGCCCCCGCGGCCCGGTCTGTGACCAGGCCTCCTGGTGGATCAGAGCCTGATCAACCAGGCTGTTACTGCTGGCTGCATGCAAACCAACGTACGAGCCACAGCCCGGCTGGTCACGAACCGACTTTAGGTGCTTGTCCAGTGCCAGCTTGAAGACTGCCAGGGGTCTGTTGGTAATCCCCCTTATGTGTGCTGGGAGGCAGTTGAACAGTCTCGGGCCCCTGACACATATTGTATGGTCTCTTAACGTGCTAGTGACACCACTGCTTTTCATTGGGGGGATGGTGCATGTCTGCAAGTCTTTTCTTTTCATAGTGAGTTATTATCGTGTGCAGTTCGGTTAATAGTCCCTCTAGGATTTTCCTGGTGTACGTTATAATCATGTATCTTCCCTCCTGCGTTTTTTTCCAGGGAATACAGGGTTCAGGAACCTCAAGCGCTCCTGTAATTGAGGGTGTTTTATCTCCGTTATGCCGCGTGTAAAGTTCTCGGTACTTTTTCTAGGTCGGCAATTTTCACTGCCTTGAAAGTGCTGTTTTGTGTGCGCAATATTCCAGCCTAGATGAACAAGTGACATGAAGAAGGTCATCATGGGCTTGGCCTCCCTAGTTTTGAAGGTTCTTCCATTATCCATCCTGTCATTTTTCTAGCAGATGCGATTGATACAATGTTATGGTCCTTGAAGGTGAGATCCTTCGACATGATCACTCCCAGGTCTTTGACATTGGTGTTTCGCTCTATTTTGTGGCCAGAATTTGTTTTGTACTCTGATGAAGATTTAATTTCCTCATGTTTACCATATCTGAGTAATTGAAATTTCTCATCATTGAACTTCATATTGTTTTCTGCAGCCCACTGAAAGATTTGGTTGATGTCCGCCTGGAGCCTTGCAGTGTCTGCAATGGAAGACACTGTCATGCAGATTCGGGTGTCATCTGCAAAGGAAGACACGGTGCTGTGGCTGACATCCTTGTCTATGTCGGATATGAGGATGAGGAACAAGATGGGAGCGAGTACTGTGCCTTGTGGAACAGAGCTTTTCACCGTAGCTGCCTCGGACTTTACTCTGTTGACGACTACTCTCTGTGTTCTGTTAGTGAGGAAATTATAGATCCATCGACCGACTTTTCCTGTTATTCCTTTGGCACGCATTTTGTGTGCTATTACGCCATGGTCACACTTGTCGAAGGATTTTGCAAAGTCTGTATATATTACATCTGCATTCTTTTTGTCTTCTAGTGCATTTAGGACCTTGTCGTAGTGATCCAATAGTTGAGACAGACAGGAGCGACCTGTTCTAAACCCATGTTGCCCTGGATTGTGTAACTGATGGGTTTCTAGATGGGTGGTGATCTTGCTTCTCAGGACCCTTTCAAAGATTTTTATGATATGGGATGTTAGTGCTATTGGTCTGTAGTTCTTTGCTGTTGCTTTACTGCCCCCTTTGTGGAGTGGGGCTATGTCTGTTGTTTTTAGTAACTGTGGGACAACCCCCGTGTCCATGCTCCCTCTCCATAGGATGGAAAAGGCTCGTGATAGGGGCTTCTTGCAGTTCTTGAAGAAATGGCCTGAGGCAGAGTGCATGGGCATGTCATTTATCGCCTGTTCGAAGTCATTTGGTGTCAAGATAACATCGGATAGGCTTGCATTAATCAAATTTTGTGGCTCTCTCATCAAAAATTCATTTTGATCTTCGACTCTCAGTCTGGTTAGCGGCTTGCTAAAAACCGAGTCATATTGGGACTTGAGTAGCTCACTCATTTCCTTGCTGTCATCTGTGTAGGACCCATCTTGTTTAAATAGGGGCCCAATACTGGACATTGTTCTCGATTTTGATTTGGCATAGGAGAAGAAATACTTTGGGTTTCTTTCGATTTCATTTATGGCTTTTAGTTCTTCCCGCGATTCCTGACTCCTAAAGGATTCTTTTAGCTTAAGTTCAATGCTTGCTATTTCTCTGACCAGTGTCTCTCTACGCATTTCAGATATATTGACCTCTTTTAGCCGCTCTGTTATTCTTTTCCGTTGCCTGTAAAGGGAGCGCCTGTCTCTTTCTATTTTACATCTACTCCTCCTTTTTCTTTAGAGGAATAAGCCTTGTGCATACATCGAGTGCCACCGAGTTAATCTGTTCTAGGCATAAGTTCGGGTCTGTGTTGCTTAGTATATCTTCCCAGCTTATATCGGTTAGGACTTGGTTTACTTGGTCCCACTTTATGTTTTTGTTATTGAAGTTGAATTTGGTGAATGCTCCCTCGTGACTAGTCTCATTATGTCGGTCTGGGGCTCCACGCATACGTGTCTGAACCTCAATTATGTTGTGATCTGAGTATATTGTTTTTGATATGGTGACATTTCTTATCAGATCATCATTGTTAGTGAAGATGAGGTCTAGTGTATTCTCCAGTCTAGTAGGCTCTATTATTTGCTGGTTTAGATTGAATTTTGTGCAGAGATTTAAAAGCTCATGTGTGTGTGAGTTTTCATCAGAGCTGCCTCCTGGTGTTATTACTGCAACAATATTATTTGCTATATTCCTCCATTTTAGGTGCCTTAAGTTGAAATCCCCCAGGAGCAAGATGTTGGGTGCAGGAGCTGGAAGATTTTCCAGACAGTGGTCAATTTTTAACAGCTGTTCCTGGAATTGCTGGGATGTTGCATCTGGAGGCTTGTAGACTACCACAATGACTAGGTTTTGGTTCTCGACCTTTACTGCTAAAACTTCCACTACATCATTTGAGGCATTAAGCAGTTCTGTGCAAACAAGTGACTCTGCAATGTACAGGCCAACCCCCCCTTTTGCCTGTTCACTCTGTCACATCTGTATAGGTTGTAACCTGGGATCCATATTTTCGTTGTCAAGTGATCCTTTATGTGGGTCTCAGTGAAAACCGCGAACATTGCCTTTGCCTCTGCAAGCAGTCCACGGATGAAAGGTATTTTGTTGTTTGTTGCTGGCTTTAGACCCTGTATATTTGCAAAGAAGAATGTTATCGGACTGGTGGTATTGTTGGTACTGCGGGGGGGATTTTTTTTCCGGCATTAGTATCTGTATCTGTTGGTTTGGAGTGGAGGCCATCGACTGTGGTTCTACTCCAGGAATGACTGGATTTGGTGTACGATTTCTGCCATTTCTTGCCAGTTTTTTTTCCTTCCTGGCACTAAAAAACCTCTCCCTCTTGAGTGGCTGTGGCTACCCAGGTTTTCCCATGGCCTGGATGTTTTGTATCTTTTTGTCCCCTTTAGATGGTATGCCTGGCAATTTAAGTTATAGCACAGTCTTTCCCGTACTGAAGAGGTACACAGTTCAGGGTGAAAAAGCTTACAGGAAGGGAGTTTGCATTTTCCTGTTGTCATATGGGCTTGGCATTTTCTAGGGTGGTCATAGTTGCACGTCCCATCTGTTTTTCCAGATTTCCCATGCCAGCAGATACCAAGTGCATAGTATGTGCACAGGCTTGGTTTCCGTTTGCTTTGGGTTTCTGTGACTGTATTCCCTGTTGGTGCATGTTTCCCTGTCTTATTCCTATCCTCCCTAGCACCAACAATGGAGCTCCCACCAGTTGTTTTTGGTAATATATCCTCACTATTGCTAGTGGAGTCCTCTTGTTTGCTATTTCCTGCAGTATTTCTAGTTTGCAATATTGGTTTTATCTTATCTTTGACTACACTTGTTTCCTTACTATGGCTCCTGTCCCCTGTGAGGTCATTTATAGGTATTCCTTCCTGCGTATAATTCCCGACTACCTGTACAAAATCTCCAGCTTCACCATTACTGTCTCCCAGGACAGCATCTCCAGCTTCACCATTACTGTCTCCCAGGACAGCACCTCCAGCTTCAACATTACTGTCTCCCAGGACAGCACCTCCAGCTTCACCATTACTGTCTCCCAGGACAGCATCTCCAGCTTCACCATTACTGTCTCCCAGGACAGCACCTCCAGCTTCACCATTACTGTCTCCCAGGACAGCACTATCAGCTCCACATTTACTGACTACCAGGACTTCATCTCCAGCCTTACAGTTTCTGACTACATGGCCAGTATCAAGGGCAGTACCATTCAGCCCAGACTTTTTATGTTCCCATCTGTTGTAGAAGGCTTCCAGGTTTTCTATGAAAGCAGCTTTGATGTTGTCCTCTTGTAATACCCTTGTGATTTTAGTCCACAGATTTATCTCATTTGGGCATAACCAAAAACACTTCCCTGTTTTAACACTGCTTGAAGCTAGTTCATGGATATCTGCACAAGGGGCGTGACACCAATTTCCACAAAATTGACAATTTACCCATGTGGAAGCCCGTTTGTTTGACCGACCACAGACTACACACAGCTTCATAATGATTTGAATGGTTGATTTACTGCAATTCTACTAGCAACCTCTTGAATATTCTATTAATAACCTCCTTAAATGAAGCTCTAGCTATTTGTATTTCTGTTTCTAACTGTTTTTATATACTGGACAGCTTACTGTGCACATTCTTGATTTGCATTTAATGTTTGTGTTTGATAAGGGCGCCTACAACCCCATCTGTTTACAGTGTGCTTTATTGTCCAACGAAACCGTTTGAAACCAGTCAAGGGTTCGGACCAGTCAAGGGTTCGGACCAGTCAAGGGTTCGGACCAGTCGATCTGATCTGATCAGTGGGTCACTTATTTAAAACATACTGGTCAGTGATTTGAGCTAACACATGAAGGATCTACTGGAAATTATCTACCCGAGTAATATGTGATTTGATTGATACAAAAGTATAACTTGCGTGTTGAAGAAGCCGGTGATTTCTGGCAGCTCCTACCATGACGAACGGTCGACCTCAACCCTTGTTTATCAATCGCTGTATCTAGCTTTTCTATTTTTTCCGTCTCCACCACAATAAATGCTATATTATCACTATAGTTGACTGGTGGAAATTTTGGAGGAAGGACGCTTTTTCTGTAGTAATAATTGCTTCTTGTTGTGTATATTGCGACCGCTGGTAACTACAGGTTATATGAAATTCACAGTATACGTCTGGTATTTTAAGAAAAAAGAACTAATGAAAGTCACTCCACTCCACTAAGTACCATTATAATACTGGTTAGTTGCTACTACAGCACTGTATTCTGCTATTCACTGGTATCACTAGATTATATGCGAGTACACTAGCAGGCCAGGAAGATTATTAAAACAGCTGACCTGTGGTAAGTTTCTGGCGACTTCTGGCACCTGCCTCTATAGGCTTATCACTTTATTTACAAATTCACCTGTTTTCAAATGACACTTAAGCCTTTATCATCAATATACTAGGGAGCCACTGTAGTATACACTATACACTATGTATACTCAATGTTATCAGGGAGACTTTCTTTCTTCTGACACGAAAAGTTCAATTATTATTATTTTTCACACGGGACACAGGCCTATGATTCCCCTCTGGCAGTAAACTCTGCTAGGTAGTGCACACTAAATCTCCTTTTTTGACTCAGTATATAAAGTTTTCCGCCCAAGATTGGTTCCAGGCGCTAGAGGGATGTATCGTATAGGTTGGATGACACAAATTTTAAAATTCTAGCACTAAGAGCCCCTGAAAACAAAAAAGAGACAA
>NC_069402.1:11956932-12015389 GCF_026875155.1 Cherax quadricarinatus
CTTTTCGCAAATATACGGGGTCTAAAAAGCCAGCAAGAACAACAAATACCTTTCATCGTGACTGCTTGCAAGGCAAATGCAATTTTTGTGGCTTTCACAGAGACCCACAAAAGGATCACTTGGACAACAAAATAGGGATCCTGGGTTTACAACCTAAACAATGTGACAGAGTGAACACGCAAAGGGGGGGTTGGCCTGTAAAACGCAGAGTCATTTTGTTTGCACAGAACCTTCATACCCCAAATGAGTAGGGAAGTTTTAGCATAAAGATCGAGAACCAAAACCTACCTTTTTTGGTAGTCTACAAGCCCCGGGGATGCAATGTCCAGCATTCCAGAAAGACTGTCGGAAAATCTGCAGCTCCTCCCCCAAAACATCTTGCCCTGGGGATTTAACTTGAAAGCACCAAAAATGGAGGAATATACAAATATTTTTTGTTACAGTGATAACACCGGGGCACTCTGATGACAACTCACACACACACAGAGTTTCAAATCTTGCCAGCTCCTGCCCCCAACACTTGCTCATGGGGGTTTTTCAACTTGAAGCACCAAAATGGGAATAACAAATAATGTTGCGCGTGTAACATCAGGAGCCACTCTGATGAGAACCCCAAACACACAACGAGCTTTTAAATCTCTCACAAAATTTAAATTTAAACCCGGCAAATAATAGAGCCACAAGACGGGAGAATATGCTAGACCTCATCTTCACAAACAATGATGACTATACAAATGTCACTATATCAAAAACAATATACCAGACAACCAAAACGGGGTTTAGACATGTATGCAGGGAACCCCAGACCGACAAAAAAATTTAGTCACGAGGGAGCCTTACCAAAATTCAACTTCAATAACAAGAAAAAAGTGGGCCAAGTAAACCAAGTCCAAAACATATAAGCGGAAAGATAGCAAGCAACACAGCCCCCAACTTATGCCTAAAAAACATATTAACTCGGGGGCACTCGAGTAGCCAAGGCTTATTCCTATAAGACAAAGGGGAACAACACCCGTATTGGGTCGCTACAAAAAAAGAGGTCCTAACAGATACAGCAAGGGGATGAGTGAGCTACTCAAGTCCCAAATGACTCAGTTTTTAGCAAGTGCTAACCAGACTGGCCGAAGATCAAAAAATTTTTTTATCAGACAGCCACAAATTTTTTGGGTTTAAAACAACTATCTGATTTACCGTCCAAATGACTTTGAACAGGCAATAAATGCATGCCCATGCACCTGCCCCAAGCCCGACTCATGGAACTCCGTGTTCATCAATAACTGCAAAAGCCCCAATCACGAGCTTTTTCCACCTATGGAGACTAAGCATGGACACGGGGGGTCCCACAGTTACAAAAAAAAACAGACAAGCCCCACTCCACAAAGGGGCTAAAGCAACAGAAAAACTACAGACCGATAGCACTAACACCCATTCAAAAAAATTTTAAGGGGCCTAAGAAGCAAGATTGCCACCCATCTAGAAACCAATCAATTACACAACCCAGGGCAACATGGGTTTAGAACAGCTCGCTCCTGTCTGTCTCAACTATTGGATCACTATGACAAGGTCCTAGATGCACTAGAAGACAAAAAGAATGCAGATGTAATATATACAGACTTTGCAAAAGCCTTCGACAAGTGTGACCTTGCGTAATAGCGCACAAAATGCATGCTATAGGAATAACAAGAAAAGTTGGTAGACAGATCTATAATTTCCTCACAAACAGAACACAAAGAGTAGTAGTCAACAGAGTAAAGTCTGAGGTGGCTATAGTGAAAAGCTCTGTTCCACAAGGCACAATACTCGCTCCCATCTTGTTTCTCATCCTCATATCTGACATAGACAAGAATGTCAGCCACAGCACCGTGTCTTCCTTTGCAGATGACACCCGAATCTGCATGACAGTGTCTTCCATTGCAGACACTGCAAGGCTCCAGGCGGACATCAACCAAATCTTTCAGTGGGATGCAGAAAACAATATGAAGTTCAACAATGAGAAATTTCAATTGCTCAGATATGGCAAACACGAGGAAATTAAATCTTCATCAGAGTACAAAACAAATTCCAGCCACAAAATAGAACAAAAAAACCAACATCAAAGACCTGGGAGTGATCATGTCGGAGGATCTCACCTTCAAGGACCATAACATTGTATCAATCGCATCTGCTAGAAAAATGACAGGATGGATAATGAGAACCTTCAAAACTAGGGAGGCCAAGCCCATGATGACACTCTTCAGGTCACTTGTTCTATCTAGGCTGGAAGATTGCTGCACACTAACAGCACCTTTCAAGGCAGGTGAAATTGCTGACCTAGAAAATGTACAGAGAACCTTCACAGTGTGCATAACAGAGATAAAACACCTCAATTACTGGGAGTGCTTGAAGTTCCTGAACCTGTACTCCCTGGAATGCAGGCAGGTGAGATACATTTTATATACACCTGGAAAATCCTAGAGGGACTAGTACCAAACTTGCACACGAAAATCACTCAAAACATAAGCAAAATACTAGGCAGATGATGCAACATCCCCCAATGAAAAGCAGGGGTGTCATTAGCATGTTAAGAGACAATCCAATAAGTGTCAGGGGCCTGAGACTGTTCAACTGCCTCCCAGGATACATAAGGGGGATTACCAATAGACCCCTGGCAGTCTTCAAGCGAGCACTTGACAAGCACCTTGGGTCGGTACCTGACCAGCTGGGCTGTGGCTCGTATGTTAGATTGCGTGCAGCAAGCAGTAACAACCTGGTTGATCAGGCTCTGATCCACCAGGAGGCCTGGTCACTGACCGGGCTGCTGGGGCATTGACCCCTGGAACTCTCTCCAGGTAAACTCCAGGTAAGCAGATTACAGAGTTGATCTTAACGTATTTTCCATATATAATGTTTATACTCTATATTAGCTCTCATGAGTACACAAGACTGATCTTTTTATAAAATAATTTAATATTTCAGAACATTAACACAACTATCTCCTCGAAGAGTTGATACATATGATGTTACATGACTAATACTTTATACATATTTCACTCTCACACTGTCATGGCATATCCCTTTTATATATACCTGGATGAGTTTAAAATTAGAGTGTTCCTGAAACATTAAACCCTAACATGTTTTATCTCCTGAATGTACTCATGTATGTTTCACAGGACAGCTTTTTTGACTAAAGCATTTCAGACACTTACATCACTGATGGGGTTTATCTCCTGTATGTACTCTCATATGAGTTCCAAGACTTCTTTTTTCAGTAAAACATTTCAGACACTCTGAACATTGATATGGTTTATCTCCTGTATGTACTCTCATATGTGTCACAAGACTGCTTTTACACTAAAACATTTCAGACACTCTGAACATTGATATGGTTTAACTCCTGTATGTACTCTCATATGCATCAGAAGACTGCTTTTTTCAGTAAAACATTTCAGACACTCTGAACATTGATATGGTTTAACTCCTGTATGTACTCTCATATGCATCAGAAGACTGCTTTTTCCAGCAAAACATTTCAGACACTAAGAACACTGATATGGTTTATCTCCTGTATGTACTCTCATATGTGTCACAAGATTGCCTTTTTCAGTGAAACATTTCAGACACTCTGAACATTGATATTGGTAATCTCCTTATGTTACACCAAAATGTGACACAAGACTTTATTTTTGAGGCAAAACAATTACAGATCACTCAGAACACTGATATGGTTTATCTCCTGTATGTACTCTAATATGTGTCACAAGATTGCCTTTTTCAGTGAAACATTTCAGACACTCTGAACATTGATATGGTTTATCTCCTGTATGTACTCTCAAATGTGACACAAGACTTTTTTTTCCAGCAAAACATTTCAGACACTCAGAACACTGATATGGTTTATCTCCTGTATGTATCTTCCTAATATGGCGTCAAAGATGGCATTTTCAGGAAACATCTTCAGACACTCTAACAATTGATATGGTTTATCTCCAGTAATGTAACTCATCGATATGTTTCACAAGATGGTTTTTTTTGGCTCAAACATTTCAGACACTCTGAACATTGATATGGTTTATCTCCCTATGTACTCTCATATGTTCACAAGACAGTAATTTTCCACTAAAACATTTCAGACACACTTAAACATTGGATAGGGTTTATACTCCAGTATGTACTCTCATATAGTCACAAGAACTGTATTTTCTACTAAAACATTTCAGACACTCTGAACATTGATATGGTTTATCTTCTGTATGTACTCTCACATGGCTCAAAAGAGTGACTTTTTGAGTAAAACATTTCAGACACTCTGCGCATTGATATGGTTTACCTTCTGTATGTACTATCATATGTCTCACAAGACTACTTTTCAGACTAAAACACTTCAGACACTCTGAACATTGATATGGTTTACCTTCTGTATGTACTATCATATGTCTCACAAGACTACTTTTCAGACTAAAACACTTCATACACTCGACATTGATATGGATTACCTCTGTAGTACTATCAATAGTCTCACAAGACTACTTTCAGACTAAAACATATCAGACAACCTGAACATTGATATGGTATAATCTGCCAGTTATGTAGCTCACATATGTCTCACAAGACTACTTTCAGACTAAACATTTCAGACACTCGACATTGATATGGTTTTTTATGTTCAAGTTTTCTCCATATTTTTTAAAGAAGATATTTCATTTAAATTATTTTAGACAAACAACAGTGGTATAGTTTTAACCTTCCTTTATGTACTCACAGTCTATTTCAAGACTTTGTTTTAATTATTTAGGACGACTGAAGCACAGATTTTCTGTTAAACATATGCCCATGTTAAGATATATTCAGGCAAAACTTTTCCTTCTTATGAGCACAATAAAGTTTATCTTTGTAGTTAAATGACTATCAAATTTATATTTGTGTTAAAAGATTAATATATGTACTGAGAAAACACTGCAGTTTACACTCAACCACACTTGTATTATTATTTCTCTTGTGTTTTATTAAATAATTTTTCTGAAAATTATAATTACAGTTTTAGTAACTTGTATTGTTAGTATTAACTTGCAATGGATATTTAGATAGAATTCCCAATATTTAAAAACAAATTGTTCAATTACAATACTTGGCAAGTTACAAATTCACAAGAATAACAGGTGTTGCCTTCGTGCAGTACTGGAAGAAATAGGTCTGGCAAGACACAACCTGGTATCTTACACGGTGCTTTCTTGAAGTGCTGAAGATCTAGTGTCTGCAAGACACAACCTGAAGTCCTTCACTGGATGCTTTTTTAAGTGCTGAAGATATAGTGTCTGGCAAGATACAACCTGGTAGTATTACACTGGTGCTTCTTGAAGTACTGAAGATATAATGTCTGGCAAGACAAAACCTGGTAGTCCTTACACTAAGTGCTTCTTGAAGTACAGAAGATACATTGACTGGCAAGACACAACTGGTATCTTACACGGCACATCTTGAAGTACTGAAGATACAGTGTCTGGGCAAGACACAACCTTTAGTCTTACACAGGTGCTTCTTGAAGTACTGAAGATATAGTGTCTGGCAAGACACAACCTGGTAGTCTTACACTGGTGCTTCTTGAAGTACTGAAGATATAGTGTCTGGCAAGACACAACCTGGTAGTCTTACACTGGTGCTTCTTGAATACTGAAGTAATAGTGTCTGGCAAGATGACAACCTGGTAGTCCCTTACACTGGGTGCTTCTTGAAGTACTGAAGATATAGTGTCTGGCAAAGATACAACCTTGTATCTTACACTGGAGCTTCTTGAAAGTACTGAAATATAGTGTCTGGCAAGATACAACCTGGTAGTCGACACTGGTGCTTCTTGAAGTACTGAGATATAGTGTCTTTTGCAAGACAAAACCTGGTAGTCTTCCACAAAATACTTCTGCAATAGAAACATGAGTCAGTATAGTACAATATTCCACAATTACCAACAAAACACACAGAATAAGAAAAGATTTTTTTATGTATTGTCACATTTTTCACTAAATACAATTGTCACTTTTAAAAGTTTTTACCTGAAATATCTTCAAGATAATCACAATTGTGTATAATAATTATGATTACTAATAGAGTAACAATATGACTCAACACAAACAAATTTTATTCTATCCTTGGAGTACAATATTATACAGCTCTTCTCACTTAGCGATGTACATGGACCCTCGGGTGATGATTCTTAATCCGTTTCCAGAGAGTTTGTCCTTCAGATTTTATTGTTAACCAAATTAATTTTACCCCATAAAAAATAATGGGAGATCAAACAAATCTGTTCCTGCTGTCAGGAGGCTTGACATGGTACTCAATAAGACACTAATATCAACTCTACAGCTTATTTATCTATCACAATTCATCTAATAAGGCAATAAATAAATTAATAACAAGAACCATGATAAACAGGTCTCCCTCAACATTCGCAATTTCAACTCGCGGCTTCACACTTCACGATTCCCAACCGCCAATTCCCAGCAGCCAAGTTCATATTTAATTTACCACCACCTTGTGTCCCCTACTACTCCCTCCGACCCCCACAACTGGCAGCCAGCCCTCCCACCATTATGTGGGTGAGTGTTTTGTTTGTTCATTATTTGCTATTAAACTACAGTATAAATAATGTAAACCCATTCATGACTGCATATTGGAATTGCTATTTGGACAGGTATTGGACGGTGACATCATGTGTTTACTCTTGAACACAGCAAAGAATCCAACATTTCTGCTTCTGCTAATAATAACAATAGTAATAATAATAATAATAATAATAATAAATACAATAGAATTGAAGAAGGAAATTGAACAAAAATACCAGGCTTGAAGTGGAGGGAGTGGTTGACACATTGTCAGTGTGGCTTTGTTTGTGCTGGAGTGAGCATTAGTCTCAGTGCTCTTCCAAACACTTCACAATAATTCATTGTGTTTGGTGCTTGTAGATTGAGTGCGACTGGAGTGGTTGAGGCAGTGTTAGAGGCAGTGGGTAAGGCAGCGGGTGAGGCAGCAGTTGAGGCAGTGGGTGAGGCAGTGGGTGAGGCAGTGGTTGAAGCAGCAGTTGAGGCAGTGGGTGAGGCAGTGGGTGAGACAGCAGTTGAGGCAGTGGTATTTACTAACATATATGTCTTAAATAATAATAGCAAATGTTATTATTAATAACACATTATTATTATTATTATTACAGTGAAACCCGCCTTACTAATGCATCGCATTACATTAAATCCACCATAAAAGCATTTGAGCGCAAAAATTTTGCATTGCTTCACGATAAAAAACTCGCCTTACGTGATTCATCCAGGAAGCATCCCACGTGTGGCCTCAGCGCCAGTGTTTACAAGCCAGCCAGTACAGTCGCATCCATACCTGGAGTTTACCTGGAGAGAGTTTTGGGGGTCAACGCCCCCGTGGCCCGGTCTGTGACCAGGCCTCCTGGTGGAACAGCGCCTGATCTACAAGGCTGTTGCTGCTGGCTGCACGCAAACCAACGTGGCGAGCCACAGCCCGGTGATCAGGAACGAGCTTTAGGTGCTTGTCCAGTGCCAGCTTGAAGACTGCCAGGGGTCTGTTGGTAATCCCCCTTATGTGTGCTGGGAGGCAGTTGAACAGTCTCGGGCCCCTGACACTTATTGTATGGTCTCTTAACGTGCTAGTGACACCCCTGCTTTTCATTGGGGGGATGGTGCATCGTCTGCCAAGTCTTTTGCTTTCGTATGAGTATTTTCGTGTGCAAGTTCGGTACTAGTCCCCCCTCTAGATTTTCCAGGTGTATATAATCATAATATCTCTCCCTCCGCGTTCAGGGAATACAGGGTTTAAGACACCTCAAGCGTCCTCCCTTTAATTGAGGTGTTTAATCTCCGATTATGCGCGCCGTGAACGTTCTCTGTACATTTTTCTAGGTCGGCAATGTCACCTGCCTTGAAAGGTGCTGTTAGAGTGACAGCAATATTCCAGCCTAGATAGAACAAGGACCTGAAGAGTGTCATCATGGGGCTTGGCCTCCCTAGTTTTGAAGGTTCTCAATATCCATCCTGTAATTTTTCAGCAGATGCGATTGATACAATGGTTATGGTCCTTGAAGGTGAGATCCACCGACATAATCACTCCCCGGTCGTTGATCATTGGTGTTTTTCGCTCTATTTGTGGCCAGAATTAGTTTTGTACACTGGATGAAGAATTAATTTCCTCATGTTTACCATATACTGAGTAATTGAAATTTTCTCATCGTTGAACTTCATATTGTTTTCTGCAGCCCACTGAAATTTGGTTGATGTCCCGCCTGGAGCCTTGCAGTGTCTGCAATGGAAGACCACGTCATGCAGATTCGGGTATCATCTCAAGGAAGACTCGGTGCTGTGTCGCGCCTGACATCCTTTGTCTAATGTCGGATATGAGATGAGGAACGTACGTGATGGGAGCTAGTACTGTGGCCTTGTGGAACAGAGCTTTTCACCTTAGCTGCCGTCGGACTTTAACTCTGTGACGACTACTCACTGTGTCTGATTATGAGGAAATATAATCCATCGACCGAATTTTCCTGTGTTTATTCCATTAGCACGCATTTGTGCGCTATTAACGCAATGGTCCACATGTCGAAGGCTTTTGCAAAGTCGGTAATAATTACATCTGCATCTTTTTGTCTTCTAGTGCATTTAGGACCTTGTCGTAGTGATCCAATAGTTGAGACAGACAGATCAACCTGTTCCAAACCCATGTGTCCCTGGGTTGTGTAACTGATGGTTTTCTAGATGGGTGGTGATCTTGCTTCTTAGGACCCTTTCAAAGATTTTATGATATGGGATGTTAGTGCTAATGGTCTTAGTTCTTTGCTGTGCTTTACTGCCCCCTTTTGTGAGTGGGCTATATCTGTTGTTTTTTTAGTAACGAGGGACGACCCCCGTGTCCATTGCTCCCCTCTCCATAGGATGGAAAAGGCTCGTGGAAAGGGGCCTTCTTGCAGTTCATTGAAGAACACAGATGTTCCATGAGTCTGGCCCTGGCAGATGCATGGGCATGTTCATTTAGTGCCTGTTTCAAGTCATTTGGCATCAGGATAACATCGGATTTAGGCTTTGTTGTTAACCAAATTTTGTGGCACTCTCAAAAAAAATTCATTTTGATCATCGACTCTCAGTCTGGTTAGCGGCTTGCAAAAAACTGAGTCATATTGGGACTTGATAGCTCACCATTTCCTGCAGTCATCTGTGTAGGACCCATCTTGTTTAAGTAGGCCCAATACTGGACGTTGTTCTCGATATTGATTTGGCATAGGAGAAGAAATACTTTGGGTTTCTTCGATTCATTTACGGCTTTTAAGTTTTTTTCTTCCCGCGATTTCCTGACTCCTAAAGGAATCTCTTAGCTTAATTCGATGCTTGCTATTTTCCTCTGACCATGTCTCCCGTACGCATTTCAGATATATTGACCTTCTTTTAGCCGCGTTGTTATTCTTTTCCGTCGCCTGTAAAGGGAGCGCCTGTTCTCTTTCTATTTTACATCTACACCTCTTTTTCTTAGAGGAATAAGCCTGTGCATACATCGAGTGCCACCGAGTTAATCTGTTCTAGCATAAGATGGGGTCTGTGGTTGCTAGTATAATCTTCCCAGCTATATCGGTTAGGACTTGGTTTACTTGGTCCCACTTTATGTTTTTGTTATTGAAGTTGAATTTGGTGAATGCTCCCCTCGTGACTAGTCTCATTTTCGGTCCTGGGCTCCACGCATATTATGTGCCTGAACCTCAATTATGTTTGATGTGAGTATAATTGTTTTTGTATGAGACATTTCTGTATCAATCATCATTGGTTGTGAAGAAGAGGTCTAGTGTATTCTCCAGTCTAGTAGGTTCTATTATTTGCTGGTTTAAATTGAATTTTGTGCAGAGATTTAAAAGCTCGTGTGAGTGTGAGTTTTCATCAGAGCTGCCTCCTGGTGTTATTACTGCAACAATATTATTTGCTATATTCCTCCATTTTAGGTGCCTTAAGTTGAAATCCCCCAGGAGCAAGATGTTGGGTGCAGGAGCTGGAAAATTTTCCAGACAGTGGTCAATTTTTAACAGCTGTTCCTGGAATTGCTGGGATGTTGCATCCGGAGGCTTGTAGACTACCACAATGACTAGGTTTTGGTTCTCGACCTTTACTGCTAAAACTTCATGCATACATTCGGTACATTTCACCTCATCCCAGTGTTTTTTGTGCTTGTAACTGCAAAATAAGTCACCATGGGCCTCAAGAAAGCTTCTAGTGCCAACCCTGTGGTAAAAAGGGTAAGAATTATTATGGAAATTAAGAAAGATATTGAAGAGTTTGGGGCTAACCCTGAGAAGCCTAGGCCAGTTGTGGAATCCATTGTGCCTAACTTTGAAGATTAAGCAATTTTGTGCAAAGTGGGTTTAACTGCAAAAATTTATGGGATGAAAATCATCCTAACACAGGCAATTGCCCAGCTGTGCGCGACTATACAACACACTGTTGTAAGCCCATTTTAGGCCAAATCTTAAAGGAACGGGAGGTACAGAACTCTTGGACAGATTTGTTGTGCACAGAGGTCCAGTGACTCCTCAAGCTGGTCCCTAGTGGCATTAAAAGAAAGGGAAGTAACCCAGAAAAGGAATTCCTACCTCAAGTCCTAAATGAAGGGGATTCCCCTTCTACAACAATAACTTCCACACTCTCCCCTTCCCTATCCATCAATCATCACCAGATCTTCAGATAAAGGTAAGTGTCATGTATTCTATTTTTAGTAGATAAGTAATTGTGCATGTCTTCTTCAGTTTTGGTGTATTAACATTAATATTCTTGAGGCAACAAATTGATTTATAATCTTTGGAGTGTCCTCAGGGCAGGGATTTAATTTGATTCCATTATTTCTATTATGGGCAAATTAGTTTGCCTAATGAATTTTCGGCTACGATGAGCTCTCAGGAAGGGAATTAATATCATTAGTTGGGGTCCCTGTATTAATATTATTATATATGTTAATAATAAAGAACATTACAATTATTACTTATAACATATATGTCAGTAAAATGTCCCACTGTCTCAACCGTTTGCCTCAACCGAAGCCTCACTGCTGCTCACTGCTGTCCAACGGCTGCCTCAACTGCGCCTCTACTGCTGCCTCAACTGCTGTCTCAACTGCTGTCTCAACTGCTGCCTCAACTGCCTGCCTCAAACTGCTGCCTCAACCACGCCTCAACTTGCTGCCTTCAACTGCTTTCCTCAACTGCATTGCCTCAACTGCTGCCTCAACTGCTGCCTCAACTGCAGCTCACCTGCTGCTCAAACTGCTGCCTCAACTGCTTCTTTTCAACTGCTGCCTCAACTGCTGCCTCACCTGCTCCTCAACTCTGCCCTCACCTGCAGCCTTCAACTGCTGCCTCACCCACTGCCTCACACACTGCCTCACCCACTGCCCTCAACTGGCCTGCCTCACTGCTAGCCTCAACCACTGCCTTTTCACCCACAGTCTCACCTACTGCCTCACCCACTGCCTCACTCTACTGCCTCAACTGCTGCCTCACCCATCTGCCATCCACCCACTGCCCTCTATCACTGCCTCACCACATCCAGTTGCACACAATCTACAAGCACCAAACACAATTAAATTATGTGAAATGTTTGGAAGAGCACAGAGACTGATGCTCACTCAGCAAAAAGAAAGCCCACACTGACTATGTGTCAACCACCCCTCCACATTTGCTTTAACCTTGTATTTTTGAACAAATTTCCTTTCTACAATTTCTATCGTATTTATTATAATATTATTATTATTATTTATTATTTAATATTATTATTATTATGATTACTATTGTTATTATTACAATTGATTATCATTAGCAGTTAGCATAAATGTTTGATTCTTTGCTGTGTTCAAGAGTAAACACATGATTCACCTTCCAATAACCTATCCAAATAGCCATTCCAATAAGCAGTCATGAAATGGGTTTTACATATTAATACTGTAGTTTAATAGCAAAATAATGAACAACAAACACTCACCACACAGTGGTGGAGGGCAGGCTGCCAGAGTGGGGTCGGAGGAGGGTATAGGGACTCGCAATGTGGGAGGCAATGTATTTAATAACATACATATTATTAGCCATAAAGTGTAAAATTTAAATAACAGAAAAAGGCACAATACCATGACTGGAATGATCCACAAATAACCCGCACGAAGAAGAGAGGACTTACGGCGACGTTTCGGCCCAACTGGACCATATACAAAGTCACACTAACGATAAGTTGAGCAGGATGGGTATTCAGTGGTCCCTCAATTTTCGTAGTTTTCTCGGAATCATTGATTTCAGAAATCATAGAGATTTACCATATAACATGGCTCGCTAACCATAGGTTGAAATTAGCGAATAGTAGTTTTGTCCGGACGCGTACACATGGTGAAGGCCGGGCGGCCCTCCCTATCCCAGCAAGACCTGGCATTTGTTTACCATGAGCGAAGGTCCCTTCACGTGCTCCAGCAAATATTTCATAATATCAACTCATTTTAGTGCTGCAAGTACTAAATAAGCCACCATGGCTCCAAAGAAAGCTCCTAGTGCCAAGCCTGTGTAAAGTGAGAAAATACAACTGAATTTAAGAAAAACCCATAGAACAATATGAAAGTGGTACAAGGTGCGGCCGAACAGACCAGGATGTATAAATACCCTACACCACCAAATGTCATAGTGCCAGGAAAAGGAAATCAGGACACTGTAGTTTGCAAAGAGTAACTATGCAGACAAAAAAGAGATCACCAGAACTCGAAGATGTTGAAAGTTATTACTGTGTGGATAAAAGAGAAACAATATAGCAAGAGATACTCTTAGACTCGGTATTGTGAAAAGGCAAGCAGTTGCACATCGATCTGTAAAGAAATTGCCTGCAAATAGTGATGTGAGTGAATTTAAGGCCAGTAAAAAAGGTTGGTTTAGAGATTTAAGAGCCATACTGCATACACAGTGTGGAAAGGCAAGGTGAGGCCTGCCATATCGGACTACAAGCGTTCTGAAAAATATGTGCAAGAATCAAGGCTAAGGACTGAAACCTGAACAAGGTGCAATTGTTGATGAAACAGGCCTCTTTTGGAAGAAGTCCAAAGAGGACCTTCATTACACAGTAGGAAAAGGCAATGCAATGACACACGCCTAGAAATACAGGCCTGACGCTAATGTTCTGTGCCAATGCTAGTGGATTTCAAAGTGAAGCCATTACTAGTGTACCATTTTAGAAAATCCCAGAGTGTTCAGGAAAAACAGAGCTCTCTCCACAGTCACATTTTGCGAGACAGGAACTCCCAGTGACTCTCAAGTGGTTCTAGAGACATAAGAAACAGAGAAGAGAAGCACACGAAAAAGCAATAGGTACCTAGTGTTTGCTAGGAAGGGATTCCCTACCAAACTGTAAACAATCCAATCTCTTTCCTCCTCCAGTCTTCCATACACTAAGAAGAATCCCAATCAAGGTAAGTGTTACGCTGTTTAATATTTCATTCATCATTTCCCATTGTTGTTTTATGTACTACAACTATAATTCATGATAAAAAATTGTTTTTGTTAATACATCTGGGTGACAGGAACAGTTTAATTGAATTTACATTATTTCTTATGGGAAAATTGGATTCAAAATCGTAGATTTCGATAAAAGTAGTCAACTCCAGAAATGTATTAACTACGCAAATGGGAGACCACTGAATATAGGCAGGAGAGTAGTGGAAGTATAAGTAGTAGTGGTGGTGGTTGGGTGGTGGTGGTGGTGGTGGTGGTAGTATATAGTAGATAGTAGTATTGTAGTAGTAGTAAGTAGAGTAGTAGTAGTAGTAGTGTATCCTTTAAGTAGTAGTAGTATAGTAGTAGAGTATAGTAGTAGTAGTAGTAATAGTAGTAGTAAAGTGGTAGTAGTAGTGGCAGAGATGGAAGGAAGAAGTAATGGGGAAGTACGGAGGAGGAGCCAGTCAAATACAAAGAAAGGGGAGCACTGCAAGGGAGCTAGGTGCCCACAGAGGGAGAGCAAGTGCACAGAGGTGGGGGGAAGGGGAAGTGGTGAAATAAATAATGAAGGAACAGAAACACAAGACAGAAAGAAAGACAACCCAGAAGAGAAAAAAGGAGAGGAAAGGGGAAGAAGGAGAAGAAAAAGTAGGAATCAAGTTAAGTGACTAGTGTTATGAAGTTTGGAGCATTTTGCCATGTTGTGGGAGAGGAAGGCATCTACAGAGATGAAGCCAGGACTAAGATTCATACAAGGAAAGTTGTGTATTAGGGAGGATTCAACAAGATGGCGACTGTTAAAGTTGGAAGTAGGGAAGACAGTTTTAGCAGAAGATCAGTCTGTAGGATGGCTGTGATCTCTGACGTGACAGAAAAGAGCACTGTTAGTGTCGGCAAGCCTAACACTATTTTGTGCTCCATAAGTCTGTCAGAAAGAGATCGGCCAGTTTCTCCAAAGTATAGAAGAAAACAGGAGGAGTAAGAAACAGAGTAGACACCAGGAACATCTGTAGAGGGAGGAGAGGCATGAATGAGATTAGTGCGAAGAGTGTTAGTCTGACGGAAAGTAAGCTTGATGTCTAAGGGATGGAGAGAATTGTTGAGATTAGAAAGACTGGAAATGTAGGGAAGGCAAAGGACAGAAGAGTTCACAGGAGTAGAGAGTTTGGGAGAGAAGAAATTATGTTTAGCATGTGAGAGGGCAGAGTCTATGAAATGGGAAGGGTAACCAAGACACGAAAACAAATTATGAAGAGTGGAAATTTCTGCTGGAAGGAACTTAAGATCACAGATGCAGAGGGCATGGAGAAAGAGGGAGATTAGAACACTTTTCTTGACAGGGGAAGCATGATAGGAAAAGTAGTGAATGTACATGCCACTGTGCATAGGTCTGCGGTAAACATAAGAACATAAGAAAGGAGGAACACTGCAGGAGGCCTGTTGGCCCATACTAGGCAGGTCCTTTACAATTCATCCCACTAACAAAACATTTGCTCATCCCAATTTTCAATGCTACCCAAGAAATAAGCTCTGATGTGAAAGTCCCACTCAAATCCAACCCTTCCCACTCATGTAATTATCCAACCTAAATTTGAAACTACCAAAAGTCCTAGCCTCAATAACTCAACTAGGTAGACTGTTCCACTCATCAACTACCCTATCTGAGCGGTGGACATGGACATCAAGGAAAGGAAGCAAGGAATTAGATTCCCATTCAGCTTTAAACCTAATGGAAGGGGCAAGATTATTAAGAGCTTCAAGAAAAGGTTGGAAGAGACTTGGAGTCATGAGGCCACAGAGCAAAGATGTCATCCACGTAGCGAAGCCAGAGTGAAGAGGACATATCGATGGTAGGAAGAACAGTCTCGAAGTATTCCATGTAAAGATTAGCAAGGACAAGAGAGAGAGGAGAGCCCATAGTGACACCGAAGGTTTGAGAATAATATTTCCCTTGGAAGGAAAAGGAATTAGAGTCCACACAGAGATGGATAAGATCAAGAAAGACATCAATAGGTATAGGGAGATGAAGAAACCCTTCATGGGCCTTCTAAGAAAATCAAAGACCTCATCAAGAGGGACATTGGTGAAGAGGGACTCAACATCAAGACTAAGCATCTTACAGGTCGGGAGAGGGCAAACCCATTCAATGAAGTCTTGAGAGTGACGGAGGTGGGCAGGAGAAAAAGTACCAAGGGAGTGAGGGTTTTGGCCATTCAAGAAGCAAGAGAATAAGAGAACATAGAGGAATATCAGGTTTATGAGTTTTGTGAAGGCCATAGAAATAGGGAAGAGAGGGACAAATGACACAAAACCGTTGAACAAGGTCAAAGTCAGGAGGACAGAGGTCGTAGAGAGTCTTTAGTTTCTTGTTGAAAGTTCTCTTGATGTGATCAAGAAGGTTGGAAATGAGAGGAGTGTAGGTACTTGAGTCAGAGAGCAAGACATCACTTTTATGGAGGTAATCCTCATGACCAAGGATAACTACCGAATTACCTTTGTCAGAAGATAGTATGACAATGTTAGTGTTAGATTTAAGAGAAGAAAGGGCAGGTTGGTAATGGCGCAGAAGGCGGTGGTTCTTAGAAAACAGACTAACAAGAGCAGGAAGGAGAGCGCCATGAAAAGTGGACAAGACAGGAAGATTATGGGAGCAAGATTGATGAAAGGAATCAAAAGGGTTAATCAGTTCAATACCAGCATGAGGGGCAGGTGAAGTGGCAAAGGAAAGGCCAAAACCAAGAAGTTCAAGCTCATATTGAGAGAGTGAGACAGAAGACAGGTTAGTAACACAGTCAGTGAGGGAGAATTTAGACCAAGGGCTAGCTGAGATGAGATGTTGAAGTTTGTTCTGTAGTTTAGACGAATGAATTTGTGTGTTCAGGTGAGCAGTGTCAATGGCCATGGTAGAGAGAAGGTTACAGAGATCTTGTGGTAGAGCTGCAAAGAGAGCACATTGATGCTGATGGAAAGTAAAGAAGGCATCTTCAACCTGAGACTTAGTAAAAAGAATAAGTTGTTGAAGTAGGAGACAGGCATGATCAGGAAAGGGAGTGACCAGTGGGTTGGGTTTCAGGAAATGGGAGAAGGAAGGGAGCAGAACTTGTTCAGCAAGAGTCACGTAGGAAGCGAAGCTGATTCTTACAATGCCGGGTAGCAATAAGAGCAGCCTCATAAGACCGAAAGAGAGGTTTAAAAGAGGGAAGAACATTAAAAAGTTGGAAAGAATATGATGCTTATCTGTGGGGTCAATAAATAACAAACAAAAAGGCACAATACCGTGACTGGAACGATACACAAATAACCCGCACATAGAAGAGAGGAGCTTATGATGATGTTTCGGTCCGACATGGACCATTTACAAAGTCACACTAACGAGAAGTAGAGCAGGACGGATATATATAGGCAGGAAGAGCTAGTGGTGGTGGCAGTAGTAGTAGTAGTAGTAGTAGTAGTAGTAGTAGTAGTAGTAGTAGTAGTAGTAGTAGTAGTAGTAGTAGTAGTAGAAGTGGTAGTAGTAGTAGTAGTAGTGGCAGAGATGGAAGTAAGAAGTAATGGGGAAGTAAGGAGGAATAGCCAGTCAAATACAAAGAAAGGGGAGCACTGCAAGGGAGCTAGGTGCCCACAGAAGGAAAGCAAGTGCACAGAGGAGGGGGGAGGGGAAAATAGTGAAATAATTAATGAAGGAACAGAAACACAAGACAGAAGAAAGACAATCCAGAAGAGAAAAAGGAAAGAGGAAAGAGGAAGAGGGAGAAGAAGAATATGGAGAAATCAGGCTAAGTCACGAGTGTTCTGAAGTTTGGAGCATTTTACCATGTAGTGGGAGAGGAAAGCATCTACAGAGACGAAGCCAGGACTAAGATTCACACAAGGAAAGTTTTGTATTAGGGAGGATTCAACAAGATGACGACTGTTGAAGTTGGAAGTAGGGAAGACAGTTTTAGCAGAAGACCAGTCTATAGGATAGCTGTGATCTCTGACATGACAGAAAAGAGCATTGTTAGTGTCGGCAAGCCTAACACTATTTTTGTGCTCCCTAAGCCTGTAAGAAAGAGATTGGCCAGTTTCTCCAAAGTATTGAAGAGGACAGGAGGAGCAAGAAATAGAGTAGACATCAGGAACATCTGTAGAGAGAGGAGAGGTATGAACGAGATTAGTGCGAAGAGTGTTAGTCTTGCGGAAAGTAAGCTTGATGTCTAAGAGACAGAGAGAATTGTTGAGATTAGAAAGACTTGAAATGTAGGGAAGGCAGAGGACAAAAGAGTTCCCATTAGTATAGAGTTTAGGAGAGAAGAAATTACATTTAGCACATGAGAGGGAATAGTCTATGAAAAGGGAAGGGTAGCCAAGACGGGAAAACGAATTATGAAGAGTGGAAATTTCTGCTGGAAGGAACTGAGGATCACAGATGCGGAGGGCATGGAGAAAGAGGGAGATGCTTATCTGTCTGTCTAGTTCTGCTTGTCTGTCTTTCTATCTGCCTGTGTGTGTGTGTCTTTCCATTTGCTTGTCTGTCTCAGGGAGCGGCTAGTAAACCTGTTGGTTTGTGGTGTATGTGCTGCTCCCTGATTGCTGAGCAAGTGACACTGCTATTATTTGTGTCATGTTTATTTATGTCTTATATCTACAAACACTGTATAACACTTGGCCTGGAGTTTTTGGGTTATCCATGATAATTTACATTATGTATAATAACTGTATTTATGAGTACATGTGAGAGACAGAGATATAGACAGAGATATGGATAGACAGATATATAGACAGAGATATAGATAGATATATAGAAAGAGGTATAGATGGATATACAGACAGAGATATAGATAGATATATAGACAGAGATACAGAGATATAGAGAGAGATATAGACAGATAGAATGAAAACAGCATTTGACCTAGTAGCACATGCTAGTCAGGTTCAACTCACACCCACCCACACCCACTCATGAATTTATCTAACCTATTTTTGCTTTCCTCTTAAAATGTGTTATTATGGCATGACATCAGTGAATCACTGGTGTTTGCCACACTATTTGCTCTAGCTGGTGCTAAGTTGAACTGGTGCTAAGTTGAACTGGTGCTACCACAAGATACTAAGTGGTCCCCAATTTTTTCATAGTGTGCATGCTGAGTGCAGAGACCCATTCTTTCAATTCAATGTATGTCAAAGGCGCGAAAATCTGTAACACCCTACATGAAAACTCTAGAACTGCCGACACATTCATTACCTTCAAAACTACCATTAGAAAACATCTTATCTCCCTGATACACCCTGTCAACTAACTACACGAATACCACCTGGTGGTTCACACTTACACTCACTCACCCATTTGACCATAAACAGAAATATCAATCTCAATCTCAAAATAATGAATCCTAACTAGTCATAAGTTGGCCTGTGATACTCCAATACTGAAACTATGTACTGTGCCAAAACAAAAGCATTCACATTGCTAAACTCACAAACTAGTATTTAGTCACTTAGCCATAATACCAACTTACCTCATAATTTGTAATATTTTAAATTTAAGAATTAATCTAAGTCTGCCCAAAATACCTAGCCATGCTAGGTGTTCTAGTGGTACACTCTGTAATCATTATTTAACTACATGTAAACCACACAATAACCAAATTCTGTAAACTCAGCATTGTAATCCTTATAGAGAATAAACTTTGAATCTGAATTTGAATTTCATGTGTAGGAACCAAATTTGAAGGAATGAAAATTAAAATGTCGATATATGTTTAGAGCGCTGCACGCACGTGCACATACATCTACGCGTGAACAATTTAACCCCTTCAGGGTTTCTGATGTACTTGTACATCTTACACGCCAGGGTTATTGATATACTAGTATGCATCAATTCTAGCATCTTCAAATCAAGCGGGCAATATAAGGTAAGTGTGCGCAGTAGCAAAAAAATCTATGCACCATGTCCTAAATGAAACAAGCTGGGAAGATATCCTAAACAACACGGATCTGAACATTTTCCTTCACAAAATGAATTCTGTGGTTCTTGAGTTCTGCTCAAGACACATTCCATTAAGATGTAAACTAGAAAGAGAGAGATGTTCCCTATATAGACGAAGGTGAAGAGTCACAGAGCTGCTGAGTTGGGTCAATATATCCAAAATATTAAGGGAGGCACTAGTCAATGAAATTGCAAATATTGAACTTAAGTTGAATGATTCTTATAGGAGACAAGAATCACAGGAAGAATATTATTCTAACTCTACAAGACTTTGAAGAGGCAATTAATGACATGCCCATGCACTCTGCCCCAGGCCCAGACTCGTGGAACTCCGTGTTCATCAAGAATTGCAAGAAGCCCCTATCGCGTGCCTTCAGCATTTTGTGGAGAGGGAGCATGGACACGGTTAGTCCCACACACACTAAAAAAACAGACTTAGCCCCACTCCACAAAGGTGGCAGTAAAGCAATTGCAAAGAACTACAGACCAATATCACTAACATCCCATATCATAAAAATCTTTGAGAGGGTTCTAAGAAGCAATGTAGCCAACCACCTAGATACCCAACAATTATACAACCCAGGGCAACACAGCTTTTGAGCAGGTCACTGCTGCCTGTCCCAGCTACTGGACCACTATGACAAGGTCCTGGATGCTGTAGAGGATAAATATACAGATGTAGTATACACAGACTTTGCAAAAGCTTTCAACAAGTGTGACCATAGGGTAATAGCACACAAAATGTAGGATAAATGAATAATGGGAAAAGTTGGAAGATGGATCTACAACTTCCTGACAAATAGAACACAAAGAGCAATAGTAAACAGAGTAAAGTCCCAGGCAGCCATGGTAAAAAGCTCTGTTCCACAAGGCACAGTATTCACTCCCATTCTATTCCTCATCTTCATTTCTGACATAGACAGAGATATAAGCCATAGCTCCATGACTTCCTTTGTGGATGACACCCAGATCACCATGGCAGTGACCGCCATCGAAGACACTGCGAGACTCCAAGCTGACATCAACCAAATCTTCGAATGGGCCACTCAAAACAATATGAAGTTCAACGAGGAGAAATTTCAACTACTCAGATAAGGAAAACTTGAGGAAATTAAAAATGTGTCAGGGTATACCACGAATTCAAACCATACAATAGAGTGAAAAAGTAATGTGAAGGACCTGGGAGTGATAATGTCAGAGGATCTCACCTTCAAATACCACAACAATGTATCTACCTCGTTCGCTAGGAAAATGATAGGATGGATAATGAGACCTTCAAAACTAGGGATGCCAAGTGCATGATTCTCCTCAATTTGCTTATGCTCTCTAGGCTGGAATACTGCTGTACACCAACGGCCCCTTCAAGGCTGGTGACACTGCAGACCTGGAGAGTGTACAAAGAACTTTCATGGCACACATAAGTACGACAAGGCACCTAAATTACTGGGAATGGCTGAACGTCCTTGACCTGAATTCCCTAAAACACAGGTGAGAGGTACATGATAATATACACTTGGAAGGTCCTGGAAGGTTTGGTACCAAACTTGCACACGAAAATCACTCCATATGAAAGCAAAAACTCGGCAGGAGATGCAACATTCCCCTGATGAAAAGCAGGAGCACCACGAGTACACTGAGAGACAACATAAAAAGTGTCCGGGACACAAGACTGTTCAATTGCCTCCCAGCATACATAAGGAGGATTACCAATAGATTCCTGGTGCTGTCTTCAATAAGGCACTGGTCAGGTACCTAAGTCAGTACCTGACCATCTGGGCTGTGGCTTGTATGTCAGCTTGTGTGCAGCCAGCAGTAAGAGCCTGGTTGACCAGACCCTGATCTACCATGAGGGATTGTCTCAGACTGGGCTGCAGGGGTGTTGACCCCCGAAACACTCTCCTTGTAAACTCTCCAGGTAACTCTGCATTGCATTGTGGGAGTGGTAATTCAGTGCGCCTTTGTCACCAAGCCAAATGTAAGGAATACTTCACTCTCCGGCAGTGTGGGTGGTGGGGAAAGGCAGTAATGGGGAGAGGAGGCAGTTAGGGTGGTAGGGAAGGAAGTGTGTGTTTGTGTAAACAACATGGCTGACTGTCTGTCTGTCTGTCTGTTTCTGTCTGTTTGTCTGTCTGTCTCTCTGTCTGTCTGTCTCTGTCTCTTCTCTCTCTCTCTCTCTCTCTCTCTCTCTCTCTCTCTCTCTCTCTCTCCCACAGGTACATATAAATACAATTATACACAGTGTAAATTACCTGGGATAACCAAAAAATCCAGACTGGCAAATAATAAGTATCAGGACTCAGATGTGATGCAGTGACTACTGCCTCGTGTGTAATACATATTGGTTCACTAGTGGCTCTCTCTGAGACAGAGAGAGACAGAGAGGCAAGGAGACAGAAAAAGAGGCAAGCAGACAGACAGAAAAAGAGCCAAGCAGACAGATAGACACACAGAAAAAGAGCCAAGCAGACAGATAGACAGACAGAAAAAGAGCCAAGCAGACAGACAGACAGAAAAAGAGCCAAGCAGACAGATAGACAGAAAAAGAGCCAAGCAGACAGATAGACAGAAAAAGAGCCAAGCAGACAGATAGACAGAAAAAGAGCCAAGCAGACAGATAGACAGACAGAAAAAGAGCCAAGCAGACAGATAGACAGACAGAAAAAGAGCCAAGCAGACAGATAGACAGACAGAAAAAGAGCCAAGCAGACAGATACAGAAAAAGAGACAAACAGACAGATAGAGAGACATGTTTATGTGTAAGGTGAAAACAAATGAAGGGAAGTCAGTGTACCCTCATCAGATGTCACCACTGTCATTAGTGGAGATATAAGATAAGATGAGTGACACTCTTATTTATTTTTTTATTAATTTATTTTATGTCTTTGCAAAGAGTACATTGAGATTTTGTATTTACAATAGTGGGTTGCAGTACAAAGAGAGCCTCTATTATGCCTAGGCATTATGGGCCAACTTAACATTATTGGCTTACAGTCTACTTAACACTAAGGAGTATATTATAGTTGTACAATATGATAGTAATTATTTCATAGTTGTACAGTAGAATATTAATTATAAATGAATCAAAATTTGTATAATACAAAGACATATTTATATTCTAAAATGCTTTTTTGTGAAAACAATGATTCAATTATATTCCTGTCAACAATGGATAAAAGGTTCAAAGTGATTGTTTCAGTTATGATGTGGGAGTACATAGGTGAATAAATGTGTACTGAGTATTTAGCGTTTAGTCCAGGGTGGTTAAGTGGCTTATGAGAGGAGTCTTAAATTGATTTACAGACTGGGTTACTTTAATATCTTCTGGTAATGAATTCCATATTTTGGGGCCCTTTATGTTCACAGAGTTTTTACACAGTGTGATATGGACACAAGGTATATCAAAAAGAGATCTGTGATTTGTGTTGTCGTCATGTGTCCTGTTAAGGTTGGTGAGGAGAAGTTTGAGTGGAGGGTTTATATTTGCGTGTATTGTTCTGTGTATGTAGTAGGCACATGAATAAGTATGGATGTTCTTAACCCTTTTGGGGTTTCGGCCGTACTAGTAAGGCTTACACCAGGGCTTTTTGACGTAGTAGTATGCATAAATTCTAGCGCCATCAAATCTAGTGAGAGAAAGCTGGTAGGCCTACATATGAAAAAATGGGTTTATGTGGTCAGTGTGTGCAGTAAAAAAAAAATCCTGCAGCACACAGTTCATAATGAGGGAAAAAAAATTGACGTGTTTTTGGATTAAACAGTGAATTGCACTGTATTTCCCTATGGTATTTATTGTTTTATTCAGTTTTCTGGTCTCTTTTAAAATGAAAAAAATTACAGAAATTAGATGATATTGAGATTTACAATGAAAAGACCTTGAAATTGGGGCTCAAAGTAGCCCGAAAATATCGATTTTTCAAAGATCAAAAAGTAAACAAATCCATGCCAAGTCCAACACATGTCAACTGGTGGAAATCCCCAGGAACTTTCACAAGTGGGGCTGGGATTATTTATACCATTTCAACTTTAAAGCGTATTGCATAACAGTAATCTTTATTTTTTGGGAAAAAAATCAAAGTGGGAAGCAAAAAGGAAACTAAGCCAATAAAGGGTTTTTTTTATGGGAAAATTTTTTTTTTCGGGATTATCAAATTCACAAATTTTTTCAAACAAATTTTGACCATTTAATTAAAATCAAAAGGGGTTTTTTTAAACAAAAAAAAAAAAGAAGTTAAAAATTTTTGTTTTTAACTAAAACCCTAATTCCAAACCCCCCCAAAAAAGGGGAAAATCCCAAGAAACCCCCAACCGAAATTCCAAAATGTTTTTTCCCCTTTTTAAAAAAAAATTTTTTTTCAAAAAGGAAAGTTTTTTTTCCAAAAAAAAATTTTTTTTTTAAAATTTTCACCCAAAACGTTTCAAACCCACCCCCAAAAGGGAAAGGGGCACATTCAGACTAAAGGGGTAAGTCAAAAATTTTTTTCCCCAACTTTTTTTTTCTTTTTTTGGTTTGTTTCCCTCACAAACCCTTTAAAAAATTTTTAAATACATCCCAACACGGAAAGACCCTTTTCAAAAAAAACCCCCTTTGGAAATTTTTTAGTTTAGTTTTTTCCCAAAATTTTCAGTCAAATGGGAAAAAAGGGGTTTTACTTTAAAATTTCCTTGACCGTGATAGCATCATTTGTGCTTTTTTATTCTGGATCCAAATGACAAGGGTTTAATATGTTGTGTGAAATGAGGTAGGAATAGATCCGTCTATGAATTAATTTTTCAAAGATTTTAGAGAGCAGTGGTAAGTTAGATATTGGTCTATAGTTATTCAAGTCAGATTGGTCACCTCCTTTATGGATTGTGCAAGACTGGTATACAATACCGACAAGATGAAAGTTAAGACACTTGTGCAACATCTGGTTATCTTTATTGTAGACGTTTCGCCATCCAGTGGCTTTATCAATACAAATTCTTGGACATAATAAGAAAAACGTTTTTCTTATTATGTCCAAGAATTTGTATTGATAAAGCCACTGGATGGCGAAACGTCTACAATAAAGATAACCAGATGTTGCACAAGTGTCTTAACTTTCATCCTTTATGGATTGGAGTGACCCTCACTATTTTGAGGATTATTGGGAGGGTAGATGATTCAATGGATTTGTTAAAGAGCGTTGCAATAATTGGTGACAATACTTGAGAAGCTTTTTTGTACATAAAAGCAGACAAGTTGTTTATGTCTCCTGCCTTGTTTTTAAGGGTGTTTATGATGAGCGTAACTTCAATGTGGTTGGCTGGAGAGGAATAACGTATTTGGGTAGGTACCTATGAGGTAGTCTGATGGACAGGTGTTTGTGCTTTGTATTTTGTTTGATAGATTTTTTCCTATGGTGAAGAAGAAAACATTAAGTCTGTTTGCTGTTTCCATTGGAGTGAGTAGGGTTCATCTGATTTTGTCAGTTTGATTGTTTTGCTTTTGGATAACTTTTTAGTTCCAAGAATTTCAGATAGAGTTTTCCAGTATGTAATCTATTTTCATAATACAATTTTTTTTGACCTTCTTATCAGGCTGGTAAGTGCTGACGAGTAATGTTTTGACTGTTCTCTAGTTATTTTACCTATTCTATTGTTTTTCATATTTTTGCTTTGTGTTAATGGATTTGAGGATGCTTGGTGTTAGCCAGGGATTATTCAGTCTCTTTGCTGTGATTTGTTTAGTTTTTCTGGGGCAATGTCTGTTATAGAGGCATTGGGCTTTTTAGAAAATTATTTATACATTCATTCATATCTGTATATGTTTTGAGCTCATTTTGCCAATCGATGTTATTCATAGCTGCTATAAAGTTGTTAACTACTGTCTCGTTATGTAGTCTGAAGGTTAATTATTAATGTCTTGTGGCAGTTTGCCAAGATTAGTTATGAGAAAGGTTGGGTAGTGGTCTGTAGTGTTGTCTGTGATTATGCCTGATTTTAAAGGGGATATGGTGCTTGTCCAGATGTGGTCTATTAACCCTTTGAGGGTTTTCGTCGTACTAGTACGTCTTATGCGTAGGGGTTTTTGACGTACTAGTACGCATAAATTCTAGCGGCCTCAAATCTCGCGCGAAAAGGCTGATAGGCCTAGGTGTGAGAGAATGGGTCTGCGTGGTCAGTGTGCGCGGTAGAAAAAAAATCTGGGACCCGTGGTCTTGGGGGAACCCCTCTTAGTAAACAATGTCCACCATCCCTCGCGGAAAAAGCCCCTCACTCCTCGGCGAATTTTGGACATTTTTGTTCCCCGTGACGTTCAAATAGTGGGGAATGCCAGGAAGAGATTTTTCGTGGTTTTAGTGAGGTTTTGACTAAAAAAAATGACCATAATATGGGTAAAGTAAAAAGAAAACCCAGAGACCCTCAGCCTTCCCCCTCTGGTGCGGGCCCCTCGTTTTACGTTCAGTTGTTCCAGACCCAAGAGGAAACTTCTTTTTTCCCCAAATCCCAGATAATGAGAGCATGGGTGAGATGTGATATAAATATGAACACAAGCTCTTCAAACTAGTTCCAGTAGTGATGGGAAAAGTGAAATTTTCCCCCAGTAAAGCGAGTATATACGACGATATAGCGCTCTGGAATGTGCCAATGCTTTCCCAAGGGGGGGGGATGTATTGGGAGTACTCCCGGGGCTGACAACAGAACAGACATAAAAATTGACGAAGATACTTTTGCAATTTGGGGATGGAAAATGTGCGTGGTGGTAGGGGCCCGGCGGTGAGGACCACAGTGGGCCAGCTCCCACCCCGCTGCCCCCCCGCCGCTCCCCTCAGTGATCTAGAAAAAAAAGGCCCACCCCCCCCACTCCCCCCCCACCCCACCCCAAAACCAAACCCCCAAAACAACCACAACCCCTGATTGTCCGTACCCCCAGAGACCGACCGGGTTGGGCAAAAAAGCTGTCAATTTTTTCCAAATCCCCACCAGTTTGATGGCAGCCAAAGGGAATACGGCCATCTTGTGCATTTGGGGAAAAATCCCACTGAACTGGAATTTTTCGAGTTATTCTTTGACGAACCACTGATGAAAAAGTATTGTCAGGGGAAAAAACACATATACGGTACCCATGGCAAACACAATACTTTCCCCAAAAAATCACGTTCCCCAAGGGGAAGGGGCAACTGTGGCTGAGCTGTATCTTTTCTTTGCCACAATAATTTTTTCCCAAAATGGTAAAGCACAAAGTAAAATATACTGGAACGGGGACCCCTGATTGCAACCCCGGGGTTTCAGTGAATAATCCCAGTAAATCGTTTGTGCAATGTTAGTTGTTTCACTTCTCAGTAAAACCGGCCTGACAAAACGACAGGTTATATAAGTTTAGGAATTTGTTTGGGTATGAAACAGAAATTGTACTCATTTTTACCCCTTCGGGAAGCTTGAAATTGACGAGTTTTTGATTCTGTTCAAGGAAGACTCCTTTCAAGCAGTACTACCAAAAAGAGGAAACGTTGGTTAAAATTTGTTTGGCTTTGTGATTGTTACAGTGGTCTGGTATTGGTATTATTGTTACATGGAAATTATACATTGAAAATACCCGGAATTATTGGGCATTCAGGTGTGTGGGTTTGAACAATGATAGAACCATACTTGGTAAGGGGGGATATTTATAAAAGATAATGGACACAAGCCCCTCACTCAGTGATTTTTTGCGAGTGAACATGACAAAGTGTGGGCACAGGGGAAAACGAAAAAAATAGCCCCCGGTTTGATGTGGCACTGCAGAGGTGGGTGCGGGTTTGTGCCAATGAAACAGGCATTTCGGTGGGATGACAAAAGAGATGACACTGTTTCATCAAAATTCACCCTAATGAAATGGCAAACAGTGGGAGGCAGCTTTGGAGAGAAAGAACCATTCTAAAAAAATGCGGTGATTGATTACACCTTTAACGCGTTCTGGACAAATGTGACAGCAGATTGGGTTTTTCTGATTTTGGTTCGCAAGAGTTTAATGGTACATCAACTGTTTTTCCCTCTTTTGGGGCATTTCCCTGCTCAATGCTTATAATAGTATAAGATGAGCACCAAAAAAACCACGTTTTGGCGAATTTGTTTGTCTGTCATCAGACAAATAGTATTCAAGACCAAGGAAAAAGCACCTCAAATTGACCGCCCCCCAAATTATCAAAAACTACCTGCTCGTTGAAGCATGGGGTAAATTCCTGGTAAAACTGCCCCGTATGCTTTGAAAAAAAGGCTCAGAAGAGGTTTACGTCTGTTCACATACAAAAAAAAAGCCCACGACACGCAGAGACACCGTTTTATGTGGGAGGATGCAAACTCCCCTGTGCATGACACCATGTTTTTAAAAAGGTTCCACGGGGTGCAGAACTTCTAGAAAATGTCCTGGACTGTTTGGGGTTAAATTTAAAATATAGAAAAAAAGTAATAAACAACATTTCTATTGTTTGTTTGTGTAAATATTTTTTTGTAAACAAAATAATGACAACAGTTTTTACCCTTATTGTGTAGTATTGGGAAAAAAAAATAATTACAAAAAAACTGATCATGTTGGGCCCAGAGGCCAAAAAATTACTAGAAAAAGAAAAAATTTAAAAAAAAAATTTAAAAAAAGTAAAAAAAAAGTAAATAGAAAAATACCGGGGACGGCATCGGGGATTACCATATGTTGTTTCAAATTTTTGGGAAATTTTTTTAACCTCCAATCCGGAAATTTTTGACGCTAAATTTTTTTGTTTAGCCCAAATGTTTTGAAAAAAATACTCTATTTTTCTAAGAAAAAAATAATTTTTTTTTTTTTTTTTTTGAAATTTGGCCGACCCATGAAAGAGTTTCGGAGAGGGACCTGTCCGAACGCCTCCAAACGCGGGTTAAGGAATCTTGTCTAGGAGATTTCTGTAGGTTTAGATATTGCTTAGGTAGCAAACAGGCAGTTGACTCATTGTGTTTGTGAAATTCGTTACTTGTGTGGGTCTAGGTCGAGTAGTATGTTTTTATGTTTGAAATCTCCTGTTAGTAGTAGGTGGTCTTTATCATGTGTGCATAGTACTAATGTTTCTCTAGATATTCACTAAAGTGATACAATGTTATCGACTGTGGTACTCTGCTAAAACTGTTTCTATAACACTGTGCAGGTTTTTTTTCCACGGTCCCCTTTAGATTTAACTTTGGCTCAATGATAATATTCTCCGTGTTCGTCTCCCTTGAGCAGATTTCTATTGAAACATTCGAGTTGATTATGAGTAAGTAAAATAGCGGTTTCCTCTCCTCTCCCCCTCGGTGGTCCTGTTCTACAGCGTGTATGGCCAATAAAGCCCAGGAAATGTATAGAAATCCTGTAACATCAGTCGCTTTAAAGCCAGTTTCTGTCAGTGTGATAGATAGCGAAAATATTGAAATGAACAGGGAATTGAGTATGCTGAGATGAGGTCCATCAAAATTTACTCCAAGATCTGACCTCTGAAGTGTTAAGATGGGAGTTATGTATTATTGTTTGCACTGAGTAATATGTCCCTTTTTCTGCTTTAGGTCTGCTGTGCGTAGTATGTAAGTATACTGAGATTGTAGGTGGAAAATTACTATATATTTTCCAAAAATACGTGTATTTGTATTTAATCTAATGAATCTATTGTAGTATTAAACAAAATTTATGTTATAAAAAATGGGAAGCGCTGTGTGCGTCCTGGTGCTCAGTAAGAGGATTCACCATCGCTTTGAATTAGTCAACAACAAACGTTCGTGAATAATCTTAGAAACAATTTTCATCGCTCTTGACAGGTTAAATTGGGCTGACACTTCACAAATTAGGAGCCAAAATTGTTGGATGTGCATATCTTGCGCATAACTTGAGAATATCATCCTAAGGGAGTGGACAAGACAGCTCCAGGCGAACCTCAGATAAGTCTGTTTATTTTTTAACATCTGCCCATTGTTATTTTCATGTATAGACAGTGAGGTTTTCTGAAGTATTGATAACCTTGATCTCCAGTCCAAATTGGTGAGTGATATTACAAGACCATATTACTCACTTCTGCTCTATAAATTTTTATATAATAATCACTTATTAGATTTTAATATACAGATCCACATATTTATATATTAACCAAATTCCTGGTGATGCATATTTCACATTTGTAATTAATAGGATCAAGAGCTAAACTTGTGATATGACAGTCTCTGTAGGTCAATCAACGGGGAACATTTTTTCTTGTGAGACTTATGAGTTGTCCACAACACTTCCCTGCTATGTCCTATGTAACATTTGATAAATAATAATTATCTATTGAGTTACCATTTTACTGTATGTAACATTATGTTCATATCCAGATAAATGCCAATTTTCACACAGTTTTGACTAACCATAGTACATTCCATTTTGTCAAAAAGCGTTTCTACATCCGGACTCATGCTTGTAAATCTACATAGATGAGAGTAAATTACTTACCAAACTAGATTTTCCTGAGTAAAATGATATAAGAATATATATAGTTGAATCTACCAACTAGACTTATGACTAAGATTCTGTGAATAATCTAAAACATTGTAACAAATTTGAAAGAAAATAGGGATTATTACAGAATGATAATTCAGTTATACACTTAGAGCACTAACAGCACCGTTAAAATTATTTTAACAAGTGAGTTTTATGAACTACAGTAGTTCTTATTTACTGTCTAAAATAAAGGAAGCTAATGAAATATAATAATCAAAAAATGTCTTAAAAGCAAAACAAGTACGAGCACCTGAGGTAGATCAATAGCCCTGGATATTTTAATTGGTAAAATACTGAACTTATTACAATGTTCTAGCAACCTGAGAATAACACCATACTATTATTTTAAAAATTGCGCTTGAATATATGAACTAAGTGCAGTTATATAAAAGCTAAAAGTACAAGGACGAAAATATATATAAGGGACTAAATTATGTACATGGTAAACAAAGTTCAATGTGGACAGATAGTCACTATGATAAAATATGAGAATTTGGGATAACGATCTGATTTGTAAATGTATAATAGTTGAGCACTAATTGCACTATACAAGAGTAGAGAAATGATGAGTAGTTGTACTCACAGCTAGCAAAAAAGATGTTTTGGAGGCGACTCACAACAAAAATGTAAAATAGGAATATACACAAACTGTAACACACAATATAAAGGGACTAAAAAAGTAGTGGTAAACAAATTAATAGACAGTAGCAAACCATGATAACATTAATTTGGAGTAGGAATTGATTGCAACACAACATTATGAGCAATTAATAACAATTAAAAAGTAAACAAGTAATT
This sequence comes from Cherax quadricarinatus, assembly GCF_026875155.1. Classification (NCBI taxonomy): domain Eukaryota; kingdom Metazoa; phylum Arthropoda; class Malacostraca; order Decapoda; family Parastacidae; genus Cherax; species Cherax quadricarinatus. The sequence goes on from NC_069402.1 coordinate 11,987,656, forward strand.
GAGGTAGCTGGTATAGCAGTAAAAGAAAAAAAAATAATGCACAATGATGTAATGTAATTACACTAATGTACCACATTATTTTTTGGTGTTTAACACTTATCTAATTTTTACAGCAATGTCACTTTTGCTAAGGAAGGTAGAGAGAAATCATGTTCATTGAGATGGTGTACGGTGGTGTCCTGTTGAAGTTTTATCTGACTTAACTAGTATTTTCCAATCTCGAGTGAAACCACTGATGTATTTGTTTTGCCTGTTTAAGTTTTCCTCACACTGAACAGAAGGTTTTCTGTACGTTTCTCATTAGACACTCATTGATGAACAACAGTCCATTTATTTCATTGTAAACTGCTGAATTTAATTAAGTCCTTTCTTTTTCATATGAATGCAAGTCTACCATAATACTGTGTTTACTACCGTGTTTTTCCTACAAACGTGTTTCTTTGATTTCATTGTGTTTGCATGATAACTTTTACGCATTAGTCCCGCGCCATTATCCTGAAATTCAGTTTCTTTGCACTGTTCTGGTTATGTCACTAGGAATGCGTGTGGACTGTTTTATTATAACTGCATCAACAAACTATCCTTGTTTCGGTCTTTTGTCGTCTTGGGAAATCAAGTAATTTCCATATCAGTTTGAGTGTGCATGTTTCTATTCCAGTCCTTGATTGCTTCTTCCACCTTCATATTTATTGTTGTATATTTGCTCCAGTGAGAACTGGCTAACATAGCTGTTTTCAGAGTATTTTACTGTGTCAACACTTCCCGAATGTTAATCATCTCTTTCAAGGTTATTGGGATCTTGTCACTAAAGTTTGGTCTATCTTGGCATTCTCGTCGCAACAAGTGTTCTTAATATCTTTGAATTCCACTTTTCTAGAGTGAGAGTAATCTCTGAATATTGTCAGGAAATAATCATTACCTGAGTTATCATGGGTGGAATCCTTAGAAGGGAGTTAGTTGGATGGGGAGTCAGCCATGTTGTTGTGGTTGTTCCCTGTGTTGTAGTTGGAGGGAGGTTGATGAAACACTGCGTCCTGCTGGGTAGACAAGTTGAGTTCTAGGGTCCTTGGTGATATTCTTTTCTTACTGAGTTGTTTCTAACTGCATATCCTCTCTAGTACACTAAAGTAGATACGTGTAGTCAATGGCGGGAAGGCTGAATTTCCCTTCCCTGAGCTTGGGTTAAGCGATCGACTGCAAGTGGAGGCAGTGGTTTGGGTTTAACAGGCTGTCGTCCGTAGAAGATTCTTCTATTTTGTCCAAGATTTGGGGTACATTCCTAGTATTCTTGGGTCATTTTGTGTCTACATGGTTCATGTATTGTACCTTCAATTAGGCCATCACAAGCTTTAAGGGGCGATGTTTTTCTTAAGAATAAAGCTGCTGGGGATGCCTGCTTCTTTATTATTATTTTTTTTATTTTTATTTTTATTAATTTTTTATATGAAAAAAACAGCCAAGAACAGCAAGGCCCCCCTAGAAATTGACACCATAAAAGACCCCGGACCCTGCCCCCATCCACCCCCCTCACCACCCAAGCGACGCATCACCAACAAAAAACAGGCCGACTCCCCCTCACCCCCAACCAAGGGTGACTCGACAACAAACCAACCTACCTCACTCCCTTTCAAGGATTTAACCCATTTGATAGCTCCAGGTATACAATATCCGACACTTTAAAAATTACATCACCACCCTAACGGGGGGATAACTTGAATCTTTGTACTGAAAATATGCCCTCTTCGTCAAAATAACAAACCATGAATCTAAGTTACTCACCTTGAATAAGATCAACAGCCTTGAACAACAGCAAACACATCTGGCATGACAAATTTTTTGGCAAGACCCTCCAATCAGTCTACCCAGTCACACAGACCAAATAAATCCCTAAAACATAAGATTGAGAGCACGGGGACAAAAAATAAACATGAAACCAATTGAAAAATTTATTTTGCTAACCAAAGATGAAAAGGCAGAGCAAGATAAGCTACCGATGCAGTGTGATAAACATTCCTTTTTTTTCTAGTGAATTTAAAACCCAAACCAACTGCAAAGCTACAACTCTCCAGATCATGCACGACCACCACATGTTAGGTGCCATTGGGGGAAAAAAAAATCAGGTTTACAGGGAACCAAGGAGAAAAAGGTTATGCTTAATTCACACACAAGACAAAAAAAAAGTTTTAAATAACATCAAAAAAGCAAAAAAATATTACATAAATGTTGTCTCAAAAAGAAAACAACAGAACCTCCGTCAGAGTAAAAACTGAAACATGAAAAAATGATAAAAATTCACCATGCTTGTACTTGAGGGGACAAATTCTAGTAAAAAAAAAAATGTGGGGCTGTTGTACAATATTACAAATAAAAATAACTAGAAAACTTCCTTCATGATGCAAACAGTGCAGATCTGACTGATATTAGTGTCCAAAATCCTTTTTCTATTATTGTATTTATTATGCCTTTTATTAAACTAATGTTTAACTATCACTCCTAGAAGTATTACTACCTCATTATCCCAAGTGTCCATACAGTTTCCTTGGTGCCCAATTTGTGTTATTTTTTCCAATTTCCAATTTCACAATTTTATTATTTTTAAAAAAGAAACTTACTTTTTAATAATACAGTATTACCATTTATTCCTAATTAAGCACTGTTAAATTCCTTAGAAATTTACCTAATTTTCCCTTTTTGCTCCAAACTACAAAAACAAACATTATTTTCCCCTATTTCACTACTGTGAAATTTTTTTTTGTCCCATCCTTCACTAAGCTAGTACAACTACTCAAAAAAATTTCTTTTTTTTATTTAATTGCTCAAATTTTATGCTATAAGGCAAATTCCCCTTCAGAAATTTTTATATCATAGTGACATCTATTTAAAGATTTTTCACTACTTAATTTATCCCTTTTACATTTCCCTCCTGAAAAAATTCTCTACATCCCAATACTGTACTGTTTTTATTCAGTAATTGCATACCCTAGTTTAATAACAAATAAAGGGCTCCTTCAATGATTAATATTTTTTTCCTTTTTTCCAATAGTCCATTAAATTTAAAAAACTCCAGGTGCATTGATTACCTCAGGTGCTTTCTGATTTTTTTTTTAAAACATTTTTTTTATTTTATATTCACTACTCCTTACTTTTAAATTAAATATCTACGTATTTCATAAACTCACATTTTAAAATAAATTTAAGGGGCTATTAGATGCTTAAGTGTAAAACTGAATTATCTATTCTGTAATAATCCCTTTTTCTTTTAAAATTTTTTTCAAGTTCTAGAATAATTACAGAGTCCTATTTATAAGCTAAATTGTAGATTCAATATAAATCAATAAATTTTCAAAGAAAATCTAGTTTGTAAAGTCACTCTCATCTTATGACTATAGGCAAAGATCCTGATGTAAACTTTCTACTAAATGAATTACATAAATCAAACAGCAACTGTAATTACTATACAGCACACCATATAACTGTCTTTAACTACAATGTCAGATCATTGAGCAAACATTATGATGACCTCACAGCATTACTCAATTCCATTCATTCCAAGATATCAATCATCACACCACAGAAACCTGGGTTAACCGAAAATTAAAAATGTCTAACCATTCCTCTATATGGCCAAAACTGTAGAACAGACCACCGAGGGGAGGAAAAAAAGCTATTTCTACTCAAATCAACTCAAATGTATCAAAAAATCTTGCACAAGGGTGAACAGGAGAAAAAATACATGCCAAATTTAAATCAAAAGACCTGCAAAACCCCCCACAGTTATAAACATCTACAAAAAACCCCAGCAAACATTTCCACTTTAATGAAAATCTGAAATAGATTACGATGCCACTGAAAAAAGACCACCACTACAACAGAATTTCAACATAAAAAACAAACACCCGGGCCCACAATTAACAAAAATTTCCAAAAACAAAGAGAAACGCCTGTTTTACAGGGAATATCTAAACTCAAAAACACCAAGACAAGTTCCCTTTAAAAGACCACATCTGGACAAACACCATATCCCCCTTTAAAAAACAGGGATAATCACAACAACACTACAGACCCACTACCCAACCTTCTCATAACAATCGGGCAAACTGCCACAAGGACATTACTGAAGTAAAACCTTTAGACAAATAACGAACAGCATTAAAAACTTTACAGCAGCTATGAATAAATCGATTTGGAAAAATGGCTTGACACAAAAGCATATAGAATTAATTATAAATAATTTCAAAAAAAAACCCAAAGGCTCTATACAAACATTGCCCCCAAAAAACAAAACAAACACAGCAAAGATACTGAATAATCCCCTAACCCCAAGCATCTTCAAATCCTTAACAAAGCACAAACAGAAAAACAGTATAACAAAATGGTTCAAATAGCTACAGAAACATCTAAATTTTACTTGTTCGCTCTACACAGCCTGATAAGAAGATCTAAAAAATTGTATTGAAAAACAGATTACATACATCAAAGGTGATATAAAAAAAACTGGATAACTCTTTCTGAAATTCCTTGGCACTAAATGTTTATTGAAAAACAAAACCAATCAAACTAACAAAATCAGATGAACCCCACTCCACACCAACTGAAACAAGCAACAGACTCAATGTTTTCTTCTCAATCCACAGGGGAAAAAAAAAAAAAAATCTAGTCGTACAAAATACCAAACGGAAAACACACCCGTCCATCAGACTACCTGATAGTACACCTACCCAAATATTCTATTCCTAGCTCCAACCAACCCAATAGAAGTTATGCTCATCATAAACAAACCCTTAAAAACAAGGCAGGAGACATAAACAACTTGCCTGCTTTTATGTACAAAAAAGCGTCTCAAGTATTGTCACCATTATTGCAAATCTTTTAACAAATCAATTGACTCATCTACCTTTCCCAACAATCCTCAAAATAGAGAGGGTCAACTCCATCCACAAAGGAGGTGTAACAAGCTGACTTGAATAATTATAGACCAATATCTAACTACCACTGCTCTCTAAATTCTTTGAAAAATTAATTCATAGACAGAATCAATTCCTACCTTGTCTCACACAACATATTAAAACCTTGTCCCCCAGTTTTGATCAGGAATAATAAAAGGCACAAATATCCCTATCATACACCATCTAGAACTAATAAATACCGCCACTCGAAAAGAAAGAAACCCCGCCGGGTATTTTCATTGATTTACGTAAAGCATTCAGATGCAGCAGACCATGAACTGCTGTACTCCAAACCCAATGCAGCTATGATATCAGAGGCCACTCCCTCAACTACCTAAAATCATACCTTAGGTGAACAGAATCTACATGTGCATGCAAATGGTCCAAACTCTTCCACCCCAATTCAATCACAGGAGAGTCCCACATAGGAATGTTCCTTGGGCCAATCCTCCTTTCTCATCTACATCAATGATCTACCAAATGCAACACAGCTACTCAAACCATATTATTTGAGTAAGTTTGTAAGTGCTCTAAGTAGTCACTATGTCTCAAGACTCGTACTCGACCCTAACCACTGACTGACTAAAAGTCCTCAACATAAACTAACTTTCTTGACCAACCCTGAGGCAATCAAACAGCTTGATTGAACAGTAAGAAGATCGAATCGCCGAACAACAATATAACATAAGCAGCAGCAACGGCAGAATCAGTGAACAAGGAGATAAATAATGACCCTAAAGTGGGGACTATCTGCAGATTCCTCCACAAAGTCACAAAACTCCAATACTAACTGAATCTAAGTTTCAGCATAAGAAAATCCCCGACTGTGACAGTGAACAATACCAGTACAAATTAGGTCAGATTACAGCTCAGGACCTGAGTTTCTCAAGTGTAAGTGGTACACACACCTCAGTAAAAAGTCAAAAATCACTAAGTCTAGGCTATGCACTGTGAGCCACGAAAATCGTAATGACACGATATGCAAACAAACCAATACCCCACCAGGATTGAACCCGCAGTCAGAGAGTCCCCCGGCGACGGGCTGGAGTTTTGAGACTCTCTGACCACGGGTTCAATCCCGGCCGGGGTAGTTTTTTTTATGCTCTTGATAGGATTAAACAGAACTAACAACAAGAGATGATAGGAGATGAAGTTCCAACAAGGGCCATCAAGGGAGAGCCTGAAGAGGGAGTTATGAACCAGCGCCAACCAAAGAGAGAGAGAGCTGGCCAGAGGCAAGGCAGTCTCCCTCACCCAGGTAAGTGTGATCACCCCAACATGGTCACGTGACTCTCTGTGACTGCTGTTTCCCAGCTACTACAGAAAAACCAGCAGAGAAACAAGCGAGGGGTAGTTAAGTAGTTTTGCCAATGCAGACAGCTACTCAACACACAAAAATTCTCGATCATAATAGTGTGATAGACAGGAGATGGGTCACAATATGCTCCCAACATGACAAACAGTCGCACTAAGAGTTGCCATTAGTGTCCTTTCCACATGATTACTTCTGTGATAATCTCTGTCACTTAAATACAACAATTAGTATCACCAAATCAAAACTCTTTTGCCATGCAATTCTTACATTTTACAGTGTCTATTTCACTATATACTATGCACCTCATACTCGAGCATTACACAGTGCATCGTATCTCTGAGCATTACTCGTGGTAAAGAACATCAATTGTAAAGACAGATATGACACGAGGAGCTCGATCATAGTAGTGTGCTTAGGAGACCGATCACATAGTGCAAACAACATCATAACAGTATTATTTTTTATTTTTTATTTATTTAATAACACACTGGCCGAATCCACCAAGGCAGGTGGCCCAAAAAAGAAAAACTTTCGCAATCATTCACTCCATCACTGCTGCCAGAAGGGTGCATTACACTACAGTTTTTTAACTGCAACATTTAACATCCCACCTGTCAGAGTGCGGCACTGTACTTTCCATCTCCAGGACTTACAGTCCAGCACTGCCGGTTTCCCTGAATCCTTCCATAAATTTATTTGCTCACACTCCAACAGCACGTCAAGTATTAAAAACCATGTGTCTCCATTCATTCTACAAACAATGCTCACGATGCCCCTGGAAGTCCAAGCCCCTTGCACACAAAACCTCCTTTGCACCTCCCTCAACCTTTCCTAGGCCAACCCCTACCCCCCTTCCTTCCACTACAGACTATACACTCTTGAAGTCATTCTGTTTTTGCTCATTTCTCTCTGCATGTCCGACCACCTCAACAACCCCTCCCCCATTCCCTCTGACAACATTTGGACAAGCTCGCATCTCCTCCTAAACTTCCAAACTACGAATTCTCTGCATTAAGATAAGATAAGATAAGATTTCGTTCGCATTTTTAACCCCGGAGGGTTAGCCACCCAGGATAACCCAAGAAAGTCAGTGCGTACATCGAGACTGTCAACTTATTTTTCCATTGTTCCCTTAATCTTGTCCCCCAGATGCCGACCCACACCAGTCGACTAACACCCAGGCCACTTACCTATTTGCTGCTAGGTGAACAGGACAACAGGTGTAAGGAAACGTGTCAAATGTTTCCACCCGCCGGGAATCGAACCCGGGCCCTCCGTGTGTGAAGCGGGAGCTTTAGCCACCAGACCACCGGGTCACTATATTCACACCACACATTGCCCTCAGACATGACATCCTCCCACTGCCTCCAGCCTTCTCCTCATTGCAACATTCATCACCCCGTTTTTGCTTCAGCACACCCAATACAGGAGCATTGGTAAAACTATACTCTCAATATATTCACCCCTCTTTACTTCCAAGGATATAGTTCTTGTCTCCACAGACTCCTAAGAGCACCGCTCACCCTTTACCCATCATAATTCTATGATTCTCCCATCTTTCATAGTACCCCATCCGCTGACACGTCCCACCCCAAATATCTAATACATTCACCTCCCTCCATACTCTCTTACCTCCAATCTGATATCCAATCTTCATCAACCTAAATCTTTTTATCCTCATAACCTTACTCTTTTCCTGTATTTCACTTTCAATTCTTATTTCTTTCACATACCTCCAAATCTCCACCAACCTCCTGCAACTCTCTCTTCAAAATCACCCAAGAGCACAGTGTCATCAGCAAAGAGCAATTGTGACAACTCCCACTTTATGTGGATTTTTTATCTTTTTAACTCAACACCTCTTGCCAGACCCTCGCCACTTACTTCTCTTACAACCCCATCTATAAATATATGAACAACCACGAGACATCACACATCCTTGTCTAAGCCTACTTTTACTGGGAAATATCTCCTCTTCCAACATACCCATAACTTGAGCCTCACTATTCCTTGTATAACCTCTCACTGCTTTCAGTAACCTTACCTCCTATACCATACATCTGCAACATCTGCCACATTCCCCCTTATCAACTCTGTCATACACCTTTTCCAAATCCATAAATGCCACAAAAACCTTTAACCTTATCTAAATGCAGTTCACTTATATGTTTCATCTGTAAACTCCTGGTCCACATCCCTACCTTTCCTAAAGCCTCCTTGTTCACTGCTATTCTATTCTCCATCTTACTCTTAATTCTTTTCCAATAATAACTCTACATACCTTTACCAGCCATATACTCAACAGACTTATCCCCTTATAATTTAGCACTCTCTTTTGTCCCCTTTGCCCTTAACAAAGGAACTTGCATGCTCTCTGCTAATCCCTAGGTACCTTTTTACACCTCTCTGTACATTTATTAAATAATAGCACCAACCCACTCCAAAGTTTTGTGTTTAAATTCTACAATCCCACCTGCTTACACATTTCTATCTTTATCCAATCAATCCCATCTGCCTTACCCCCTTTCATTTTACATACTGCCTCATGAACTTCCCCCACACTCACAAACTGGCTCTTCCTCACCCCTACAAGATGTTATCCTCCTTCCCCTATACACAAAGTCATCAGCTTCCCTATCTTCATCAACATTCAACAATTCCTCAAAATATGCCTCCATCTTCCCAATACCTCTAACTCCCAATCAATAACTCTCCTTTCCTATTTTTTACTGACAAATACTATTGTTTCTCTAGGCTTCCTTAACTTGTTAATCCTCACACCAAAACTTTTTCTTATTTTCAACAAAATTTGTTGATAACATCTCACCCACTCTCTCATTTGCTCTCTTTTTCATTGCTCACCACTCTCTTAACCTCTCTAATTTTTCTCCAATACACTCTTCCTCCTTGCATCACTTCTCTATGCTAACTTTTTTCTCCTTACTACTCTCTTTACATCATAATTCCCCAATTGCTCCTCTCCCTACTGGTAAACACCACTTTCCTGTAACCACAAACATCTGCTGAACACACTAACGCTACAAAGGGTTTTTTTGAAGAGAGTTGATGACCCTTATGCAGCATATGGAAATCTTTATCAGTGAAACGTTTCGCCCACAGTGGCTTCATCCATTCCAATACAAAGAGAAGGCGTAAGGAAGAGGAGGAGAATGAGGTAATCGTCACCTCAACCTGGAGTCCGATGTGAATTCAGTTCCATCAATCTTGTAGAATGTACAGCATAGTGCCATAGACGTGCTTATATAACTGTATGAGGTTGACGTGAAGCAGATGTGGAGCGGGGTCATAGTAGTGACCATCCACTAGTCGAAGTATGTCTTCGTCCAATGTTGAACAAGTGTTGAGAATTCTTTGTACCAAGATCCCATGAAGTTGCGTGACCTGACAGTTGTGATGAATGTTTTGAAAAACCTACAAGTTGAAGATTGAGACACTTAATGGCATCCATATGGAAATCTTTATTCAGGAAAAGTTTCGCCACACAGTGGCTTCATCAGTCCATACAAAGAGGAAGGCGTAAGGAGGTGGGAGGAGAGAATGAGGGTAATCAGTCCTCAACCTGGAGTCGATTGATCAGTCCATCAATCTTGAAATGTACAGCAATAGGGCCGTTACGTGGCTTATATACTGTAGTGAGCGTGACGTGGAAGCAGAGGAGGCGGGGTCATAGAGGTCCATCCACTAGTCGAAGTAGGTCTTCGTCCAAAGTGAAACAAGTGTTAAGAATTCGTTGTAACAAGATCCCATGATGTTCAGTGTCTGACGTTGGTGATGAATGATTTGAAAAAACCAACAAGTTGAAGATTGAGACACTTATGCAGCATATGGAAATCTTTAACTTGTCGGTTTTTCAAACCATTCATCACAACTGTGCAGACCTGCAAACATCAATGGATCTTGTTTACAAAGATTCTTCCACACTTGTTCAACCTTGGACGAAGACCTACTTCGACTAGTGGATGGTACCACTATGAACCCCTCCTCCATCTGCTTCACGTCACCTTCACTACAGTTAAAGCCACGGCTATGGCGCCTATGCAGTACATTCCTACAAGATTGATGGACTGATCACATCGACTCCAGGTTTTGAGGGACTGATTACCTCATTCTCCTCCTCTCCTTACCCTTCCTCTTTGTATTGGACTGATGAACCACTGTTTACCTGGAGTTTACCTGAGAGGAGTTCCGGGGTCCAACGCCCCCGCGGCCCGTCTGAGACCAGGCCTCCTGGTGGATCAGAGCCTGATCAACCAGCTGTTGCTGCTGCTGCACGCAAACCAACATAACGACCACAGCCCGGCTGATCCGGAACTGACTTTAGGTGCTTGCCCAGTGCCAGCTTGAAGACTGCCAGGGTCCAGTTTGTAATCCCCCTAATGTGTCTGGGAGAGGCAGTTGAAACAGTCTCGGGCCCCTGACACTTATTGTATGGTCTCTTAACGGCAAGTGACACCCCTGCTTTTGCATTGGGGGGATGGTTGCAAATCGGCTGCCAAGTCTTTTGCTCTTTCGTAATGGAGTGATTTTCGTGTGCAAAGTTCGGTACTAGTCCCCTCTAGATTTTCCATGTGTAATATATTCATGTATCCTCCCTCCTGCGTTCCAGGGAATACAGGTTTGTAGGACCTCAAGCGCTCCCCATAATTGAAGGTGTTTTATCTCCGTTATGGCGCGCCGTGAAATGTTTATTCCTGAATAAGATTTTCCATATGCTGCATAAAAGTGTCTCAATCTTCAACTTATCGGTTTTTCAAACCATTCATCACAACAGTCACAAGAACCACTGCAACATCAGGGGGATCGTTGTACAAAGAATTCTTCAACACTTGTTTCAAACTTTGGACGAAGACCTACCTTCACTAGTGGTATGTACCAACTATGACCCCCCCCCCCGCCTTTTCCACTGCATCACCTCACCTCACTACAGTATAAAGCCAACTAACGGCCCCTATGCTTACATTCTACAAGATTGATGGACTGATCACATCGACTCCAGGTTGAGGGACTGATTACCTCATTCTCCTCCTCTCCTTACGCCTTCCTCTTTGTATTGGACTGATGAAGCCACTGTGTGGCGAAACGTTTCCTGAATAAAGATTTCCGTATGCTGCATAAGTGTCTCAATCTTCAACTTGTCGGTTTTTCAAACCATTCATCACAACTCTAACGCTACATTTTTAAACCTACCCCATACCTCTTCGACCCCATTGCCTATGCTCTCATTAGCCCATCTATCCTCCAATAGTGTTTTATATCTTCCCTAACTGCCTCCTCTTTTAGTTTATAAACCTTCACCTATCTCTTCCCTGATGCTTCTATTCTCCTTGCATCCCATCTACCTTTTACTCTCAATGTAGCTACAACTAAAAAGTGATCTAATATATCTGTAGCCCCTCTATAAATATGTACATCCTGAAGTCTACTCAACAGTCTTTTATCTACCAACTACATAATCCAACAAACTTACTGTCATTTTGCCCAACATCATATCTTGTAAAACTTATTGAAACCTCTTATTTTCCTTAAAAAATGTTATTACCTAAAACTAAACCTCTTTCTATACAAAAGTTCAATCAAGGGCACACATTATCATTTACCAACCTGGCACCACCAAACTTACCTACCACCCCCTCTAAAAGTTTCTTCCTACTTTTAGCATTCAGTCCCCCTACCACAATTTCTTCTCTCACTTGGTTCAAAGGTTCCTATATATCACTTAACATCTCCCAAAATCTCTCTCTCTCCTCTACATTCCTCTCTTCTCCAGGTGCATACACGCTTATTATGACCCACTTTTTGCATCCAACCTTTACTTTAATCCGCATAATCCTTGAATTTACACATTCACATTCTCTTTTGCTCTTCCATAACTGATCCTTCAACATTATTGCTACCCCTTCCTTAGCTATAACTCTCTCAGATGCTCCAGATTTAATCCCATTTATTTCTCCCCACTGAAACTCTCCTACCAGCTCCTGCACCCAACATCTTGCTCCTGGGGGATTTCAACTTAAGGCACCTAAAATGGAGGAATACAGCAAATAATATTGTTGCAGTAATAACACCAGGAGGCAGCTCTGATGAAAACTCACACTCACACGAGCTTTTAAATCTCTGCACAAAATTCAATTTAAACCAGCAAATAATAGAGCCTACTAGACTGGAGAATACACTAGACCTCATATTCACTAACAATGATGATCTGATAAGAAATGTCACCATATCAAAAACAATATACTCAGATCACAACATCAATTGAGGTTCAGACCATTGTATGCGAGGAGCCCCAGACCGACAAAATGAGACTAGTCACGAGGGAGCATTCACCAAATTCACTTCAATAACAAAAACAGTAAGTTGTACAAGGTAAAAACCAAGTCAAACCGATATAAGCTGGGAAGATATTACTAAGCAACACAGACCCAAAACTTATGCCTAGAACAGATTAACTCGGTGGCACTCGATGTAAGCACAAGGCTTATTCCCTCTAAGAAAAAGGAGTGAGTAGATGTAAATCGAAAGAGACAGGCGCTCCCTTACAGGCAGGAAAAGGAATAACAGAGCGGCTAAAAAGAGGTCAATATATCTGAAAACGCGCAGGGAACCTGAGGTCCAGAGAAATAGCAAGCATCGAACTTAAGCTAAAAGAATCCTTTAGGAGTCAGGAAATCGCGGAAGAACAAAGCTATAAATGAAATCGAAAGAAACCCAAAGTATTTCTTCACCTATGCCAAATCAAATCGAGAACAACCGCCAGTATTGGGCCCCCTACTTAAACAAGAATGGGTCCTCAACAGATGACAGCAAGGAAATGGAGTGAGCTACTCAAGTCCCAAATAATGACTCAGTTTTTTTTAGCCATAGAGCCGCTAACCATACAGAGAGTCGAAGATCAAAATGAATATTTTATGAGAGAGCCACAAAATTTTGATTAACACAAGTCTTTACTTAATCCGAATGTTACCTGACGCCAAAAAAAGACTTCGAACAGGCGATAAATGACATGCCCATGCACTCCTGCCACTGCCCCAGGGCCAGACTCATGGAACTCTGTGTTCCTCAAGACTGCATAGAAGCCCCTATCACGAGCTTTTCCCATCCTATGGAGAGGGAGCATGGACACGTGGGGGGGTGTCCGTCCCTCAGTTACTAAAAACAACAGAACTAGCCCCGACTCGCACAAAGGGGGCAGTAAAGCAACAGCAAAGAACTACAGACCAAAAGTCACTAACATCCCATATCATAAAAATCTTTGAAAGGGTCCTAAGAAAGCAGAATCACCACCCATCTAGAAACCCATCAGTTACACAACCCAGGGCAACAGGGTTTAGAAAGGTCAAAAAACCTCCCTGTCTGTCTCAACTATTGGACACTACGACAAGGTCCTCAATGCAACTAGAAACAAAAAGAATGCAGATTTAATATATACAGACTTTGCAAAAGCCTTCGACAAGTGTGTCCATGGCGTAATAGCACACAAAATGCGCGCTAAAGAATAACAGGAAAGTCGAACGATGGATTCTATAATTTCCCACTTAACCAGAAAACCCCCCACAGAGATAGTCCGTCAACAGAGTAAAGTCCGCGGCAGCTACGGTTGGAAAAGCTCTGTTTCCACAAGGCACAGTAACTAGACTCCCAATCTTGTTCCTCATACCTCATACCGACAAGCAAGGATGTCAGTCCCACAGCAACCGTGTCTTCCTTCTTGCGATGACACCCCAACTGCCATGACAGGTCTTCCATTGCAGAAACTGCAAGCACCAGGCGGACATCAACCTAACTTTCAGTGGGTGCAGAAAACAATATGAAGTTTCACCAACGATGAGAAACTTTTCAATTACTCAGATATGGTAAACATGAGGAAATAAATCTTTCATCTAGTACAAAATAAATCTGGCCACGAAAATAGAGCGAACACCAACGTCAAATACCTGGAGTAGATTATGTCGAGATCTCACCTTCAAGGACCATAACATTGTATCAATCGCATCTGCTATAAAAATGGACAGGATGGATAATGGAACCTTCAAACTAGGGAGGCCAGGCGCCCATTATGACACTCTTCAGGTCACTTGTTCTATCTAGGCTGGAATATTGCTGCACTCTAACAGCACTTTCAAGGCAGGTGAAATTGCCCGACCTAGAAAATGTACAGAGAACTTTCACGGCGCGCATAACGGAGATAAAACACCTCAATACTGGGAGCGCTTGAGGTTTCTAAACCTGTATTCCCTGGAATGCAGGAGGGAGATGATACATTAATATAACAACCTGGAAAATCCTAGAGGGACTAGTAACCGAACTTGCACACGAAAATCACTCACTACAAAGCAAAGACTTTGCAGACGATGCACCATCCCCCCAATGAAAAGCAAGGTGGTCACTAGCACGTTAAAGACCATACAATAAGTGTCAGGGGCCCAGATGTTCAACTGCCTCCCAGCACACTAAAGGGGGATTTACCAACAGACCCCTGGAGCAGTCTTCATGCTGCAACTGACAAGCACCTAAAAGTCATTTCCTGATCAGCCGGGCTGTGGCTCGTACGTTGGTTTGCGTGCAGCCAGCAGCAACAGCCTGGTTGATCAGGCGCTGATCCACCAGGAGGCCTGGTCACAGACCGGGCCGCGGGGGCGTTGACCCCCGAAACTCTCAGTTCCACTAGGTAAACTCCAGGTACCCCCTTCAGCATTGTTTCGCTTAGGCCAGGACACCACCTTCTTTTCATACATAACATCAGCAATCATCTGTTTCTTGTCATCTGCACTACATCCGCACACATTCAAGCATCCCAGTTTTATAAAGTTTTTCTTCTCTTTTTCAGTAAATGTTTACAGGAGAAGAGGTTACTAGCCCATTGCTCCCGGCATTTTAGTCGCCCTCCATATGACACGCATGGCTTATGGAGGAAGATTCCTTTCCACTTCCCACCCATGGACAATAGAAGAGACAAAGAAGAGACAAGGAGCTATTTTGAAAAAGGAGAAAAAACCTAGATGTATGTATATATATATATATATAAATATATATATATATATATATATATATATGATATATATATATATATATATGCAATAAGATCACAGTAAACAGGTGATTTTAAAATATGGCAAAACATCCATCTCTGAAAGAATAGAGAAATTCCAACCTTTCATGACTACTCACATTATCAAGGAAAAAAACCCCTTAAAAAATGAAAGTGAGGCATCATAGGAAGCTATATAAGGGGTCCGCCAGCAACCTCACTATCAGATCCCACAAACGGTTTAAAACACGTGACGTGGGCGACCCAACTTGGATAGGGTCCCCTTGCACACAACTCACCCCAAGCTATTCTACCCAAGAAAATTTAAAAATATTATTGGGGGGGGGGGGGGGGTCCAGTGTATTATAAATTCTTCCCAAATTCTATTAATAATAAATGGATCTAATTTAATATAAACCAAAGGAAAATATTCATATTATTGTCAAAACTGCTTTTTATGAACAAATTCATTTATATTCCTGTCGACCATGGACTTGCTTGATACTACTTTTCTCAACTTTTGAAAATCAATTGGATGGTTTAAAATCTCCTACATGAATGAAATAGAGCATTGAATCTTTCCAGTTTCTAAATGCTATATTTATGTTGTTTTTAAATCTTGAACCGCCCCAAACCAAAAGAGGAGAGCGGGGCCAGGGGAAAGGCGTCTCCTCCCCCAGGTGAAGTGTGATCCCCCCAACATGGCCCCACTTGACTCTCGGGACTGCTTTTTTTCCCAGCAACTACAAAAAAACCACAGAGAAACAACGAGGCGGTAGTTAAGGTATTTGCCAATGCAGACACTACTCAACACACAAAAATGCTCGATCATAATAGGGGGATAGACGGGAATGGGTCACAATATGCCCCAAACATACAAACATCGCCCCTAAGAGTTGCATTAGGTCTTTCCATGATTACTTTTTGGGGAAAAAAACCTGTCATTTTAAAACAACAATTATATACCCAAACAAACCTTTTGCCATGAAATCTACTTTTTTACATGTCTATTTCACATAAACTATGCCCTCAACCGAGCATTAACATGCACGTATCTCGCATATTTGGGTTTAAAGAACTCATGTAGGCGGGATATGACACGAGGGGCCGTCAAGTAGGGATAGGAGAGGGACACAATATGCAAACAACATCATAACATAAAATTTTTTTATTTTTTTTAAATTTATTAAAACCACGGCCGATTCCCACCAAGCAGGGTGGCCCAAAAAAAAAAAACTTTGAAATCATTCACCCTCAGGTCTTCCCAAAGGGGCATTACACTCAGTTTTTAACGCAACATTAACACCCCCCCTTCAGAGTGCAGGCACTGTACTTCCCATCTCCAACAAAAGTCCAGCCTGCCGGGTTTCCCTGAATCCTTCAAAATGTTATTTTTGCTCACACCCAACAGCACGTCAAGTATTAAAACCATTTTTTCTCCATTCTTCCATCAAACTGCTCACCATGCCCGCTGGAATCCAAGCCCCTTGCCCCAAAAAACCCCCCTTTACCCCTCCCCCCAAACCCTTTTTCCTAGGCCAAACCCCACCCCCCCTTTCCCTTCCCAAAACTGATACACCTTAAAGTCATTCTTTTTGGGGTCCATTCTCTCTGCATGTCCGAACCACCTCAAAAAACCCTTCTCACCCCTCTGGACAACAGTTTTGGCAATCTCCCCTCTCCTCCTAATTTCCCAAACCAAATTTTCCTGCATAAGATAAAAAGATAAGATTTCGTTCGCTTTTTTAACCCCGGAGGGTTTTACCACCCAGGATAACCCAAGAAAGTCATGCTCTCGAGGACTGCCCTAACTTATTTCCATTGGGGTCCTTAATCTTGTCCCCCAGGAGCGCCCCCCAAACCAGTCGACAACACCCAGTACCTATTGCGCTAGGAACGGACAACAGGTGTAAAAACTGCAAATTTTTTCCACCCGCCGGGAAAAATCGAACCCGGGCCCTCCGGGGGGAAAGCGGAGCTTTAGCCCCCAGACCCGGGGGGTCACTATTTTTCACACCCACCATTGCCCTCAGACATGACATCTCCACTCCTCCAGCCTTCCCTCATTGAAACATTCATCACCCTGCTTCACACCCATACAGGAGCTTGGGGAAAAACAAAACTCTCAAAAATTTTCCCCCTTTACTTCCAAGGATAAATTTTTTTGTCCCCACAGACCCAATGCACCGCTCCCCTTTTCCCCCGTTAATTCTATAAATTCACCTCATCTTTCATAACCCACCCTGACACGTCCACCCCCAAATATCTGAATACATCACCCCTCCATATCCCCTCCCTCCAATCGATACCAATTTTTCATCACCTAATCTTTTTATCCTCAAAACCTTACTCTTTCCCGTATTCACTTCAATTTCTTCTTTCACATCCCCAAACCAAAAAAATCCACCAACCTCTGCAATTCTCTTCAAAATCACCCAAGAGCCAGTGCACACAAAGAAAATTTGTGACAACTCCCTTTATGTGTGATTTTTTTTTCTTTTAAAATCAACACCCTCTTGCCAAGACCCTCGCACTTACTTCCTTACAACCCCATCTATAAAAATATTGAACAAACCCGGGGAACACACATCCTTGTCTAAGGGCCCACTTTTTCTGGGGGAAAAATTCCCCCCTTTTTCCCACATACCCTAACTTGAGCCTCACACCTTGTAAAACTCTTTAATGCTTCAGTAACCTCCCCTAAACCTACATCTGCCAACTGCCAATTGCCCCCTTATCAAACCCGCATACCCTTTTTCCCAAAACCATAAAAGCCACAAAAACCTTTTAAAACCCTTTCTAAATACTGTTCACTTTTATTTTCACTGTAAACACCTGCCCTCCCACCTTTCCTAAAGCCTCCTTGTTCATCTCTATTCATTCTCCCCTCTTACTCTTAATTCTTTTAATAATAACTCTAACCAACATTTACCAGATATACCACCCGACTTATCCCCTTATAATTTTTGCACTCTCTTTGTCCCCTTTTTCCCCTTATAAAAAGGGAACTTTTGCATGCTCTCTGCAAACCCCTAGGTCCCTTTAACCCTCTTCTGTACATTTTTAAAAATAATAGCAACCCCCCACCCCAAAAACAAAAAATCCCCCCCTGCTTTCAACATTTCATTTTTAACCCAAATCAATCCCAGCTCCCTTCCCCCCCTTTCATTTTACATACTGCCCTCAAGAACTTCCCCCAAAACTCACAACGGCTCTTCCTCACCCTACAAGATGTTTTTTCCTCCTTTGGGCCCATACACAAAATCACAGCTTTCCCAATCTTCATCAAAAATCAAAAATTTCCCTAAAAAATTTTCCCTCCACCCTTCCCAAAAAACCCCAACCTCCAATCAAAAACTCCCTTTTTCCTTTTTTTAAATTTTGACAAACCCAAATTTGTTCTCAAAGGCTTCCTTAACTTTTTAATCCCAAAACCAAAAATTTTTTCTTATTTTAAACAAAATTTGTTGATAACCTCTCACCCACCCCTCTCTTTTTGCCTTTTTTTTAACATTGCTTAAACCACCCCTCTTAACCCCCTCTTTTTTTCTCCAAAACACTCTTCCCCCCTTTGCATCACTTCTCATATGCTAACTTTTTCCCTTTAACTACTCTCTTACATCATAATACCACCAATTGCCCTCTTCCCTACTGCCCCCCTTTTTCCGGGTAACCCCAAAATTCTGCTAAACACTCAAACGCAAACAATTTTGAAGATTAAATCACTTATGCAGCATGGGAAAAACTTTATCAGGAAACGTTTCCCCCAAAACAGTGGCTTCATCAGTCCAAAATACAAAGGGGAAAGGCGAAAGGAGAGGGGAGAATGGGGTTTAATCAGCCCCCTCACCGGGAGTCGATGTGATCATTCCACCATCTTGTAAAATGTACAGCATGGGGCCATAGACGTGGCTTTAAACTGTAGGAGGTGACAAAGCAGAGGAGGGGGGGTCATAGTGTCCCACCCCACTAGTCGAAGTAGGTTTTCCCGGCCCCAAAAGGGTTTGAACAATTTTTGGAAGAATTTTTTGGGAAACAAGATCCCTGATGTTGCAGTGTCTGACATTTTTGATGAAGGGTTTAAAAAAACCGACAATTTTGAAGTTTAAAGACACTTTTTCCGCATTTTGGAAATCTTTTTTCGGGAAAAACGTTCCCCACACAGTGGCTTCATCAGTCCAATACAAAGAGGAACCCGAAAGGAGGGGAAAAGAATGGGGAAACCCAAGCCCCTCAACCTGGATCGATGTGATCATCCATCAATCTTGTAAAAATGTACAGCATAAAGGGCCTAACGGGCTTTTCCCGGTAGTGGGGGTAAAGTAAAAGCAAAATGGGGGGGGGTCATAGGGGAACCATCCCTAGTCAAAAGTGGGTTTTCGCCCAAAAGGGTTTGAACAAGTTTTTTTAAGAATTCGTTGTAACAAGATCCCATGATGTTCAGTGTCTGACGGGTTGTGATGAATGTTTTAAAAAAACCCCACAAGTTGAAAAAATTGGACACTAGGGCGGGCATATGGAAATCTTTTTTTTTTGTGGGTTTTTTTCCAAACCCATTCACCAAAACTGTCAGACACGCAACATCATGGGATCTTGTTACAAAGAATTCTTCAAAAATTTGTTAAAAACCTTTTGGCCAAGACCTATTTCCCGACTAGTGTGGAAACCACTATGCCCCCCCCCGCCCTCCATCTGTTTCACGTAAACCTCACAACAGTATAAAAACCACGTCTATGGCCCAATGCTGTACATCTACAAGATTGATGGACTGATCACATCGACCCCAAATTTTAGGGACGATTACCTCATTCTCCTCCTCTCCTTACGCCTTCCTCTTTGTTTTGGACTGAGAAGCCACGTTTAAACCTGGATTTACCTGGAGAAAATTTCCGGGGGTCAACGCCCCCCCCCGGGCCCCGGTCTGAGACCGGCCTCCTGGTGGATCAACCCGGGTAAACCAGGCTGTTGCTGCTGGTTTGCACGCAAAACCAACATACAGCCACACCCCGGGCTGACCCGGGAACTGACTTTGGGGTGCTTGTCCAGTCCCAAGCTTGAAGACTGCCGGGGGTCTGTTGGTAACCCCCTTATGTGTGCTGGAGGCAGTTGAACACCCTCGGGCCCCTGACACTTTTTTATGGTCTATTAACGGCTGGCCCACCCCTGCTTTTCATTGGGGGGATGGGCATCGTCCCAAGTCTTTTGCTTTCAAATAAAGTTTTTTTTTTTTCGTGTGCAAGTTCGGTCCTAGTCCCTCTAGGTTTTTCCCAGGTGTATATAATCATTATCCCCTCCCTCCTGCGTTCCGGGGAAAATACATTTTTGGGAAACCCTCAAGCGCCCCCAAAATTTGAGGTTTTTTAAACTCCTTTAGGGCCGCGCCGTGAAATTTTCCTGAAAAAAATTTTTCCCAAATTTGCCTAAGTGTCCAACTTAAACTTGTCGGTTTTTCAAACCTTTCCCATCACAACTGTCAGCCCACTGCAACTCATGGGACCTTTTTAACAAAAAAATTTTTAAAACCCCTTTGGGTTAAAACCTTTTGGGACGAAGACCTACTTCGACTAGTGGATGGCCCCCACTATCCCCCCGCCTCCATCTCTTCACGTCACCTCACTACAGTAAATAAAGCCACGTTTAGGGCCCTATGCTGTACATTCTACAAGTTTGGGGATGACTGATCACATCAAATTTCCGGGTTTGGGAGGGACTGATTACCTCATTTTTCCTCCTCCCTTTACGCCTTCCTCTTGTATTGGACTGATGAACCACGGGTGTGGCAAACGTTCCGAAAAAGTTTTTCCGAAGCGCATAATGTCCAATCTTAAACCTTGTGGGTTTTTTAAAACCATTCATCAAAAACTCAAAACGCTACATTTTTAAACCTAAAAACCCCATCCCTTTTCCGCCCCCATTGCCTATCTCTCATTAGCCCATCTATCCCCCAAATTTGTGTTTATATTTTACACCCAAAACTGCCTTCCCCTTTTAAATTTTAAAAACCCCTTCCCTATCTTTCCCCTGATGTTTCTATTCCCCTTTGCATCCCATCTACCTTTTACTCTAAATGTAGCTCCCAACAAAAAAGTGATCTAATTTTACTTACCCCTCTATAAAATGTACATCCCTGAAGTCTCCAACAGTTTTTTTTTTTTATCTCCCCCAACACTTTAATCCAAAAAACTACGGGCCATTTTGCCCTACACCCTTTTTTTTATCCCTTTTTTTATCCTCTTTTTTTAAAAAATGTTTTACCTATAACAAACCCTTTCAATACAAAGTTCAATAAAGGGGGTTTTCCCATTATCATTTACCCGGGCCCCCCCCAAACTTACCTCCCAAAACAGCCCCCTTTTAAAATTTCTCCTATTTTTAGCTTTCCCAGGTCCCCTACCAAAATTTAAAACTCTCTCACTTGGTTAAAAGGGGTTCCTATAAATTCACTTAACATCTCCCAAAATCTCTCTCTCTTTTCCCCTACTTTCCTCTCTTTTCCAGGTGCATACACGCTTTTTTAGACCCCCTTTTTTTCACCAAAACCCTTTTCTTTAACCGCATAAATTTCCCTTGGGAAATTTTCACATTCCATTCTCTTTTCTCTTCCCTAAATGAAACCTTCAAAATTATTGCTACCCCTTCCATAGGCATAACTCTCTCAGATGCTCCAATTTAACCCATTTAAATTTTTCCCCCCTGAAACTCTCCTACCAGCTCCTGCACCCAAAAATCTTTCTCCTGGGGGATTTCCCAAATTAAGGCACCTAAAAAAGGAAAGGGAAAAAAGCAAAAAATATTTTTTTTTTGTAATAACCCCCCAGGAGGCCCCTCTTTATGAAAACTCACACCACACGAGCCCTTTAAAAACTCCCGCACAAATTTAATTTAAAAACCCCAAATAAAAAGGGGCCTACTAGAAATGGAGAATACCCCAAAACCTCATATTTCCCCTAACAATGAGATCTGTAAGAAATGTCACCCCAAAAACAAAAACAATAAAACTCAGATCACAACATAATTAGGTTCAGACATGTAAGCGAGGAGCCCCAAGGGCCCCCAAAAAGGACAGCCCAGGGGGCATTCACCAAAATTTAACTTTAATAACAAAAACATAAAGTGGGGCCAATAAACCAAGTCCTAACCGATATAAGCGGGGGAAAATATACTAAGCAAAACAACCCAAACTTAAAAGCCTAGAAAAAAATTAAAATCGGTGGCCCCCTCGATGTATGCACAAGGGGTTATTTCCCCTAAGAAAAAGGGGGAGTGATGTTAAAAAAGAAAAGAGAAAAGGCCCTCCTTTACGGCACGGGAAAAGAATAACAGAGCGGGTAAAAGGGTCAAATATCTGAAAAACGCAGGGAGAAAACGGCAAGAAATAGCCAAACATCGAACCCTTTAAACTAAAAGAATCCTTTAAGGGGTCCCGGAATCGCGGGGAAGAAATAAAAGCAAAAAATGAAAAACGAAAGAAACCCAAATATTTTTTTCTCCTATGCCAAATCAAAATCGAAACAACCCCCATATTGGGCCCCCAAATTAACAAGATGGGGCCTACACAGATGACACAAGGAAAAGAATGAGCCAAAAACCAAAATCCCCAAAAATGACTCCGTTTTTAGCAAGCCGCTAACCAACGGGGAGCGAAGATCAAAATGAAAAATTTTTTTTTAGAAGCCACAAAAATTTTATTAAAAAACAAGCCAAACCCCAAAGTTTCCTGACGCCAAATTTACTTTCCCAACAGGGCGATAAATGGGCAAAGCCCCTGCACTCTGCCCCAGGGCCCGACTCATGGAACTCTGTGTTCATCAAGAACTGCAAAAGCCCCTATCACAAGCCTTTTCCCCCCCCCAAAGGGGAGGGAGCATGGCCACGGGGGTCCTCCCCCGTTACAAAAAAAACAGACCAAAAACCCCCCCTCCACAAAGGGGGGGGTAAAACAACAACAAAAACTAAAGACCAAAGCACTAACAACCCATATCATAAAAATCTTTGGGAAAAGGGCCTAAGAAGCAGATCACCCCCCAACTAGAAACCCCCATTTTCACAACCCAAGGGGAAAAAATTGGGGTTTTGAACAGGTCACTCCTGTCTGTTCAAACTATTTGGGATCCACTTTAAAGGGCAAGGTTTCCCCAATGCACTAGAAAACAAAAAGGGGAATGCAGATGTAATAAACAGAAATTTGCAAAAACCTTCGACAAGTTACCATGGGGAAAAAGCACACAAAATGCGCCTAAAGGAAAACAGGGAAAAAACGGTCGATGGTCTATAATTCCTTTACAACAGAAACAGAAGTAGTCGTCAACAAGTAAGTCCCCAGGAGCTACGGTGAAAAGCTCTGTTCCCCAAGGCACAGTTTCTAGCTCCCAACTTGGGTTTCCCCACCTCAATTTTCCGACATAGACAAATGTCACCACAGCACCCTGTCTTCCTTTGGGAGATGACACCCGAATCTGCAGGAAAAGTGTCTTCCATTGCAGGGAAAATTTAAAAAGGGTCCAGGGGGAAAATCAACCAAATCTTTTATTTGGGGTGCAGAAAAAAAAATATGAAATTTTAACGAGAAAATTTTTAATACTCAGATATGGTAAACATGAGGAAATTAAAAACTTCATCAGAGTACAAAACAAAAATTCCCGGGCCCCGAAATAGAGCGAAACACCAACGCAAAGACCTGGGAGTGAATTTAAATTTGGAGGATCTCAAACCCTTTAAGGACCATAACGTTGTATCAATTTGCTCTTCTAGAAAAAAGACAGGATGGGGTAATGAGAACCTTCCAAAAAAAGGGAGGGGGCCCAAACCCTGAAAACACTCTTTTAAGGGCACTTGTTCTAACTAGGGTGGAATATTGCGCACTCTAAAAAGCAAACCCTTTTAAGGGGGAGGTGAAAATTGGGCCGACCCAGAAAATGTACAGAGAAATTTCCAAAGGCGCGCCCTAAACGGGGATCAAACACCTCAATTAAATGGGAGCGCTTGAGGTTTTTAAACCTGTAAAATTCCCGGGGGAAACAGGGGAGGGGGAGAAACATGAAAATATACACCTGGAAAATCCAAGGGGCTAGTTCCGAACTTGCACACGAAAAACACTCACTAAACCGAAAGCAAAAGACTTGGCAGAAAGATGGCCCCCCCCTCCCCCCCAAAGAAAAGCAGGGGGTCACTAGCACCCTTAAGAGACCATACAATAAGTGTCAGGGGGGCCCGGGGGACTGTTCAAAACCCGGGTCCCAGCACACATAAGGGGGATTAAACCCAAAAGACCCCTGGCTTTTTACAAGCTTTGGGACGGACAACCCCAAATCAGTTCCTGAACACCGGGCCCGTGGGTCGTACTTGGGTTTTCGTGCAGCCAGCACAACAAACCTGGTTGATCAGGGCTGATCCACCAGGGGGCCCCGGTCCACAGACCGGGCCCGGGGGGGTGACCCCCAAAAATCTCTCCCGGTAAACCCGGACCCCCCTTCACTTTTTTTTCGGCTTAGGGCCAGGACATCCACCTTCTTTTCATACATAAACATCAGCAAAACATCTTTTTGTCATCTCAAATACATCCGAAAACATTCAAACATCCCAGTTTTTTTAAAGTTTTTTCTTTTTCTTTTTCAGTAAAATGTTTTAAAAGGAGAAAGGTTACTACCCCTTTTTTTCCCGGCATTTTTTAAGGCGCCTCATATGACACGCATGGGTTTAAAGGAGGAAAGATTCCCTTTTCCCCTTCCCCATGGGCAAAAGAAAGACAAAGAAGAACAAGAGCTTTTAGAAAAAAAAGAAAAAAACCCAGATGTAAAGTATAAATATATATAAATATATAATTATATATAATATATATATATAATATATATAAATAAATATATGCAATAAGATCACAGTAAACAGGGGGATTTTAAAATATCAAAAAAACCACTCTTAAAGAATAGAGAAATTTCCCAAACGCTTTAAAGACTACCCCACATTATCAAGGGAAATATGAAAGTGAGGCAACCAAGGAAGCTATATAAGGGTTCCGGCCAGCACCTCACTATCAGATCCCACAACGGTTAAACACGTGACGTGCGGCGACCCAACTTGGATAGGTCCCTTGCACAACTCACCCCAAGCTATTCTACCCAAGAAAATTTAAAAATTATTATTTGTCCAGTGTATTATTAAATTCTTCCCAAATTCTATTAATTATAAATGGATCTAATTTATATAAACCAAAGGAAATATTCATATTATTGTCAAAACTGCTTTTTATGAAACAAGATTCAATTATATTCCTGTCGACCATGGACTTGCTTGATACTACTTTCTCAACTTTTTGAAAATCAATTGGATGGTTAAAATCTCTTACATGAATAAATAGAGCATTGGAATCTTGTCCAGTTCTAATGCTATATTTATGTTGTTTTAATCTTAGTTCAAGATTTTTACCAGTTTGACCGTAATAAACTTTATCGCAAGTTTTACAAGGAATCTTATAGACACATCCATCAGCATTTTGGGGGGAATTCTTTATCAAAAGTTTTTTTACTGTATCAAGATTTTTGAATACAACTTTAATATTAAAAGTCTTAAGAAGAGAAGGCATATCAACCAAGTTTTCATGGTAAGGGAGAACCAACATATTTTTAGTTGAATAAGGCTGGTTGCCCCTTTTTGGATTATAAAAAGTGTTTCTAGCAACTTTAAAAGATTTATCAATTACATTTCTTTGGTATTTTAAATCATTACCTATTTCATAAATTTTGGATATTTCCTCATCTATGAACTCAGGACTACAAATTCGTAAATGTAATTGATAAATCTTTTAAAGTTGCTAGAAACACTTTTTATAATCCAAAAAGGGGCAACCAGCCTTATCCAACTAAAAATATGTTGGTTCTCCCTTACCATGAAAACTTGGTTGATATGCCTTCTCTTCTTAAGACTTTTAATATTAAAGTTGTATTCAAAAATCTTGATACAGTAAAAAAACTTTTGATAAAGAATTCCCCCCAAAATGCTGATGGATGTGTCTATAAGATTCCTTGTAAAACTTGCGATAAAGTTTATTACGGTCAAACTGGTAAAAATCTCGAACTAAGATTAAAACAACATAAATATAGCATTAGAACTGGACAAGATTCCAATGCTCTATTTATTCATGTAAGAGATTTTAACCATCCAATTGATTTTCAAAAAGTTGAGAAAGTAGTATCAAGCAAGTCCATGGTCGACAGGAATATAATTGAATCTTGTTTCATAAAAAGCAGTTTTGACAATAATATGAATATTTCCTTTGGTTTATATAAATTAGATCAATTTATAATTAATAGAATTTGGAAGAATTTAATAATACACTGACAAATAATAATTTTTAAATTTTCTTGGGTAGAATAGCTTGGGGGTGAGTTGTGCAAGGGACCTATCCAAGTTGGGTCGCCGCGCATCACGTGTTTAACCGTTGTGGGATCTGATAGTGAGGTGCTGGCCGGACCCCTTATATAGCTTCCTTGGATGCTTCACTTTCATAGTTCCTTGATAATGTGAGTAGTCACGAAAGCGCTTGGAATTTCTCTATTCTTTCAGAGTGGTTGTTTTGCATATATGTATATATGTATATATATATATATATATATATATATATATATATATATATATATATATATATAATATATATATATATATATGTATATATATACATATAGTGATCCCTCGCTTTTCGTAGTTCTCGGCAATCGTAAATTTCGCCAATCATAGGGGTATTTTCGTATAAACATGGACTCGCATTTCATAGGTTGACTAGCGAATAGAAGTTCGTCCGGGACGCGTACGCACGGTGTGAGCCGGGGCGGCCTCCTTACACAGCCAGTCTGGCATTGTTTACCAGTGAGTGAAGGTCCCCTCAAGTGCTCCTACGAAATAGTTCATAATATTCCACTCATTTTAGTGCTTGCAAGTACTAAATAAGCTACCATGGCTCCAAAGAAAGCTCCTAGTGCCAAGTCTGTGGTAAACGGTAGCAACGGCAGCAACGGTATCCTACCAGCTCTTCTTTCTCAAAAAAAAAAACATCGCTCATCAAAACTTGTGATGGCCTAAGTGAAAGATCAACTACATGAACCCACGTAGACCACAACATGACCCAAGAATACTAAGAATGTAACCCAAATCTTGACAAAATTAGAAGATATAAGGAAGACAGCCCTGCTAACCCAAACACTGCCTCCGCTGCCAGACAATCACTTAACCCAAGCTCCGAGAAAACAAGCCTTCTCCTCCATTGCTACACAGTATCTACTTCAGTGATACTATGAAAGGATATCGCAGAAGAAACAACATCAGTAATAAAAGAATAACAGCAAGGACCCTAGAACTCAACTTGTCTACCCAGCAGGACGCCAGTGTATCATCAATCTCCCTCACCGCCGCCACCCAGGGGAAAAACAACAAC
>NC_069402.1:12015889-12074050 GCF_026875155.1 Cherax quadricarinatus
CAGTGTTTTTAGTGCTTGTAACTGCAAAATAAGTCACCATGGGCCTCAAGAAAGCTTCTAGGCCACCTGTGGTAAAAGGGTAAGAATTATTATGGAAATTAAGAAAGTTTTTAAAGGGGTTTGGGGCTAACCCGAGAAGCCTATGCCAGTTGTGGAATCCATTGTGCCTACTTCGAAGATTAAGGAAATGTGTGCAAAGTGGGTTGAACTGCAAACCTTATGGAGGGAAAATCACCCTAAACACAGCTATTGCAAACCGGCAGGCGATTATTACAATGACAATATTGTAGTCCATTTTAGGCAAATCTTAAAGGAACGGGAGGTACAGAGCTCTATGGACAGATTTGTTGTGCAACAGAGGCCCAGTGACTCTCAAGCTGGCCCCTGGGTGCATTAAAAAAAGGGGAAGTAACCCCAGAAAAGGACTTCCACCTCAAGCCCTTTAATGGAAGGGGATTCCCCTTCTAAACAATAACTTCCACACTCTCCCCATCCCTATCCCATCAATCATCACCAGATCTTCAATAAAGGTAATTTGTCATGTATTCTATTCTTAGTAAGTAGTAATTGTGCATGTCTTCTTCAGTTTGTTTTTTTTTTATTATATTTTTTTTTTTTTTTATTATAAACACCGGCCGATTCCCACCAAGGCAGGGTGGCCCGAAAAAAAAAAACTTTCACCATCAATCACTCCATCACTGTCTTGCCAGAAGGGTGCTTTACACTACAGTTTTTAAACTGCAACATTAACACCCCTCCTTCAGAGTGCGGCACTGTACTTCCCATCTCCAGGACTCAAGTCCGGCCTGCCGGTTCCCTGAATCCCTTCATAAATGTTACTTTGCTCACACTCCAACAGCACGTCAAGTTTTAAAAAAACCATTTGTCTCCTTTCACTCCTATCAAACCCCTCACGCATGCCTGCTGGAAGTCCAAGCCCCTCGCTTGGAGGGGCTTGGACTGTGTGTGTGTGTGTGTCTTGCAGGGTTTTAATTTGATTTCCTTTATTTCATATGGGGAAAATTAATTCACCTTATGATAATTTCGGCTTACGATAGCTCTCGGGAAAGGGAAATTAATATCATAAGGAGGGGGTCCACTGTATTAATATTATTATATAGTTATTAATAATAACATGTACTATTATTATTTATAACATATATGTTAGTAAATACCACTGTCTCAACCACTGTCTCAACTGTTTGCCTCAACTGCTGCCTCAACTGCGCTCAACTGCTGCCTCACCTGCTGCCTCAACCGCTGCCTCACCCACTGCCTCACCCACTGCCTCACCCACTGCCTCACCCACTGCCTCAACTGCTGCCTCAACTGCTGCCTCAACCACTGCCTCAACCACTGCCTCAAAACCCCTGCCTCACCTACTGCCTCACCCACTGCCTCACCCACTGCCTCACCCACTGCCTCACCCACTGCCTCTACCCCTGCCTCAACCACTCCAGTCGCACTCAATCTACAAGCACCCAAAAAAAATAAATTATTGTGAAATGTTTGGAAGAGCACAGAGACTGATGCTCACTCCAGCATAAAGAAAAGCCACACTGACTAAGTGTCAACCACTCCCTCCACTATTGCTTTAAAACCCCTTTTATTTTTTGTCAAATTTTCCCTTTTTCCCAAATTTTATCGTATTTTATTATTATATTATTATTATTATTATTACTATTGATATTTTTAAACAGTAGCAGAAATGTTTGATTCTTTGCTGTGTTCAAAAGTAAACACATGATGTCACCTTCCAATACCTGTCCAAAAGCCATTCAATATGCAGTCATGAATGGTTTACATTATTTTTTACTGTAGTTTAATAGCAAATAATGAACAAACAAAACACTCACCACACAGTGGTGGGAGGCTGGCTGCCAGTTGCGGGGGTCGGGGGGAGGGTAGTAGGACTCGCAGTGGTAGAGGGAGTGGTATTTTAAAAATATACATGTTATTTAAACCCATAACATGTATATACACCTACCATCCGACTTACGACCGTGTTTTTTATGTCAAATTTCTGGGAAATAAACAACTATTTGTGTTGTACAAAGTGCTTATCCTAAACCTACAGTATAAAATACAGTATTAACAGCATAAAAAGTAAAGTAAAATGTGAAATACCAAACTAAAACAATAAAATAAAGTCATTACAAAAATGTTTTGTTGATATTCAGTAGTAAAGTTCAACTTACGACCATTTCAACTTATGACCGGTTCTCGGAACCGAATTCGGTCGTAAGTCGGATGGTAGGTGTATTTAAATAACAGAAAAAAGGCAAAATACGGTGACTGGAAAAATACACAAATAACCCGCATGTAGAAGAGAGGAGCTTACGGCGGTATTTCGGCCCAACTTGGACCATATACAAAGTCACACTAACGAGAAGTAGAGCAGGATGAGTATACAGTGGTCCCTCGTTTTTTCGTAATTCTGGGAATCATAGATTTCGGAAATCATAGGGATATTTTCGTATAAACAAGGGCTCGCTAATCATAGGATGACTAGCGAATAGCAGTTCGTCCGGGACGCACGGTGTGAGCCGGGGCGGCCTCCCTACCCAGCCATCTGGCATTATTTACCAGTGAGTGAAGGTCCCCTCACGTGCTCCAGCAAAATATTTCATAATATTCCACTCATTTTAGTGATTGCAAGTACTAAATAAGCTACCATGGCTCCAAAGAAAGCTCCTAGTGCCAAGCCTGTGGTAAAGGTGAGAAATACGACTGAATTTAAGAAAAACATGACTGAACAATATGAAAGTGGCACAAGTGCGGCCGAACTGGCCAGGATGTATAAGAAACCCTACACAACCATATGTTCAATAGTGGCCAAGGAAAAGGAAATCAAGGACACTGTTGTTGCAAAGGGGTAACTATGCTGACAAAAATGAGATCACCAATACTCAAAGATGTTGAGAAGTTATTATTGTGTGTGGATAAAAAAGAGAAACAATCAGCAGGAATACTCTTATGACTTCGATTATTTGTGAAAAGGCTAAGGCAGTTGCACAACGATCTGGTAAAGAAATTGCCTGCAAATAGTGAGTGAATTTAAGGCCAGCAAAGGTTGGTTTGAGAGATTTAATAACCGTACTGGCATACGCAGTGTGGTAAGGCAAGGTGAGGCTACCAGTTTGGACCACAAGGCGGCTGAAAAATATGTTCATGAATTCAAGAGTACATAGAGGCTGAAGGACTGAAACCTGAACAATGTTCAGTTTTGATGAAACAGGTCTCTTTTGGAAGAAAATGCCAAAGAGGGCCTTCATTACACAGGAGGAAAAGGCAATGCCAGGACACAAGCCTATGAAAGACAGGCTGACGCTCATGTTCTGTGCTAATGCTAGTGGGGATTTCAAAGTGAAGCCATTACTAGTGTACCATTCAGAAAATCCCAGAGTGTTCAGGAAAAACAGAGCTCTCTCCACAGTCATTTTGCGAGACAGGACTCCTGTGACTCTCAAGGTGGTCCTAGTGGCATTAAGAAACAGAGAAGAGAAGCAACCCCAGAAAAGCAATTGGTACCTGAGGTGTTGCTGGAAGGGGATTCCCCTTCCAAACTGTAAACAATTCAATCTCTTTCATCCTCCAGTCTTCCATACACTAAGAAGAATCTCCAATAAAGGTAAGTGTCATGCGTTAAAGTTTCATTCATTTCCCATTGTATTGTTTATGTACTACATCTATATTTCATGTAAAATTTTTTTTTTGTTTTAATACTTCTGGGTGCCAGGAACAGATTAATTGTATTTACATTATTTCTTATGGGGAAAATTGATTCGAAAATCGTAGATTTCGATAATAGTAGCAACTCCAGGAATGGATTAACTACGAAAAACGAGGGACCACTGTATAAGGCAGGAAGAGGTAGGGGTAGTAGAAGTGTAGTAGTAGTGGTGGTGTGGTAGTATAGTAGTGTAAGTAGTAGTATTTAGATTAGTAGTAAGTAGTAGTTAGTAGTAGTATAAGTGGTAGTAGTAGTGGCAGAGATGGAAGGAATAACTAAGGGGGAAGTAAGGAGGAATAGCCAGTCAATATAAAGAAAGGGGAGCACTGCAAGGGAGCTAGTGCCCACAGAGGGAGAGCAAGAACACAGAGGAGGGGGGAGGGAAAATAGTGAAATAAATAATGAAGGAACAGAAACACAAGACAGAAGAAAGACAACCCAGAAGAGAAAAAGGAAAGAGGAAAGAGGAAGAGGGAGAAGAAGAAAAAGGAGGAATCAGGTTAAGTCATGAGTGTTCTGAAGTTTGGAGCATTTTACCATGTAGTGGGAGAGGAAAGGCATCTACAGAGATGAAGCCAGGACTAAGATTCATACAAG
This sequence comes from Cherax quadricarinatus, assembly GCF_026875155.1. NCBI lineage: Eukaryota > Metazoa > Arthropoda > Malacostraca > Decapoda > Parastacidae > Cherax > Cherax quadricarinatus. Next base: position 12,020,220 of record NC_069402.1, read on the forward strand.
GAAAGTTGTGTATTAGAGAAAATTCAACAAGATGGCGACTGTTAAAGTTAGAAGTAGGGAAGACAGTTTTAGCAGAAGACCACTCTACAGGATGGCTGTGATCTATGACGTGACAGAAAAGAGCATTGTTAGTGTCGGCAAGCATAACACTATTTTTGTGCTCCTTAAGTCTGTCAGAAAGAGATCGGCCAGTTTCTCCAAAGTATTGAAGAAAACAGGAGGAGCAAGAAATAGAGTAGACACCAGGAACATCTGTAGAGGCATGAATGAAATTAGTGCGAAGAGTGTTAGTCTGGCAGAAAGTAAGCTTGATGTCTAAGGGATGGAGAGAATTGTTGAGATTAGAAATACCGGAAATGTATGGAAGGCAAAGGACAGAAGAGTTCCCAGGAGTAGAGAGTTTGGGAGAGAAGAAATTATGTTTAGCACGTGAGAGGGCAGAGTCTATGAAATGGGAAGGGTAACCAAGACGCGAAAACAAATTATGAAGAGTGGAAATTTCTGCTGGAAGGAACTGAGGATCACAGATGCAGAGGGCATGGAGAAAGAGGGAGATAAGAGCACTTTTCTTGACAGGGGAAGCATGATAGGAAAAGTAGTGAATGTACATGCCACTGTGCGTAGGTTTGCAGTAAACGGAAAAGGAAATTCTGTATCTGAGCAGTGGACATGGACATCATGGAAAGGAAGCAAGGAATTAGATTCCCATTCAGCTTTAAACCTAATGGAAGGGGCAAGATTATTAAGAGCTTCAAGAAAAGGTTGTAAGAGACTGGAGTCATGAGGCCACAGAGCAAAGATGTCATCCACATAGCAAAGCCAGAGTGAAGGGCGCACATAAATGGTAGGAAAAAGAACAGTCTCGAAGTATTCCATGTAAAGATTAGCAAGGACAGGAGAGAGAGGAGAGCCCACAGAGACACATAAGGTTTGAGAATAATATTTCCCTTCGTAGGAAAAGGAATTAGAGTCCACACAGAGGCGGATAAGATCAAGAAAGACATCAATAGGTATAGGGAGATGAAGAAACCCTTCATGGGCCTTCTAAGGAAAATCAAGGACCTCATCAAGAGGAACATTGGTGAAGAGGGACTCAACGTCAATACTAAGCATCTTACAGTCGGGAGAGGGCAAACCCATTCAATGAAGTCTTGAGAGTGAAGGAGGTGGGCAGAGAGAAAAAGCACCAAGGGAGTGGGGGTTTTAGCCATCCAAGAAGCAAGAGAATAAGAGACAGAAACTCTAGGGGAAATGATAGAACATAGAGGAATATCAGGTTTATGAGTTTTGGGAAGGCCATAGAAATAGGGAAGAGAGGGAAAAATGACACAAAACCGTTGAACAAGGTCAAAGTCCAGGAGGACAGAGGTCATAGAGAGTCCTTAGTTTCTTGTTTAAAGTTTTCTTGATGCGATCAAGAGGGTTGGAAATGAGAGGAGTGTAGGTACTTGAGTCAGAGAGCAAGACATCACTTTTACGGAGGTAATCCTCATGATCAAGGATAACTACCGAATTACCTTTGTCAAAGATAGTATGACAATGTTAGTGTTAGATTTATGAGAAGAAAGGGCAAGTTGGTAATGGCACAGAAGGCGGTGGTTCTTAGAAAACAGAATAACAAGAGCAGGAAGGAGAGCGCAATGAAAAGTGGACAAGTCAGGAAGATTACGGGAGCGAGACTGACAAAAACAATCAAAAGAGTTATTCAGTTCAATACCAGCACGAGGGGCAGGTGAAGTGGCAAAGGAAAGGCCAAACCAAGAAGTTCAAGCTCATATTGAGAGAGTGAGACAGAAAACAGGTTAGTAACACAGTCAGTGAGGGAGAATTTAGACCAAGGGCTAGCTGAGATAGATGTTGAAGTTTGTCCTGTAGTTTAGAAGAATGAATTTGTGTGTTCAGGGAGCAGTGTCAAAGGCAGTGGTAGAGAGAAGGTTACAGAGATCTTGTGGTAGAGCTGCAAAGAGAGCACATTGATGCTGATGGAAAGTAAAGAAGGCATCTTCAACCTGAGACTTAGTAAAAAGAATAAGTTGTTGAAGTAGGAGATGGGCATGATCAGGAAAGGGAGTGACCAGTGGGTTGGGTTTCAGGAAATGGGAGAAGGAAGGGAGCAGAACTTGTTCAGCAGGGCAGTCACATAGGAAGCGAAGCTGATCCTTACGATGCCGGGAAGCAATAAGAGCAGCCTCATAAGATCAAAAGAGGGGTTTAAAAGAGGGAAGAACATTAAAAAGTTAGAAAGAATATGACGCTTAACTGTGGGGTCAATAAATAACAAAAAAAAGGCACAATACCGTGACTGGAACGATACACAAATAACCTGCACATAGAAGAGAGGAGATTATGATGATGTTTCGGTCCAACTTGGATCATTTACAAAGTCACAATAAAGATAAGTAGGGCAGGACTGGTATATATAGGCAGGAAGAGCTAGTGGTGGTGGTAGTGGTAGTAGTAGTAGTAGTAGTAGTAGTAGTAGTAGTAGTAGTAGTAGTAGTAGAAGAAGTGGTAGTAGTAGTAGTAGTGGTGGAGATGGAAGTAAGAAGTAATGGGGAAGTAAGGAGGAATAGCCAGTCAAATACAAAGAAAGGGGAGCACTGCAAGGGAGCTAGGTGCCCACAGAGGGAGAGCAAGAACACAGAGGAGGGGGGAGGGGAAAATAGTGAAATAAATAATGAAGGAACAGAAACACAAGACAGAAGAAAGACAACCCAGAAGAGAAAAAGGAAAGAGGAAACAGGAAGAGGGAGAAGAAGAAAAAGGAGGAATCAGGTTAAGTCACGAGTGTTCTGAAGCTTGGAGTATTTTACCATGTAGTGGGAGAGGAAGGCATCTACAGAGATGAAGCCAGGACTAAGATTCATACAAGGAAAGTTGTGTATTAGGGAGGTTCAACAAGATGACGACTGTTAAAGTTGGAAGTAGGGAAGACAGTTTTAGCAGAAGACCAGTCTATAGGATGGCTGTGATCTCTGATGTGACAGAAAAGAGCATTGTTAGTGTCGGCAAGCCTAACACTATTTTTGTGCTCCCTAAGCCTGTCAGAAAGAGATTAGCCAGTTTCTCCAAAGTATTGAAGAGGACAGGAGGAGCAAGAAACAGAGTAGATATCAGGAACATCTGTAGAGGGAGGAGAGGTATGAACGAGATTAGTGCGAAGAGTGTTTAGTCTGGCGGAAAGTAAACTTGATGTCTAAGGGACTGAGAGAATTGATGAGATTAGAAAGACTGGAAATGTAGGGAAGGCAGAGGACAGAAGAGTTCCCAGGAGTAGAGAGTTTGGGAGAGAAGAAATTACGTTTAGCACGTGAAGGGCAGAGTCTATGAAATGGGAAGGGTAGCCAAGACGGGAAAACGAATTATGAAGAGTGGAAATTTCTGCTGGAAGGAACTGAGGATCACAGATGCAGAGGGCATGAAGAAAGAGGGAGATGCTTATCTGTCTGTCTAGTTCTGCTTGTCTGTCTTTCTACCTGCCTGTGTGTGTATGTCTTTCCATTTGCTTGTCTGTCTCAGGGAGCAGCTAGTAAACCTGTTGGTTTGTGGTGTATGTGCTGCTCCCTGATTGCTGAGCAAGTGACACTGCTATTATTTGTGTCATGTTTATTTATGTCTTATATCTACAAACACTGTATAACACTTGGCCTGGAGTTTTTGGGTTATCCATGATAATTTACATTATGTATAATAACTGTATTCATGAGTACATGTGAGAGACAGAGATATAGATAGACAGAGATATGGATAGACAGTTATATAGACAGAGATATAGATAGATATATAGACAGAGGTATAGATGCATATATAGACAGAGATATAGATATATAGACAGAGATATAGACAGATATACAGAGTTATAGACAGAGATACAGACAGAGATATAGACAGATAGAAGGAGAACAGCATTTGACCTAGTAGCACAAGCTAGTCAGGTTCAACTCACACCCACCCACACCCACTCATGAATTTATCTAACCTATTTTTGCTTTACTCTTTAAATGTGTTATTATGGCATGACATCAGTGAATCACTGGTGTTTGCCACACTATTTGCTCTAGCTGGTGCTAAGTTGAACTGGTGCTACCACAAGATACTAAGTGGTCCCCAATTTTTTCATAGTGTGCATGCTGAGTGCACAGACCCATTCTTTCAATTCAATGTATGTCAAAGGCCCGAAAATCTGGAACACCATACCTGAAAACTCTAGAACTGCAGACACATTCATAACCTTCAAAACTACCATTAGAAAACATCTTATCTCCCTGATACACCCCATCAACTAATTACACGAATACCACCTGGTGGTTCACACTTACACTCATTCACCCATTTGACCATAAACAGAAATATCAATGTCAATCTTAAAATAATGAATCCTAACTAGTCATAAGTTGGCCTGTGATACTCCAATACTGAAACTATGTATTGTGCCAAAACAAAAGCATTCACATTGCTAAACTCACAAACTAGTATTTAGTCACTTAGCCATAATACCAACTTACCTCATAATTTGTAATATTTTATTTAAGAATTAATCTAAGTCTGCCCGAAATGCTAGCCATGCTAGATGTTCTAGTGGCCCCCTCTGTAATTATTATTTTACTTCATGTAAACCACACAATAACCAAATTCTGTAAACTCAGCATTGTAATCCTTATAGAGAATAAACTTTGAATTTGAATTTGAATTTCTTGTCTAGGAACCAAATTTGAAGAATGAAAAGTAAAATGTTGATATATGTTTAGAGCACTGCACGCACGTGCACGTACATCTATGTTTGGACAATTTAACCCCTTCAGGGTTTCCGATGTACTTGTACATCTTACACGCCAGGGTTATTGATATACTAGTATGCATCATTTCTAGCGTCTTCAAATCAAGCGGGCAATATAAGGTAAGTGTTCGCAGTAGCAAAAAAATCTATGCACCATGTCCTAAATGAAACAAGCTGGGAAGATATCCTAAACAACACTGATCTGAACATTTTCCTTCACAAAATGAATTCTGTGGTTCTTGAGTTTCTGCTCAAGACACATTCCATAAAAAAGAGAAAGAAAAGATGTAAACTAGAAAGAGAGAGATGTTCCCTATATACACGAAGGTGAAGAGTCACAGAGCTGCTGAGTGGGGTCAATATATCCAAAATATGAAGGGAGGCACTAGTCAATTGTGAGGGGAAAGTTCAATAGATAGGAGTAGCGAGGGAGTGTATAGTAACAATAGTTTCATTGCCAACTACTTGTTAAGGTAGGGTAAGTCCAGCTCCCGCTATTGCCCCCCCCCCTTTTTCCCCCTCCCGAAAGTGATAGTTTGATTGCCGGCTGCTTGTTAAGGTAGGGTCAGTCTAGGTCCCGCTATCCCTTCCCTCCCTCTTTCCCCCCCCCGAAAGGTGACATGTGGGGCTCCGGTCAAACAGTAAATCACTCGACTCACAGCTCCCAACACTTCTGTAAGTAAACGCCTGATCATGGTTTAGTGGACTTATTGGTTGAAAGCTTCAGTTTTGACCAATAATTAACTTAGTCCTTTCAGTCTTTATCTGTTAAATGCTTTAATAATCACAACATCTTTTAGGTATTGTACTTATCATGGAGAGTGATTTCTTAAGCAGTGGGTAATCTCTCTCTCTTTACAGCTTGGAATGACAGAGAGGGTCACCTGCCAATCAATGAGAAGAATAGAAGGAGACGGACTAACGTCCTGAGACGTCCCATGTTTAACCTATTTACCTGTTATGTAAGCCAACACAGGACCTAACCCCTCATCATAGCAATGGTAACGAACCTGTTTTCCTGTCATCTGAAGTAATTACTCACGGCCATACTCTGTGAAAAATGAGCTGGTGGTAGTCACCAACACCTGCTACCCCCCCCAATAGCAACGGCTACAATTTCAACAACACGCAGTGTCACCAACACCTGACACCCCATTACCACGATATACCTATATTAGCGTTGAGTTCAAATGTAATTTTTTTTCATTTCATTTTTCATTTTTCTTTCAATTAGGATACTCATTCAAGTTTTATTGTTTTACATTTTCCGTTTCTAAATAATAAAGTGTTTATCATTGTCTGTTATTTCTTTTTCTATTCATTAATTTTCCTGAGGAGGAGCCAGCCTTGGTAATACTGACTGAAGTTGTTACAGGGCTGAGTAAGCCTTCACAAGTGGCGTCCTTACCAGGATCAACTCTACTGAATCAAGATTCAATTCCATCTCGAATCTACCATTGGAACTTCAACGCCGCATACCACAGACGGTTACCACCAGCCATGAGTAATCATTCTCTATGGTAGGACTACGGTACAGGTATTTAAAAGATTTGGTGATTGTTATAGTCTCAATTTATTGTAAGTCAAGTCAGGCAGGATATAATATTTAATTTTGCCACCTTTTAGAGCTTGAAACACTTTGGAGGATTAGACTCTAGGGACCCGAGATTTCCAGTGACAATTTGTTTCATTGAGCTCTTTATTATATCAATGAACGGTCGTAGGACACTCTTGATTTGTTGGTGAGAATATTGGATGGTCAAGTGACCCCATTCTACTTACTGTTTGCTTGGAGTCGGCATAGAACCCTTCGTTTAATTGAAGTAGGGATTGAGCCCTCTGGTTTATTTACAGTTTGAGTGAAGCAGGAATTGAACCCTCCGTTTTCTTTAATACCCATTTCATTTCCCCTGATAGTCTATGTTATTCTCGCAAGTATGGAGGAATACCAGTTTCGGATGAACACTGGAAGTTAGGTATAACAGGAAAAAATTTAGAATCTTTCATTAGTGCTAAGATCCAGGAAAGACTTGAAAGAGAGAGAATTGAGAGAGAAGACAGAAAGGAAAGAGAAGAAGAAAAGGAGAGAGAGAGAATCGAAAGAGAAGAGAATAAGGAGAGAGAAGGAATAGAGAGAATCAAGAAAGACAGTGAAAGAAAGGCTAAAAAGGAGAGAGATCGAATTGAAAGAGAAAACCAAGATAGACAGAAAGAGAGAGAGAAGACAAAAAGGAGCGTGATAGACTTGACCGTGAGGAGAGAGCTAGAGTACGTGAGGAACAAGCTAAAGTACATGAGGAACGAGCAAAGGATAGAGAAGTTGAGGAACAAGCTAGAGAACGTGAGGAAAGAGCTAGAGAATGTGAGGGAAAAGCTAGAGAACATGAGGAAAAAGCTAGAGAACTTGAGTTAATAGAGAGGGAAAAGGATCGCGAGCTCGAAAAAGCTCGCCTTGAATTAGAGAATAAAAAGTTAACTCTTGCACAACAACAATTAGAGGAAGGAGTAATGGAACATCATACAGCTAGTGCACATATTCCAACACCTAATTTACCTCCCTTCACAGAGGGTGAAGACATTACTTCATACATTATCAGGTTTGAAAATACCGCTACCCTCTGTGAATGGCCTGCTGACACCTGGGCTACCAGATTAGGAATGTTATTTTCTGGTACAGCCTTGAATATGCAACTTTGTCACAGGATATCATATGTAATTATAACCTACTGTAGAAGGCAATCCTTAAAGCATATCAAAAAACCACTAATTCTTACAGGAAAGATTTCAGGTATGCCACCTTACAGCCTGGCCAGAACTTTCAACAGTTACAGGTAACACTCTTTCGTTTGTTCGACTTTTGGATAGAGAGTTCAGGAATTGATCACAGTTATGAATCTCTTAGAGACTTCATGGTTGCTGACCAGTTCCTGACAGCTCTTCCCCACCAGATAAGAACATTCATTAGAGAACGTAACCTGATTAAAGCTGAGGAAGTTGCTGAGGCCGCTGACTTGTATCCTGAGGCTCACAATTCCTGTAAAGACCTAAAGGGATCGAACCCTAAGGGCAAGGGTTCATCAGACCTTAAGAAATCAAAGCCTCTAGTGGAAAGTAAAGTGACTTCTTTTATTCCTGTTTGTCATTTGTGTGGTGTTAAGGGGCATAAACGTCCAGATTGTCCTTCTAAGAAGGTCCAAAAAGTTGGAAGATGTTTTAAAGACTGTAATGACCAAGCACCCTTCTGTTCAGGAATAGTTAAGGGACTTAATGTATCTACCATTTTACGAGACACTGGATGCACATGTAAAGTCATTTCTGATAAGCTGTTCCTTAACCTTAAAGAAACTCATTCCTCTGCTATACTTTCAGACTACTTGGGCTGTTACAAAAAACGCGATTCTAAAAGCTTAGAGATCTCCAGTGAATACTAGAAAGGACTGCCCTTCTAGCATCCAGCCTGTTACTGGGTTTTCGTAACAAGTAGTCAGTATCCTTGTCCAATTATCCATTAAAATTCAGTATGGTTCAATAGTGCTTTAGGATTACAACTGGTAGGCTACTAACTAGAGAAATTAAAATTTAATAAATTTATTAAGTAGTAAGTTCTCTAGCGTTAATTATAAAATAAATTAAATGCAGCAATCAAAATAAAATCAATCTCTCGAGTTCAATATTAATGTGCTGAAAGACACTTAGCACATTTAAAATAAATCTTAAGTACCGTGGTTTTATATACTGCAGTGAGAATGAGTTGAAGCAGAGGAGGCGGATCTTAGTGGGAACGTGGCCACTATGTAAGTAGGTCGTCGTCCAATAGGTTGCAAGCGTTTAAGTCTTTGTACCAAGATTCCATGAATGCAGTGTCTGACAGATTGATGAATGGTTTTTGAAAACCTACAAGTTGAGAATTGAGACACGTATGCAACACATGGGAATCATTATTGTAGAAACGTTTCATCCACACATGGCTTCATCAGTCCATTACAAAGTAGAAATGTAAGGAGATAGAAGTATAGTAACAGTCCACAACCTGGATTCGATGTGTTCAGTCCACACTCTTGTATGAAAGTGCAGCATAGGGCCAAGATGGCTTATATTTACCGAGGTGAGATGAGTTGAAGCAGAGGAGGCGGACTTAGTGGGACGGGCCACTAGTGTAAGTAGGTCGTCTCCAAAGGTTGGCAAGGGGGGCCAACCCTCCCCCCTCTGGCCCTATGCTGCACTTACTACAAGAATGATGGGACTGAACACAATCGAATCCAGTTGAGGACAGATTACCTCATACTTCTACTCTCCTTACCCATTTTCTAACTTTGCATTGGACTGATGAAGCCACTGTGTGGATAACCGTTTCTTCAATAAAGATTCCCATGTTTGCATATGTGTCTCATTTTCTTCAACTTGTTGGTTTTCAAAAACCATTCCATCACATCTGTCAGACACTGCAACTTCCATGGAATCTTGGTACAAATCTTCAACGCTTGCCCATCCATTGACGAACACCTACTTATAACTAGTGGCATCCCACTAAGATCCTCCCTTCCTCCTGCTCAACACATCGCACACCATATATAACCCACCTCCTGCACTATGCTGCACTTACGACAAGAGTGATGACCTGAACACATCGATCCAGTTAGGGACTGAATATCCCCCCCCCCCCCTCATACGTCTACTCTCCTTACCCAGGCTACTTTGTATTGGACTAGGAACCACTTGTGGCGAAACGTTTCTTCAATAAAGATTCCCATGTGTTGCATAAGTGTCTCAATTCTTCAACTTGTCGGTTTTCAAAACCATTCATCACAACTGGTAGGCTACTAACTAGAGAAATTAAAATTTAATAAATTTATTAAGTAGTAAGTTTGTCCCTAGAGTATATTATCAAATTAAATTACTTACAGCAATCAAATATAAATCAATCTCTCGATTTCAATATTATTGTGCTGAAAGCACATATCACATTTATAATTCTTAAGTACTGTCAGGTACATTAACATTTAATAAGATATTACAAATATGTACAAGTAAGTGTGAGTATGCGTGTAATGCTCTTAAGTAGTGTAGCTATGTCTCAAGACTCAATAAGACTTAAACAAGTGACTGAACAATCCTCAAATATACGAACTTCTTGACCGACTGGCAACCCAACAGTCTGCTGAACAACAAAGAATCAAGCCCAGTTATAGGAAAACAAAAAAAAAAAAACAATGCAATATAAGCGAACTGCGACACAGAATCAGAACGGAAACTAACATAACGACACTAAGTAGGGACACAGCAATCCTCCACAAAAGTTACAAAACTCCGATAATACTGATCTATTTCAGCAAGAAAACTGTGACTGTGACAAACACAGGAACCATACAAAAATTAGGTCAGAAAGCTATAGCTAAGACCTGAGATGTTCAGAGTGTCTATGTGACACACAACCTCATACACAAACGGCGAAATCACAAAGTCCTAATACAATGTTCTGTGAACAAAGTTCTACAAACTAACAAGAATAATGAGACAGACAATCTGTCCAACCACAAGCGAGTCTCTAGCAACTCAAAACTTCACGAGAGTGAGGACACCCCCCCTCCATCACGTGATACTTACGTGACTACGGCAGCTCAGAACCGGCAGTATAACGACGACAAGCGATTAATTACAGATTTTTACAATCAAACTAACTGAGCACAGATTATGTACATCCTAACACATAAGCTATATAACAAATAAACAGTCAAATAATCAAATAAAGGTCATACATTTTACGATTTAGCTATTTATCGCAAATATAAGCAATATAAAATTAAATGAAAAGGTAATATACATTATATATACATAAATAATCATTGTAACCCATTCAGGGTTGCAACACCCCCCCCCCCCCAAACACGACAGAGGTCGCACTAGGATTCATTAAATTTCTTTCACATTATTTCTGATTACTCATATCAATATTATTATGAAAAAAAATATTAAATAGTCTCTCTTGGCCAAGCACCTCTACAATTTCACAGCTCCCGTCACAATATTCCCTAGTAACTAGGGCAGTTACACGTATCGTATCCTTCATACTCGTGTTATGTACAATCAGTGTAGAGACTGGAGAGCACTGACATGGAGGCACGTTGAGGCCGATCATTAGTAAGGAAGACTCCATTCCACTCTTAAGTAGTGGTTGGAATGTCGGCATATGAAACATCTGAGTATGAAACAGCTTAAGGTGGGTATGAGGGGGGGTCTGCACAGACAGTGTTGCATCCCCAGTACATCACCCCACCACACTACCTCACTCAACACTCAGCTTGTCTACCTCCTCACACAACATTACGGTAAATATATAACATAATAAGAGACATGACATGAGTAATATATAGTTAATATGGGCTGGAGATTAAGATACTTTACTGAATTTGAATAGTAAGTAACAAAGGTATTTGGGCATAAAAGTAACTAAATTTAAATGGGGAATTGCCCAAATACTCGTCAAAATGTTCAAAGACACCACAAAGCTATAGCATAATTTCTGGTTCGTTTGAGCTTAAGAATAAGTAAACATATAGGATGAATTTCAGTGGATGTTACTGTTGTAGTACCACAGCACCCACTGCTTAACCACTCGCATCTATATGTAAAAAGAAGGGAAGATGGAAATTAGACACTTCAACACAGGAGCAGAGGACAGCAAGCGCTTCACCCTTTTGGAACGAGTTCTGAACATTCTCTATCCAATGAACTGAACTTTGGTACTAAGAAACATAGTGAGAGTTGTAAGGTGGAGGTGTTGCGCGGGCTTGCCTGCACTGACATACGTGGCAACTCTCACATATCAGCTACTGTTTCCTTCATCTTTTGCAAATAAAAAGTTTTGCCAGTTTACGAGTGTCTTCTTGACACCCAAAATGTCCTCCAATGGGACGGATTGTGAGCAAAATCAATGCTGTTCACGAAATGTAACTGGTACACTACGAAATCTTGACTGTGGAAAACATTATCACTGACAACTACATTATTTCTCCCTTTCAGTACACCGTTTACTATAATAGTAACAATTATCCGAGATTCTGCTTCACGCTCAGTACTGCTATATCTCGTCATCTTTCCAGTGACTGATCAACAAACTGTATCCTTGATTAAATCCATGATTGAAATTAATAGTCAGTTTTGTGTCCTTGACCAGGTGATGACCAGGGAGTCAGTTTTAATGACCCTGGGCTCAAGCGTCACTAAACATATCAACCCCAAATCATCGCATCAACTAACTCAACAGAGACAAGGAGGTTGTTGTTCTTTGACATAGCTCTTGTAATTGCGCTGAGAGGAAATAAATAGGTTTCACTCTACAAGCATCATATATTATCATCATGGTATTATCAATCACAAGTGGTTCTTTACATATACCAGCATGAAGGATATCGTTCCCTATCATCAATCCACTGTCCTATGGAAATACAACCACTGGATAAACCCACTGAAATATAACCATAAAATAGCTTGTTTCAATATAATCTCTTGTGCAGAGGCACTTTAAAACAGCCTATTACAACCTAGGATCCAAATGGCTGTTACCCCACCCTCCGGTGTAATGGGAAGCAAATAAGACACAGTAAAAAAGTTTAGACTGATATTATCCTTCACCAATTTATACAAGCAAATATGTACACTATGTACAGTGATAAGTATAGTGCACTCCACGTAAGCAAAGCAAAAGAGAAGCCACAAGATAGCAACCGAGGCTTCAACCATGCCTAAATAATGACAAGGGCAGACAGGAGAGCGTACCACACTAACCTCTGGTATTGCCAAACCATCTTCTTATTGCTAGAACTGTCACTAGTTAACGACAGGGCCCCCACATCAACTCTTAGCAAACCTGTTCGCTGGTTGGGAGATAGTCCAGTAAAAGAGGGTGTGTACGTGCGCCAATAAAGGGTACGTACTCTTGCATCCACACCCCCACCCCGAGAAGGCTCAGGATTAGGCTGCCACTCCCAGTGTAACCAGTGCCGAAATGCACAAAATAATGAACCCGAGCCTTTCCTCTCACCCACCCCATCCAACTCTTTGATAGAGCTCAGCTTTTCTTGAACATAAGCCAAACCCTAAAATAGAGTGAGACAGCAGTCAGACAGCTAGCATAGTCCAGAATACAGCGACGGACCTGCATCCCTCACTAAAAAAACCCCTCACACCAGCGGATAAAAAAAAAAGAGCATGAAAGGGTTACCACAAATAACATCCTAACCTAAAAAAAAAAAATAAAAAAATATTATAACCTAGATAAAGCTCTGCCAACATATTTTCTTTTGTGCTCAATATATTTAAATAAAAATTGTAGCTGCACCTTAGTGTCCAGCCATGAGCCTTGTGTTGTGGTTCTTCATGGCTTGGAGATATACGAGAGGATTGTGATCACTGTAGACTGTGAACACCTGCGATGTCTGCCCACATAAACATCGAAATGCTCAAACCAGTCCACGCGAGGCTTCTTTTTCAATGGTAAATAAGCCTCTCTGATGTGGCTGGAACATGCTGATAAGTATCTACAGCGGCAACTCCTTGTTCTCTTCCCGTTTTGTAATAGTACGCCCCCAACCCCAACTCCACAACATCAACCTGTAATGAAAAAAGGTTGGGAGAAGTCTGAGACAAAGAAATGGGTGCAGTACAACAAAATCTTTTTGCTTATTAAAAGCATGTACATTCCTACGTCCCCATTAAAGGGAACTTTATGACTGGAAAGAAGGTAAGATGCTACAATATCTGAGACATTCTTACAGAATCTTCTGTAAAATCCTATCATGCCAGGAAACGTGAGAATTGCCTATCATAGAACTGATAATCTTAATAGAAAGAACTTTGCAAGTTTTAGGTGCAACTTTAACCACTTCTACTTCCTGCCTAAAAAAGTGAAGGTGGCCTGGCCAAAAAGATTTTATATAACTTAACTGTTAAATGAACTCTTAAAGGTCTCAAATAGAGCCTTAATCTAAGAGTGTTGATCCCAAGTATCAGACACCACAACAATTTCATCTAGTACCTGCCGTGCCTTCAAGTCCGTTAATTAGCCGATGGATAAGTTTCGGGAATGTAGAGGGGAATTTTTTCAGTCCGAAGGTTAACCTGTTATTGAATAATGAACCTCCTGGAATTACGAAGGCAGAGATTTCCTTCGACTTATCTTCAAAGTAACCTGATAGTACCTTTGAGGGAGATCTAATTGGACACAAAGTAAGCCTTACCCCACAAATCCAAGTACGTCATCCAGACAGGAAAGGTAAGCACTGTAATTGTGACCTCGTTCTCTTTAACGTAGTCTGTACACATCCGAAACCCTCCCATCAGCCTTCTTCACAAGGATGCATTGATGCCCATGACTAGACGACACACACCACTAACCATCTTTAACAAAAAATTCAACTTCCTGGCTAAGTATCCTTTGCTTTTACAGATTCCTCTGTAGAGAGATTTAATTGTTTAAGTTTCCCACATCTACATCATGGTAACCTAACGTACATTTTTTCGCACATCCGAAAAAATAATAGGATATGACGTCTAACTCGTTAAATTTGTTGCTTGCGTTTCAGATAATCCGTCCATTACAGGGCTAAGATCCTTGAGGAGACAGAATTGAAAGTTAATATTAAGTTCAGAGATAGATGCAAAATCAAGTTTGTTCCTCCAGAGTAGAGGACAGAGTCATTACTGGACTTTATCTGGTGGCAGTATGAAGTACTTTTACTGATTAATGTGGTAATTTTAGATTTGATCTTATCAATGGAGCTACCAACATAATTTAAATCAGCTAATCTACTTACAATCTGCCATAGGTCCCGTAAATCTACTTTCAAGGTGGCCAGAGAGGTTCCTTGCACCTACACTTGTGTCTCCTGATGGAAGACGAATTGTGCAATTTCTGTCATACATCTTTTCATCTTGCTTTGAACAGTCTTTAGGTTAGCCTTGGCTAACTGACGTGCACCTGCAAACCTTGAAGACGGATGTAGAGTTTGACTAACGTCTTCCCCATCCATCCTTCTTTGAGCACCCAAGAGACCCGTAAACATTGTGCCCAAAGATCAGCTCAAAAAGGATATACCCATAGACTCCTTGCACCGTTCTCGTTCTGAAGAACAGCAACAAAGGTAGTGATTCCATCCCAGTCTGTAGGAATGCCATGCAAATACTTCTCATCATTGTTTTTAATGTCTGTGAATCTTTCCAGCCCTTGGGACTGTGGATGATGAATGGTTAAGTTGTGGATTAATCCCTAACCAAGTTAATACTTTCCCTAAATGCGTTGGCATGAAGGTAGGACCTTAACACTTGAATATTTTTAGGAATCCCAAACAAGAAATGAATTTTGTAAAGATTTAGAATACTTTTAGTAATTAAAACTACGCATGGAAATTGCTTCAATATCTGGTTACTTTATCCATAATAGTAAATTAATATGATTTTCCAGACTTGACCTAGTAGTGGACCTACACAATCTTATAATTAAATTCTGCAAAAGGTTCTTCCATCAGCAGATAGGTTGGAGAGGTGCAGGTTATGGAATGTCCCAGGTTTTCCAACTTGCTGACATCTCGCAACACCTAATATTGATTCTACACATCTTCTTTAATTTTGGCCTATAAAATTCTTTTGTGATTCTATACAAGGTTATTTTAATCCCTATGTGACCCCTAATGACGTAATATGACTATATATAATATTTGAAGTCTATACTCGGTGAACCTCTACCTGTCATACAATTGGCCGGCCCTCTATCCCCTTACCAGTCTCAGTGCAATCAAATAATCGTTTTTAATTTCATACTTGCCCGAATGACCCAAAGAAGATGACCCATGGCTGCCTCAAAAGCGAATTTTAAAGAAGGGTCCTTTCGGGTGTTCCCTCCCGAAGGACATCCCTCGGGCATGGAACAGAGACATCAGACAATCCTGCACCTGGATAGGAAGCTTGATCGGGATCTGTCAACATTGATCTAGAGGCTCTGGCCAGTTTTCCTCCGTAAAACAATGGGCTATTCCAATCGGAGTCGTCCAGGATAGGTCAACATTCTCTCCAGAACACCCTTGGGATTTGTCCCGATATGCCAACACTGGAGAAGACTTAATCATTAAGGTTCAGACACGAACATAACAGTATAATGTTATTACCCAGTATAACACTGCATCGTTCATGGGAATCCTTTTGAGTCTCCTACAGTCAAGACCCCCAGTGTAATATTGCACTGTACATATTTTTTATGCAAAGAACAGAATATATAGCTCCTCCATTCTTCCTATAATACAGAGGAATTCAAAGAAGTTTCTCTGAAAGGGGTAATATTCCCTTCTTACAAGGGAGCATATGCCAGTATCTCTAAAAGTCTTTACTTAGTCGTTTCGATTTTCCTGAAGGAAATAAGACTTGTGCAATATTAAGGGGCCATATACCTGTTCTACTCTCTAGGGGACATGTTTCGATGATATTAGAGATTTTCCCAATAGTTGGGTTTATGGGGGCAGTTTGAACTGATGGACCATACGTTATGCACCTGAAGCAGACACAAGAGGCTGCCCTTACTCCTGTTGACGTTGCATTGCAAATGGTTCGTTCTGGCTGTGTTCTCTCTGATACTGTGTCGAGATGCACCATGAGTACGTTTGCCCGCCGCAGGGGACCATATGGTGAGAAGCCTGCTTCACTAGGTGACTTGGTTGCTGACGTAGACATTCTCCCCTCCGGCTGGCACGTTCATATCTCCAAGTTGACGAACTCGTGCTGAGGCCAGGCTGTTGAAAAGAGAGACGGGACGCTCGACAAGAGCGTTTAGTTCGTAGGTAGCAGCCTACCTGCTGCCTCCCAATGCAGGGTTAAGGTCACATCCTGCTGCAGAAAGACTCGAATACCTCTGGTCCCATCAGACTCCAGAGGTTATCAATTCAGAATAAGCGGCACCAAGCCTCAAAGGTAGAGACACCACGTGCTTTATACCAGCTGTAAAAGCTTTGGTTTGCAGTACTTTCTACAAAGTCGACTAGGGATTGACCAAGCTTGTCGTCGCCCAATTTGAAACTCCTTGCGTATTTGGCTGGGATACACGTATATCTCCCAACACGTGTCTTCCCTACTTATATTCAAAAATTCAGCGTCTTTTAATACTGACGTAAACTCCGTGTGCCTTACCCGATAATGCTGTTGAACCAACGTTGCCCAATGCGTTCCGGCCACCGCAAGGCTCGAGCCTGATTTTTCGAAGCTTTCGAAAAATTGCTACTGTTCGGTCCTCATTGAAGCGACAAAACTTTACGCCTATTCTTACACTAAAATTATTTACCGAATGCAAAACTGCCTTCCTTTCTCTTTCCCTATCAAATTCTTCCCTTCGAATGCCACTCTGTTCCCTAGTTTTGCTCAAGATTGATTTTTGCCAGCTCAAGTGCCAAGACGCCCCCTGATTCACCCTGAGACAACACCACCTGCACTAAACTGACCATTTGCTTCCGTTTGTGTGTCATCTTCCGCCTGCAGAACATAGTAAGTTTTTGCCCAAGCTCCCGAAGGGAGAGGTCCTGATAGTGCCATCCCTCTTCATCTATAATTTTTTGGCACAAACAGTGAACGCAGTTGCGCAGCTGGAGAGTGCGCTTGTATGTATGCCAAGGAACGAGCATTTGCCAACAACGCTGTAGGGACAATTGTAGGTAGGTTATGCAAAGTATATGTCGAACACCAAGACAGTCTGACGCGTCTTAGGTGGCTTAAGTTAATCGCTAGCACAGTAAGATTGCAGAATACCCCAACGTAAACACTTAATTGCGAACACCTTAAGCTATGCCCAATACGATGCTGAGAAAATGCATACAAGTAAACGTGACTGCTAAATTCTCCAACACCAACAGGCTAAGTAAACACCTGACAAACGCAAAATTGTAAAGCTATTGCCCCAGACACAAGATGCACAAGTTTCCGGCGACTAGCTCACTTTAAGCTCATCTGATTTCGCTAATCCAGCTCCGCTCTCGGACACTACCCATATTACAACCCCACGATCCAAATCCCAGTTACCCGGTGGAATTGAGCAAATAAACACAGTAGAAAAAGTTTAAGATTATATTATCCTTCACCAATTTATAACATAATATTACACTATGTACATTGTAATATAAGTGCACTCCACGGTAAGCAAAGCAGAAATAGAAGCCACAAGATAGCAGACCGTGCTTCCCACCAGCTTAAGAAGGAATGACAGGTCAAGGGCAGCCAGGAATGTACCCACATAACCTCTGCGATTGCCTAAACCATCTTCTTATTGGCTAGAACCTGGTCACTAGTTGTACGACTGGGCCCCATCATCACCTCTTAGCAACCTGGTTCGCTGGTTGGGGGGAGATAAGCCTGTAAAGGAGGGGTGTACTGAGCCGAATAAAGGTACTACTCTTGCATGCCACACACCCCCTCCATATAGCTTCTAACAATACATCTATCTTGCTAATAGGTACGTCAATTTAGGGGCAGTACATCATCTCTTCTAATAACGTGAATAACTGCCATGCTCTGAAAGAAATTATCTCAGTATTTATTTATTTATTATTTATAATTATGAGCACACCTTACAGAGGAACAAAAAATAAATACAGATAAGAGCACCATGCCAAAGCCTTATACTATCATAGCATTACGGCTGGCTTTAAATTAACTTTAAGTATTAACTAAGCAATGAAGAAATCATGAAAAACATAATGTAACCTATTACTATAAAGCAACAAGTGAGTATTACAAAGACAGGTCATATGTTGCATGCATTTGTTGTAAATTCAGTAGAAATGGAGTATTCTGTTAGGTAGTGAATTTAAAAAAATAATAAAGTTAGATTGGGTCTTATGTTTAACATTATGTATGTAATTTGTTAAACATTTAAGATATACAATTTATAAGGTTCATTATTCAGTATTTATTTGGTTTTAGGTGAGTAAGTGACTTTTGAGAAGACTCTTGGAATTTATAAACCAGTAGTGTTTCTTTAATATTAATCAGGTAATGAATTCCAGATTTAAGGCCTTTTATTGCAGTGAGTTTTTGTCATAGCGTGAGATGGACACGAGAATATCAAAGAGTATCTGGTCCTTGTTTATGGTCATGTGTTCTGTTGAGGTTGGCAAGGAGAGTTTGAGGGGGGGTTAATAGCAAGTTGAGTGTTCATGTTTTTAAATAGGTGCATATAAAGTTTTTTTTTTTTATGGATGTTGTGTATGTGAGTAGTGTGAGTGTATTTATTATTGTGGAGTGTGCTGCCTGTAGTGAGAATTTTTGTTATCATTCTAACTGCAGCCTTTTGTGGGTAATTAGTGGTTGAGATGGTTACATGTTGTTAGCCTAAAAAAAAAAAAAGCCCCCTGCACAAATTCCATATGAGATAGGGGTAAATAATAGAGTGATATAGGCCAGGGGGACCCAGGGGCAGACTGTGGAGCAAGTACCGTTCTTCGTTAAATTGCCTACAGTCTTGGAAATTTCTTAGAAATTTGGTGTATGTGTGTATGAAATTTGAGTCTATTATCATGGTGGATTCCTAAGAATTTTCCCTCTGTTAGCTTTTGTGATAGTGAACCTTTATCCCTATTTAAGAGGATGGGGGGGGGGGGCATCTGTAGCACTGTTAACCAAACGAATGAATAGGTTTTGTCAATGTTTAGTTGTAAGTTTGTAGTCTCATCCAGGTAATTATTTTCTGGTAATTCGGTATTTACAGTATTGGCTAGCGTGACGGGCTAGGGTGGAGAAGATGAACTTTTTGTGTCACACAAATAGTTGGGTTTGAGTAATTGAAAGCATTTGGTAGGTCAATTAGGTATTAGAAAAAGAAGAGGCCAAGAAACATTCCCTGTGGGACACAACTGTTAAATTGGTTGTGCAAAGAGTTTGCCCCATTTGGCGTACACATATTGGCTTCTTGTTGCTGAGATGACTTTGAGGTAAATGAGGATGCCTCTTATACCATAGTGTATAATTTTTACGTGGAGCAAGTCATGGAACTGTATCAAAGCTTTACGTAAGTCAATGAAGAACCCCAGGGACATTCTTTTTTCTCTATTGCATGGTATATAAGTTCTAACATGTGTATAATAGCATCATTAGTAGTTTATTAGGCCTGAATCCAAATTGGCGAGGGGATGAGTATTTTTGGAATAAGGTTAGAGAGTAATTCGTTTATGAATTAATTTTTCGAAGATTTAGAGAGAGGTGTAAGTTTTTTTTTTTTTGGATATTGCCAAAGTTATTTCAACTCTGGTTGTCCTCCTCCTTTGGTGTGATCGGGTGACCCTTGCTATTTTTGAGTACTGTAGGAAGGTAGAGATCAATGGATTTGTTAAGAGTTTGCAATGATTGGTGATACGCACTTGTGACACTTTTTTGTATAGAACAAAAAGGGTGGTAAGTATTTAAATCTCCTCCTTGTTTTTAGTGCGATGATAATAAGGGAAGACTTCGTATGGGTTAGTCGGCAGCTTGGAACAGTGTTGTTCGGGTATTGCCGTGAGGTAGTCAGTTGGTGGGTATCGAGCTTGGGATTTTAATGCAAGAGTTTTGTCCTATAGTGGAGAAGAAATCAGTGAATCTGTTTGCAGTTATCTGTTGAGGGAGTTTGGGGTTCATCTGAATTTGCTAATTTTATTTCGCTTAGTTCGTGATATCTTTTTTCCCAGAATTTCTTGATAATTTCCAGTCTTTTTTATTATCACCCTCGTTAAGTTGGATAATCTGTTTTGCTCATAATACAATTTTTTTGCCTTCTTTATCACTGGTTTCAGGAGATTGACGAGTAACGTTTTTGTCTCGTTAATTGACCCATTCTGTACTGTTTATCATTTGTGTTTGTATTATGATTTGAGAATTCTGGTGTTAGCCAGTACTGTTCTTCTCTTAGCTTCATCTCTAGTTTTTTTAGGGCAGTGCGTGTTATAGAGGTAATGATCTTTTTAGAAAATATTTAATACATTCGTCAATATCTGTATTGATTTCTAGCTCATGGCCGAAATCCATTTTGCTAATGCTGTTGTGAATTATTAATGGCTGCCTCATTTGTGAAAGTCTGAAGGTGACTTAGTAGTGCATGGGGTAATTTACAAGAGTTTATGAGAAAGTACGGTATGGGCTGTGGTAGTTATCTTAATTATGCCTGATTTTTAAGGGAATATGGTGTTGGTCGCAGATGTGGTCAGTAGGGAAACACAAGTCTCTGTAACTCTTGTAGTTATTGTTCTGTTGTAGCAACATACAGTTACTCTAATAGTTTTGTGAATTTTCATAACGTGTGGTCCTGGTCTTGCAGGAGAATTTATATAAGTCACCTGAGAGTAGTAAGTGTCTTTGTTTTCATGCGTGCATCAGTTATCATACTTCCTAGTTTTGACGAAATTGGCAAAGTTTGAAGACTGTGGAACCTGTAGATGTTTATCAATGTGAGAGCTTTTTGTAGGTTATTTTGATTTGAATTTGGCTATTAGATATTCCCCATGTTCATTACCTGTGCATGTATATTAGTGATACATTCAAGTTGGTCGGAGTAGTAATAGGCTGTCCACCCCTTGTTGGGCTGCCTACATTGTGTATGGCTGTGTAACCAGGAATGGTATAGACATCTGTTTATCAGGCTTTAGCCAGGTTCAGTTAGTGTAATGAAGGACAAATTGGCAAGTATAGGCATTTAGTAATGCGATGAGGTCATCGTAATGCTTGCTTAAAGATCAATATGGTAAGTTAAAGATAGTTTATGTTGCTGGTGGCACTGAGAAGTGCCTTTTGATTGTTCTGGCATGTAGTAAAATTACAGTAACTGTTTGATTCATTTAAGTCACATAAATAAAGGTTGGTAAATCTGGATCAATGCTTGTAAACATAAATTTGTAGTGAATCTATAGATAGAATATAAGTATACAACAAGTAATAGTCTTAAGCTAAAAAAGCGACTGAATTATTTAACAAATGTAAAAATAATGAGCCAGGTTTTTTTTTTTTTTTTTTTTTTTAAGCTAAAATAAAGGAGACAATATAAAAGGACTAGTACAAATAAGTGATGATCAAAATAATGGAGCTTGGAATATGATAGTAGGTAGTACTATCATATAAATGAGCTTTTTGGAATATAATGCCAAAATTGTGACATGATCACTTTCCACACCTGAAATCGCAAACCTTTATTATTTAAACAATGTGAAATGTAATAAGCAAGTAGTTATATAACCTAAAATAAAGGATAAATATATAAGGGACTAAAATTAAGTATGGTAGACAAAGTTTAAATGACAGATGTCACTATGTAATAATATTGGTTTAGGAGTAAGATCTGATTTGTAATATTAGATAAATTGAGCAGTTATTGCTCAATAAAAGTAAAAAAAATGAGGTAGTTGGTACTACTTGCAAAAGAAATTTTGGTACTGGCAAAAAATAATTGGAATATACACTAATTTGAATATACAATGTAAAGTGACGAAAAAAAACCAAGAGTGATAAACAAAATTAAATGACAGGTAAAAAAATGAATAATCTTAATTTGGAGTAAGATTATGGACTTTAATTTAGAAATTTGAGCAATTAATGTCAGTAAGAAAGTATATAGAGTATTGAGGTAGTTGGCATTAGCTTAGTGATAAAAATAATAAAAATAATAATGTACAATATGATAGTAACGTACACTATATGCCACAAACCCGTATATAGTATTAAGGGCACTTATTTAATCTGTTACGGAAATGTAAGCTTTCTAAGGAAGGTAGAGAAATCTGTTCGTTTGAGATGTATTCGTCAAATCCTCTTTATCTCTCAAAAGGAAGACTCCTCGCTGAACGAATCTTTTCGTCAGATACACTTTCGACCTAGACATCTATCCCGTAGTAACATACTAAAACAGTAGGATCAAGGAATTTCTAGGATTTTGGTGCTTTTTCTCGAAGAGGATACGACTTTGTGTGGGGTCCAGCCGCACACTGTAACTCGCATCTCTTTCTAACTTTATAGCAATACTCTCTAGTATGTCCTTTTCTGATACAATAGGTAACATTTAACTTTCTTCTTCTGCCATACAAATTTCTGTCTAACCACAGAGACAGATTCAGGATTGTGAGTTTTCCTGTATAGGTACGAGAATTAACAGTAGCAGTACATCAGGCCGGCATGAAGCTGATTTAGGTGGTTTTTTTGCCAACTGCTAGGTCAATTTTTAGTTACCTTGTTTCGCTGTTTTTTAGTAACGTACAAGTTTGTGGAAAATCTCGTATTGTCGGCTAGATGCTCAGTGCTTCCTGAATATCGGAGGTAGTATGATGACCTGTATCAATATTCATGTATGTCAGCAGGCATACAGTTGATAAACTCTTCGGTGTAGTAACAACTGAACAAGGCTCATAGTTTTACAATACTGGCAGACTCTACACCACCTCTGAAATGCAAACTTTTTTCCTCACGAGCAAACTCATAACACAAGTTGATCTGTCGCGATGTAGACTTACGAAATGCTCTCTGATACTTACAGTAACAAGTTATCTGTCTCTAGAATAGTTCGTTTGACAGCGTCATAACTAATGACTTAGCAAATGGCAAAGCTGCAGTCTGGTTTGCGCTTTTCCCATCAAAGCAGTAGCAGCAATGTTGCCCCAGTGGCTTACGTGCCTGTTCCTAGCACGTGCCTGGTTCTCAAAACACATCTCAAAATATGTTCAAAGTCACTTGTGCAGTTTCAAAACTTAGGAACCATAGATCAGCTTTCTGCACATTAAATGTGTCCTGTGATCTATCATCTGTTGTCTTAAACAGACGAAACATTTCCTCTTTGAAATCTTCTTTCGTTTCAATCTCCTCTGTGCCTATTTGTGCAGTCTGCAACATACGGAGGCATTCTAACCTCTCAAAAGTTTTTACTGTTTCCTGAGAGATAGACAGGGTAATGGAGGAGTAGGGAAATAAAATGGTCGGGACGGTCCTAGGTACGGACACTGGTCCAGGCGTCTCTAGTTGTCTAGATCTGGTCTAGATAAGTAAATACAGGTGTATATTACACTTACTAGTTTAGCTGGTGTCATACTACCAGCGACACCTGTACTATAGTGTCATGAGAGGAAGGCGGAGCGAGAACTGAGCTACCCTAGGCTCAGACACGAGGCTCACTTCGGCCTTAGATGCTCTTTCATACAACTAGAGTCAGACTTCCTAATTGTGACACTAGCTTTCTGAATCTGAATCATAATCAAGACATCTCTGTATGAGCAGGATATTATTATAATCAAAAAGAAGCGCTAAAAAAGCCACAAGACGAGACAGTGCTGCTTATGACAGAAACAATATACTTTAATTAAGCTCTGACAGTTTTCTTCGCGGTGTAATCCTGTTATAAACGTCACATATAGAGACAGAGATACTTGGCTACTGCCAACACGTCCTGAAGTTTTAATATACTTAACTCAGACAAAGTCATAGTATCAATTACCTGTTTCAACATTGGCATAATCACGAAAAATTATTGTACTACGAGAGAGTGATTAGGAAACTATAATCCTAAAGAAATTTTGTGTGGTTGTCTTAGAGCTAGAACTCATAAACAGTATTTCCATCTCCGTGATCAAGAGACTCAGTCAGTACACACATCCACCAGTAGTTGACAAGACTAAACTCAAAGTCTTCAGATTAGGAAAGTACTCAAAGTGTTTGACCCATAATTTACTAGTATGTCAAACTGGACAATTTCTCAACACCTTGGATCAAGTGCCTCCAGACAGGCCCCCATTTGTTACAAAAAACGCGATTCTAAAGCTTAGAGATCACCAGTGAATACTAGAAAGGACTGCCCTTCTAGCAGCCAGCTGTACTGGTTTTTCGTAACACGTAGTCAGTATCCTTGTCCAATTATCCATTAAAATTCAGTATGGTTCAATATGCTTTAGGATTACAACTGGTAGGCTACTAACTAGAGAAATTAAAATTTAATAAATTTATTAAGTAGTAAGTTCTCTAGCGTTAATTATAAAATAAATTAAATGCAGCAATCAAAATAAAATCAATCTCTCGAGTTCAATATTAATGTGCTGAAAGACACTTAGCACATTTAAAATAAATCTTAAGTACCAAAGCCCTAAAAATAAAAACTTTTGCCCGATGGCAACCCGAACAGTCTGCTTGAACAACAAAGAATGCTAAGCCCAATAGCAATGCAATATCAAGCAACTGCGACACAGAATCAGGAACTGGGGAAATAACATAACGACACTAAGTAGGGACCATCAGCAGATCCTCCACAAAAGTTACAAAACCCCCATAATACTAAATCTATGTTCAGCATAGGAAAACTGTGACTGTGACAATACAAGGAACCAGTACAAAATTAGGTCAGAAGCTATAGCTAAGGACCTGAGATGTTCAGATGTCTATGTGACACACAACCTCAGTACAACGTTGAAAATCACAAAGTCTATACAATGTTCTGTGAACAAAGTTCTACAAACTAACAAGAATAATGGACAGACAATCTGTCAACCCAGCAAGCGAGTCTCTAGCAGACTCAAAAACTTCACGAGAGGGGGAGGACACCCCCCCCCGATCACGTGATAGCTACGTGGACAACTGCAGCTCAGAAGCCGGCGTTAACGAGCGACAAGCGATAATTACAGTATTTTGGGACAATCAAGACTAACTGAGCAATATTATGTACATCCTAAAAACATAAGCTAAATAACAATATAACAGTCAAATAATAATATAAAGTCATACATTTACGATTTAGCTATTATCGCAAATATAAGCAATATAAAATTAAATGAAAAGGTAATATACATTATATATACATAATAATCATTGTAACCCATTCAGGGGTTGCAACAGGCTGTACAGACACTTTTCCTACCATCCATTGTTACATTAGGTCTAAATGGTTCACAGGTTGGTCTGAAGCCGTACTAGCTCCATCACTTCTTGCTCGTACTAATAGGTAATGTAAAAGGTGCCATTCTTCCTTCTCAGGTTGACCTTTCATCACCAAAGATGGACACAAGTGTTTCAGATCCTCTTCCTGTAGAGTCAGAGAAGCCCCTCGAAAGTTCAGATGAGACAATGTCTCTTGAGATTCATGTGGGATTAAAAACCAGTGATGCTAGTTTCGAAAGCGAGGTAGTAGGATCACCGGTTCACTTGTTAGATGAAAGTGAAGATATCACCTCCGATACCATAAATGTCTTAACAGGGCTCAGACCAAGCCCAGGCTTCTCCTACTGTTTCCCTCCTTGATTTTCCCTGACTTAAAGCCTTCAGATATATCGAAAAGGGCTCCTTTGTCAATTTACAACGTAATTGTCCTTCTCTTCAGAAATTTCCATAATGCCGCTAAACAAAATCAAGGGTTTTCCAAAGGAAAAACTTTTCATTTTAAATTTGAATATATAAAGGTATCTTGTATAAGTCAGTATTCAAATTAAATTCAGATGAGATAGACTATTCCCATCTTAGTTGTTCCAAGTCAATGCAGAGAGATTGTTCTTAAAATGGCTCATGACCTGCCCGTGGCCGGACATTTCTCACATTGTAAACCTTAAAAAAAATTAGAGAAACCTATTTTTGGAAAAAAATGTCCCAGATGTCATACCTATTGTAGATCTTTTCAGTTTGCAACTGTCTTCCCCCCGGGGTCCGGCGAGTACCTAGGGCCCAAAATGCCAGTCTTTACTGTCCCCTTTGAAAGAGTAGCTATTGCACATTGGTCCTTTATCTCCACTTTCATTGGGGACATGATAATTTAAAATTTAAATTGATTATGCTTCGATTTTCCCCTGAAGCCTTTTCCCTTAAAGACATAACTACTACAGGGGGTGGCTGAACCCCTTTTGTCCATTTTTCCCCCAGGGGGGGGCACCCTAGAAAAATTTTGTCTGCCCGTGGCACAATTACATCGATTTAATAAAACATCTCTAAAAACTTCTGGGAGTGAACCCTTTCACCACACCCATCACCAGTTAATGGGGGGATTGGCGCGCTTTTCATTTCAAGTCAATTTTAAGGAAACTATGCTCCCTTAAACCTAAGGAGTGGCATCGTTACCTACCCTGCGCTTTGTTTGCCATGAGGGAGGTTCCCAGTGACTCTTTGGGGTTTTCACCTTTTGAACTTCTCTATGGTAGACAGGCCAGAGGTCCATTGTCCATCCTTCATGACTTATGGACTAATGAGGAGGTAAATGCCGAGGTTCAGTCTTCTTACCAGTTTCCCCTTGACCTTAGATCCAAACTTGAGGAGACCTCTGACATAGTTTCGAAAAACCTAAGCTTGTCAATGGACCAGTACAAAACCTATTTTGATTCCAAAAGTCAGAGGAGAAGTTTTAAAGTAGGGGATGACGTTCTGGTACTTTTGCCTATCAAGTCAAATAAATTATTAGTAGCATGGAAAGGTCCACATAAAGTATTAAAAATTTGTGGGAAAGTTGACTACCTCATAGAAGTCAAGGGGAAACCTAAGCTTTATCATATCAACATCCTTAAGAAATATTACTGAAGAAATTTGGTTAACTGCCTTAATAGCTTTGACTTAGTTTTTCCACACGAACTTGATAAGACAACTGAAGAATGTAAGGTGTGCGTAATTGACACCTCTAACTTAGACTATGATGAACTACATGACTTGGTGACTCTTGACCACTCGGGTGCAACCAACATTAATATTAATGAATCTTTGGATGACCATAAGAGACATAAACTACTTCAATGTGTGAGTAACTTTTCAGACGTCTTTACTGATATTCCAGGTGTTACCTCCACGGTAGTCCATAAGATTGACTTATTGATGGACAATCCGATCAAACAGAAATTATACCCAGTTCCAGTTCACCTTAGGGATGCATTTGACCAAGAGGTAGACAAATTATTAAAACTAAAGATCTTTGAACCTTCAGTATCTGCATATTGCTCACCAGTAGTCATGGTTAAGAAGGAGGATAATTCATATAGACCTGCTATTGACTTCAGAGGCCTTAATGCTATAAATCAGTGGGATGCTGAGCCTATGCCCTTAATAGATAGCGATCTACACAAATTTTATGATGCTTCCTTCTTTTCAGAGATTGATTTTGCGCAGGCATATCATCAAATAATGTTAGATCCTTCTTCTAAGCAGTACACCGCTTTTCCTACCCACCAAGGACTGATGCAGTATAGAACTATGCCCTTCGGTTTGGTAACTGCCTGTGCTACCTACATGAGACTGATGAGAAAGGTCTTGGGTAATATGCCAAATGTTTCAGTTTATTTTTATAACATTTACGTAATGACATCCACGTGGGGCAAACATATCCAAACATTAACATCAGTTTTGCGTAGGTTACGCTCACATGGCCTCACTGCCAAGAAATGCTTCCTTGGGTATAACAATATTAAATATCTTGGACTGATACTTTCTAATAACTCTCTGCAGCTTCTCCCCAGTAAGATCAAAGCTTTATTAGAATTTAAATTCCCCAAAACCAAGAAGCTCATGCGTAGCTTTCTTGGTTTTGTAAATTTTTATGCACAGTTTATCCCAAACTTTACTGATCTTACAGGCATCTTATCCGACTTCCTTAAAAAGTCTGTGAAGGAACCTCTTGAACTTTCCGACGTAGCTCGAGAAAAGTTTAATGAGATTAAAAGTATCTTTTCGAAAGACCCTATACTTAAGATTCCAGATATCAATAAAACATTTTGTTTAAGAACTGATGCCTCCAATACTGGCTTAGGAGTGGTGCTACTACAATACCATGATAGTACTCCCTTCCCTGTATGCTTCCTAAGCCAGAAACTCCTTCCCGCAGAAACAAGATTCTCCACCATAGAAAAGGAATGTTTGGCCTTTGTGTGGGGTATCTCCAAGCTTAAATTTTATTTGCTGGGAAAAGAATTCATTTTAGAAACGGACCACAAACCTTTGATATACCTAGAAACTTTTAACAGAACCAACAGTCACCTCTTGGGGTGGACATTGGAACTCCAGGCTTTTAAGTTCCATATTGTGTATATCAATAGTTCATCCAATTATTTCTCTGACTGGTTAAGTCGTGACAGTCAGTAGAAGATTTGTTGCCTTACGCAGCTTCCACATGTTAGAACTTTTTCCTCGCCTATTCTTCTTATACTCCTTGACTGTAAGTCTTGGTATGGGGGAGTGTGAGGGAAAAGTTCAATAGATAGGAGTAGCGAGGGAATGTATAGTAAGAATAGTTTCATTGCCGGCTACTTGTTAAGGTAGGGTAAGTCCAGCTCCCGCTATTCCCCCTCCCCGAAAGTGATAGTTTGATTGCCGGCTGCTTGTTAAGGTAGGGTCAGTCTAGCTCCCGCTATCCCTCCCCCCCCGAAAGGTGACGTGTGGGGCTCCGGTCAAACTGTAAATCACTCGACTCACAGCTCCCAACACTTCTGTAAGTAAATGCCTGATCATATTTTAGTGGACTTATTGGTTGAAAGCTTCACTTTTGACTAATAATTAACTTAGTCCTTTCAGTCTTTATCTGTTAAATGCTTTAATAATCACCACATCTTTTAGGTTTTGTACTTATCATGGAGAGTGATTTCTTAAGCAATGGGTAATCTGTCTCTCTTTACAGCTTGGAATGACAGAGAGGGTCACCTGCCAATCAACAAGAAGAATAGAAGGAGATGGGCTAACGTCCTGAGATGTCCCATGTTTAACCTATTTACCTGTTATGTAAGCCAACACAGGACCTAACCCCTCATCATAGCAGTGGTAACGAACCTGTTTTCCCGTCATCTGAAGTAATTACTCACGGCCATACTCTGCGAAGAACGAGCCGGTGGTGGTCACCAACACCTACTACCCCCCCCAACATCAGCAACGGCTATGATTTCAACAACACAGTGTCACCAACACCTGACACCCCATTACTACGATATACCTATATTAGGGTTGAGTTCAAATGTAATTTTTTTTCATTTCATTTTTCATTTTTCTTTCAATTAGGATACCCATTCATGTTTTATTGTTTTACATTTTCCGTCTCTAAATAATAAAGTGTTTATCATTGTCTGTTATTATTTCTTTTTCTATTCATTAATTTTCCTGAGGAGGAGCCAGCCTTGGTAATACTGACTGAAGTTGTTACAGGGCTGAGTAAGCCTTCACATCAATGAAATTGCAAATATTGAACTTAAGTTGAACGATTCTTATAGGAGACAAGAATCACAGGAAGAATATTATTCTAACTCTACAAGACTTTGAAGAGGCAATTAATGACATGCCCATGCACTCTACCCCAGGCCCAGACTCGTGAAACTCCGTGTTTCATCAAGAATTGCAAGAAGCCCCTATCGCGTGCTTTCACATTTTGTGGAGAGGGAGCATGGACATGGTTCGCCCCCACAAACACTAAAAAAACAGACTTAGCCCCCCCCTCCACAAAGGTGGCAGTAAAGCAATTGCAAAGAACTACAACCTATATCACTAACATCCCATATCATAAAAATCTTGAGACGGTTCTAAGAAGAAAGGAAACCAACCACCTAGATACCCAACAATTATACAACCCAGGGCAACACAGGTTTAGAGCAGGTCACTCTTGCCTGTCCCAGCTACTGGACCACTATGACAAGGTCCTGGATGCTGTAGAGGATAAATATACAGATGTAGTATACACAGACTCTGCAAAAGCTTTCAACAAGTGTGACCATAGGGTAATAGCACACAAAATGTGGGATAAATGAATAACAGGAAAAGTTGGAAGATGGATCTACAACTTCCTGACAAATAGAACACAAAGAGTAATAGTAAACAGAGTAAAGTAGCATGCAGCCATGGTAAAAAGCTCTGTTCCACAAGGCACAGTATTCACTCCCATTCTATTCCTCATCCTCATTTCTGACATAGACAGAGATGTAAGCCATAGCTCCATGACTTCCTTTGTAGATGACACCCAGATCACCATGGCAGTGACCGCCATCGAAGACACTGCGAGACTCCAAACTGACATCAACCAAATCTTCGAATGGGCCACTAAAACAATATGAAGTTCAATGAGGAGAAATTTCAACTACTCAGATAAGGAAAACTTGAGGAAATTAAAAATGTGTCAGGGTATACCACGAATTCAAACCATACAATAGAGTGAAAAAGCAATGTGAAGGACCTGGGAGAGATAATGTCAGAGGATCTCGCCTTCAAATACCACAACAATGTATCTACCTCGTTCGCTAGGAAAATGAAAGGATGGATAATGAGAACCTTCAAAACTAGGGATGCCAAGCCCATGATTCTCCTCAATTTGCTTATGCTCTCTAGGCTGGAATACTGCTGTACACCAATGGCCCCCTTCAAGGCTGGTGATATTGCAGACCTTGAGAGTGTACAAAGAACTTTCATGGCACACATAAGTACGATGAGGCACCTAAATTACTGGGAATGGTTGAACGTCCTTGACCTGAATTCCCTCAAACACAGGTGAGAGGTACATGATAATATACACTTGGAAGGTCCTGGAGGGATTGGTACCAAACTTGCACATGAAAATCACTCCATATGAAAGCAAAAACTCGGCAGGAGATGCAACATTCCCCCAATGAAAAGCAGGAGCACCACGAGTACACTGAGAGACAACATAAAAAGTGTCCGGGACACAAGACTGTTCAATTGCCTCCCAGCATACATAAGGAGGATTACCAATAGATTCCTGGCTGCTGTCTTCAATAAGGCACTGGACAGGTACCTAAGTCAGTACCTGACCATCTGGGTTGTGGCTTGTATGTCAGCTTGTGTGCAGCCAGCAGTAACAGCCTGGTTGACCAGACCCTGATCTACCATGACGGATTGTCTCAGACTGGGCCGCAGGGGTGTTGACCCCCGAAACACTTTCCTTGTAAACTCTCCAGGTAAATCCGCATTGCATTGTGGGAGTGGTAATTCAGTGCGCCTTTGTCACCAAGCCAAGTGTAAGGAATACTTCACTCTCCGGCAGTGTGGGTGGTGGGGAAAGGCAGTAATGGGGAGAGGAGGCAGTTGGGGTGGTAGGGAAGGAAGTGTGTGTTTGTGTAAACAACATGGCTGACTGTCTGTCTGTCTGTCTGTTTCTGTCTCTTTGTCTGTCTGTCTGTCTGTCTGTGTCTGTCTGTCTCTGTCTCTCTCTCTCTCTCTCTCTCTCTCTCTCTCCCACAGGTACATATAAATACAATTATACACAGTGTAAATTACCTGGGATAACCAAAAAAATCCAGACTGGCAAATAATAAGTATCAGGACTCAGATGTGATGCAGTGACTACTGCATCGTGTGTAATACATATTGGTTCACTAGTGGCTCTCTCTGAGACAGAGAGAGACAGAGAGGCAAGGAGACAGAAAAAGAGCCAAGCAGACAGATAGACAGAAAAAGAGCCAAGCAGACAGATAGACAGACAGAAAAAGAGACAAGTAGACAGATAGACAGAGAGAAAAAGAGACAGACAGATAGAGAGACATGTTTATGTGTAAGGTGAAAACAAATGAAGGGAAGTCAGTGTACCCTCATCAGATGTCACCACTGTCATTAGTGGAGATATAAGATAAGATGAGTGACACTCTTATTCATTTTTTTATTTATTTATTTTATGTCTTTGCAAACAGTACATTGAGATTTTGTATTTACAATAGTGGGTTGCAGTACAAAGAGAGCCTCTATTATGCCTAGGCATTATGGGCCAACTTAACATTATTGGCTTACAGTCTACTTAACACTAAGGAGTATATTATAGTTGTACAATATGATAGTAATTATTTCATAGTTGTACAGTAGAATATTAATTATAAATGAATCAAAATTTGTATAATACAAAGACATATTTATATTCTAAAATGCTTTTTTGAGAAAACAATGATTCAATTATATTCCTGTCAACAATGGATAAAAGGTTCAATGTGACTGTTTCAGTTATGATGTGGGAGTACATAGGTGAGTGAAAGTTAAGGCACACATAGGTGAGTAAATGTGTACTGAGTATTTAGAAATTTAGCCCGGGGGTTTGGTTTAAATGGCTTTAAAGGGGAGTCAAAAAAAATTAAATTTTACGGGGACGGGTTTTATTTTAATATCTTCGGGAAGGGAATTCCATATTTTTTGGCCCCCCTTTTATGTTCCCCAGAGTTTTTCCCAAAAGTGTGATATGGACAAAAGGGTAAAATAAAAAAAAAATTCGTGATTTGTGCTGTCTTAATTTTTCCCTTTTTTAAAGGTTTGGGTGAGGAAAAGTTTGAGGGAGGGTTTATATTTGCGGTATTGGGTTCTGTGTTTTTGTAGGCACATGAATAAGATGGATGTTCTTAAACCCTTTTGGGGGGGTTTTTCGGCTGTCTAGAAAGGTTTAAAGCCGGGTTTTTTGACGTGGGTAGTATCCCAAAAATTTTTAGCGCCTTTAAAAATCTAATGGGAAAGCTGGTAGGCCTAACATATGAAAAAATGGGTTTATGTGTCAGTGTGTGCAGTAAAAAAAAAAATCCTGCACCACACAGTTTCATAATGGGGGAAAAAAAAACTTTGCCCGGTTTTTTTTTGGATTAAAACAGTGAATTTGCACTTTATTTTCCTTTTTTTTATTGTTTTATTCTATTTTTTCCTGGCTTATTTTTAAAAATGGAAGACATTTACAAAATTGAGATGTTTTGACTGATTTTACAATAAAAATCCCCTAAAATTTTGAGCTAAAAGTAGCAGAAATGGTCGATTTTTACCAAAAAACAAAAGTAAAAAAATTTCATGCCAAGCGTCCAAAAAATGTAAACGGGTGATTTCAAAATTCTTTCACAAGTTGCTGGTATTATTTTTTACCATTTCTACATAATGCATTTAGTCTTCAAAACAAAAAATCTTTTTTTTTTTTTGTGAGAAAAAAAATTTCCCAAAGGGGAAAGAAAAAGAATGTAAAGGGGCTTTAAACATGAAAAATTTGAAAGGGGAAAATGTTTTTTTTGGGTGCCAAAAATTTCTTTTTTTGTTTTTTCTGGACTAACCAAATTTTTGGGGCATTTTTTAAAAATTTGTGGGGGAAAATTTTTGCTAAATTGCTAAATTCTGAAAACTTTTTGCATAGTTGAAATCAATAAATGGGGGGGTTTTCTTGCATTTCATTCGATAGAAAAATTGGAAATTCAGAAAAAAAATTTTTGTTTTTGTTGACTAGTACACGGGGAATTGGCCGAAAAAAAAAAAAAGGGGCCAAACGGGGAAAATTTCCCCAAAATGCGATAAGCATCGAGCCGAAAACTTCGCGAAAGTGTTTTTCCCCAAAGGGTTTCCATAAAATTTTCATACTTTTGGGTGTCATTATGATCGGGAAAAATGTTTCTCTATTTTTTTCTTTAAGAAAAAAAAATTTTTTTTTTTTTTAAATTTTGGAAAGACCCTGGGGAAAAAAGTTTGGAGAGGACCCTGCCAACCCCAAAAAGGGTTAAAGGTGACCCAGTTTCAATTTTAAAAATTTGGGTAGTATGTGGTGGGAGGGGGGAATTTTTTTAAACATTTTTCCCTTTTGCGGGGTTATTAGGGGGTTTGGGTGATTGGTTTGTTGTTGGATCCCATGCAAAAATTTCCATATGTAAGAAAAGGGTTATAGTGAATGGAACAGTGCCAGGGGCTGATTCTGGAATTTTGTTTCTTATCTTTGATAGTATGCCACAGTCTTGGGATTTTTTTGGGGATTTTTGTATGGGTTCCGGGAAATTAAAGGTACTGTCAAGGTGGGTCCCTGGGAAATTTTTACTCTGAAAAATTTTGGGAAATAATGATCCTTTTTGTTTATGTTAATTGGTTTTTTTTGCACCCTTTTTTTCCCAAAACCCTGAATAAATAGGTTTTTCAGTTTTAAGGGTAAGTTTGTTAGTCATCATCCAGGAGATTTTTTCTGTAATTCACTTTTGCCGTTTTTTGCTATTGACTGTTTTTTGGGGGGAAAAAAGAAATTTGTAGTGCCCATCTGCAAATAAAATGGGTTTGAGTAGTGTGATCTTTTAGATCATTGATGTAAAATGAAAAGGGGGAGTGGCCCAAAAGGGCCCATTTCCTTGGGGGACCCTACTGTGATTTGTTGGGTGGAAGAGTTTGTATCTTTTTGGCATATACAAAAGGGAGTTTGTTACAAGGTTTGATTTTTGGTTTTGTTCAGGGAGGGGGCCTCTGATACCTTAGTCCCTTTTAATTTGGAGTACGAAATTAGGGTGGACTCCATAAAAAACCCCATTAAATTCAGTTGAGTTTTTCTTTTTTCTTTTTTCCAGCCCTTTTGATTGTTTTTAAACCTTTCAATTTTTTTTGGTTGTTTTTTGCTCAGGGGTGACGGGCAAAAGCTGTTTTCAGAGTTTTTTCCCTGTGTCAACACTTCCCGAGGAACTTTCTCTTCAAGGTTTTGGATCTTGTTTTCAAGGTTTGGGTTTACCCTTGGGAAATTCTCTTTCGCACAAGTTTGTTTTTTTATTTTTGTTTTTCACTTTCTAGGGGTTTGATGTAACTCTGATATTGTCGGGAAAAATCATACCTGAGTTATCATGGGTGAATACTTTAAAAGGGAGGGGATTTTGGAGGGGGAAATTCAGCCATGTTTTTTTTGTTTTGTTCCCTTTTGTAGTGGTGAGGGGGGGGTTGACGATACACCAGGGGTCCTCCCTGGGTAGACAATTGATTTTCTAGGGCCTTGGTTTTTATTCTTTTAAAACTAAAGTTTTTTCTTCTGCAAATATCCTCTCATAGAAATCACTAAAGTAGGTTACTGTGTACTATGGGGAGAAGGCTTGTTTTCCCCTGAGTTTGGGGTTAAGCGACCCGCTGGCAGGGGAGGCTTTTTTTTGGGATTAAACAGGGCTGTTTTTTTTTCCCCCCCCCCCCTTAGATCTTCTATTTTGTAAAGGGTTTTGGGGTTACCCCCCCCCCCCCCCCAAATATTCTTGGGTATTTTGTGGCCCTACAGGGGGTTCATGAATTGAAACCCTTAAATTAAAGGCCATCACAAGCTTTGATGAGCGAAGGGTTTTCCCTTGAAAAATAAGAGCTCCCTGGGAAATGCCACTGCTTTGTTTTTTATTTTTATTATTTTTAAATTATTATTTTTTATTATTATTATTTTAAAATTTTTTAATTATTTTTAAATTATTATAGAAAAAAACAGCACTAAGAACAGAAAAACCCCAGCACCTAAAAATCGACAATTCCATAAAAAGCCCCAGAAGGAACCCCCGGCCCCCCACCCCACCCCCCTCCCCAAACCCACGGGGCCCATCCCAACAACAAACAGGGCCCCGACTCCCCCTCACCCACCAACCCAAGGGATTTTAAAACAACAACAAAAACCAAACCCTCCCTCATTTTCCCATGGGTTTTTAAACCCATCTAAATTGCCCCCAGGTAGAACTAATGATCCTGACACTTTTAAAGAAAAAACATCACCACCCAAACGGGGAAAAATTGAATCTTTGTACTGAAAATATGTCCTTGGCAACAATAAAAAAACCCATGAATCTAAGTTACTTCCCTTGAAATAAGATAAAAACCCTTAAACCCCAACAGCAAACATCATCGGGCATGACAAATTTTTGGGCCCCAAGGACCCCCCAAATTCCATACCCAAAAGTCACACAGCCAAAAATAACATCCCTAAACATGAAGTTTTGATGATGCCTAAAGGATTGGAAAATAAAATGAATCCCCAAATTAACAATTTTTTGCAAAACCCAAAGGGATGTTTAAGGGCAGAGAAAATTTAAGCAACCCAAAATGCAGAAATTGTTTAAAACATTCCTCTTTTTTCTAGTAAATTTTTAAACCTTTACCAACTGCAAACCCTACAACTCTCCAAAACAGCACGCCCACCTACATGTTTGTGTGCCAGTGGGGGGGAAAAAAAAGAATCAGGGGTTACAAGGGAAACCCAAAGGGGAGAAAAAAAAAGTGTTATGCTTAAAATTTCACACAAAAGGGGAAACAGAAAAAAAAGTTTAAAAATAAGCTTATCTATAAAAGCAAAAAAAAATATATAAAATAAATGTTGCCCTCAAAAGAAAACAACAAAACCTCCTGTACAGAGGGGAAAAACTAAAACCCTTGAGAATAATGAAAAAAATTCACCAGTGCTTTGAAACTTGAGGGCCCAAAATTTTTGTAAAAAAAAAAAATTGTAGGCTGTGTGTACTATATCAAAATTTAAAATGAACTAGCAAACTTCCTTCATGATGAAAAAACAGTGCGGGAGTCGACTGATTTTAGTTCCAAATCCTTGTTTTTGTTATTGTATGTTATTATGAATTTTTTAACTAATGTTTAAAACTTTCACCTCCTAGATTAGTTTTACTCCCTCTTTTCCCCCAAAGTGTCCTATAAAGTTCCTTGTTTTTTTTTGCCCCAAATTTTGTGTTATTTTTCCCAAATTTTCCCAAATTTAAACAATTTTTTAAAATTTGTTAAAAAGATATTTAATTTTTTTAATAATATCAGTATTACCATTTTTTCCAAAATTAAGAAAATTTTTTATAATTTTTAAAAATTTACCAAATTTTTCCCCTTTTGCCCCCAAAAAACAAACAAATAACAAACTAGTGTATTTTCCTATTTAACTACGAAAAATTTCCCTTTGCCCCACCCTTCACAAAAGCAATATCAACAAATTCTCAAAAAATATTTTTTTTTTTGTTTTAAATTTGCTCAAACTTTATGCTATAAGGAAAATTCCTTACCTCGTTTAAAATTTTATATCATAGTGACTATCTTTTTAAAGTTTTTGTTTATCACTACTTAATTTAGTCCCTTTTACTTTTTCCCCTTTAAATTTAATTCTCTAATAACCCAAAACATTGTACTGTCCTTTATTCCCGTAAAATTTCTATAACCCCCCAGTTTTAATAACAAATTTAAAGGGGTACCTTCAGATGAATTAAAAATTTTTTCCCCTTTTCCCCTAAAGTAACATTTATTAAAATATCCAGGTTTTCTAAAGATTACCTCAGGTGCTAATGATTTTTTTTTTTAATAAATTCTTTTTTTTCTTTTTACTAGCTCCCTTTTCTTTTAAATGTAAATATCTAAGATTTTTTATAAACTCACATTTTTAAAAAAATTAAAGGGGCTATTAGATGCTTTAAGGGGGTTAAAAATGGGAAATTTTCTATTCTGTTAATTTTAAACCCTTTTTTTTTTAAAATTTTTTTTAAGGGTTTTTGAATAAATTTCCCGAGTCCTATTCATAAGGGCTAGTTTTTAGATTCCCAAAATAAAAACCCCCTTAAATTTTTTTCAAAAAAAATCTAGTTTTTTAAAATCACTCTATCTTATGACTATAGGCCAAAAATCCTGATGTAAAAAATTTCTACTAAATGAATTAAAAAAGAAACAAACTGAAAATGTAATTAATTAAAAGCAGACCCAAACAAAGACTTATCATTCAAAAAATAATATAACTTCTTTAACTACAAAAATTTAGATCATTGAGCAAACATTAAAGATGACCCCCAAGCAATTTCTCCCAAATTTCCCTTTATTCCAAGATATCAATCCTCAACCCCACAGAAACCCGGCTTAAGCCTGAAAAATTTCAGAAAAGTCTATAAACATTCCTGGCTTTATGGCCATACCCCTGTAGAATCAGACCCCCAAGGGGGGGGGGAAGGGAAAGGGAAAAGCTTTTACTACTCAAATCAACTCAAATTATAAAAAAAATTTCACAAAGGGAAAAGAAAAAGGGGGAATATATATAGCCAAATTCAAATCAAAAAGGGCCCCGCAAAAAACCCCCCCCCAGTTATAAACTCCCAACAAAGTTCCACAGTCAAACATTACCCCTTTTTGAAAAACAAAGGGGAAAAATGATTACGTGCAAACATGAATAAAGACCCACCTACCATAACAGGGGGATTTCCCAAAAATAAACATACTAAAAAGACCAGGGGCCCACAAAATAAACTGAATTCACAAACAAAATGACAAAATGCCCGTTGCTACAGGCAATATCTAAAAAAACCCACAAGAATCAACCCAAAACAAGTATCTCCCCTTTAAAAGAAACCCCATCGGACAAAACAAACCCAAAACCCCTTTTAAAAACAGGAAAAATCACAGACAACACTACAGACCAAAACCAAAACCTTTCTCATAACAAAACTGGGGAAACTGCCACAAGACATTAAATGAAGTAACCTTCAACTAAATAACCCAGGGCAGCAGTTTTTAAAAATTACAGCATATGAATAACATCGATTGGAAAAATGAGCTTAACAAATCATATATGAATGAAAAGTATAAATAATTTTCTGAAAAAAAAAAACCCCAAAAGGGTCATACAAACAAAGCCCCAAAAAAAAATAAAAAGATCACAGCAAAGATTCTGAATAATCCCCCGGCTAAACCCCCAAACATCTTTTAATCCATTAACAAAGCACAAACATGAAAAAAAAGTACTAATGGGGCCAAAAAAACCCAGAGGGAAAAGTCTAAATGTTATTGTGCTCTTTCCAGCCTGATAAAAGATCTAAAAAAATTTTATTAAAGGGAAAAAAGTTTTCTAACATCAAAGGTGATTTTAAAAAAAAAAAATGGATAACCTTTCTGAAATTTTTTGGGACTTTAAAAATTATTGAAAAACAAAACAATCAAAAAATAACAAAAACGGGTGAACCCCAAACTCACACCAATTTAAACAGCAAACAGACTCAATGTTTTCTTCCCCTACCCCAGGGAAAAAAAATAAAGGGAAAAAAATACCAAAAAGGGAAAACCCGCCCCCCAGACTACCTGGGTAAGTACACCCACCCAAATATCTATTCTAGCTCCAACCAACCCAATAGAAGTTATGTCATCAAAAAACCCCAAAAAAAAAAGGCCCGGAGACATAAAAAAAACCCTTTTTGCTTTTAAAAAACAAAAAAACTTCTCAAGTTTGTTTAAAAATTATTGCCCAAAAATTTTTAACAATTTCCCTTTTAAACATCTACCTTCCCCAAAAAACCTCAAAATAAGAGGGGCACTCCAATCCAAAAAAGGGGGACCCCAAACTTGGGCTTGAATAAATTTTTGACCCCCCATCTAACTTACCACTGTCTAAAATTTTTTTGAAAAAAAAATTTTATAGAAAAGAAAAAATTTCCCAGCTTGTCTCACACAACCTATTAAAAAACCCCTTTTCAGTTTTGATCCGGAATAATAAAAGCACAAATTTTGCTTCAAACACATCTAGAACTTTAAAATATACCGCACTCGGGAAAAGAAAGAAAACCCCGTGGGCTTTTTTATTGATTTACGTTTAAAACATTCGAGGAAAATTTAAAATGAACTTTCTGTAATCCAAACCAATGCAATATGATATCAGAGGGCCCCTCCCTCAACTCCTAACATAAAATCTTATAAAAAGAAACCCCATATGTGCATGCAAATGGTCCAAACTCTTCCACCCAATTTAATCACAGTAGGGGGTCCCCCAAGGAAGTGTCCCTTGGGGCCCAAACCTCTTTCTCATCTACATCAAAAAAAACTACCAAATGAACCAGCTACCCCAAACCCCTATTAAATTTTAGAAGGGGGTAAGTGCTTAAGGTTCACATGTTCAAGACTCCCACTCG
This sequence comes from Cherax quadricarinatus, assembly GCF_026875155.1. NCBI lineage: Eukaryota > Metazoa > Arthropoda > Malacostraca > Decapoda > Parastacidae > Cherax > Cherax quadricarinatus. The sequence goes on from NC_069402.1 coordinate 12,060,564, forward strand.
ACCTAACCACTGACTGACTAAAAGTCCTAAAAATAAACAAAATTCTTGACCAACCTTTGGGAACAGAACACTTTATTGAACAGTTTAAAAGAATCGATTCGCCAAAAAAACAATTTAACAAGCAAACAGAATCAGAATCAGGAAAAGGAGATAACATTTAAAGACCCTAAGGTGGGGACCCTTTTTGAATTCCCCCAAAAAGTTAACCAAAAAATCCCCTAATAAGAATTTAGTTAGCATTAAGAAAACCCCCACGTGACAGGGGCCAAAAACCAGTACAAATTTGGTCAGAAGTTTCGCTTTGGGGCCCCCGAAATTTCTAGAGTGTAAAGTGTGGGCCCCACAACCCCAGTAAAAGTTTGAAAATCACTAAGTCTAGGCTATGCTCTGTGAAACCAGAAAACGTAATGACAAAGATTGCAAAAAAAACCAATAACCCCCCGCCAGGATTGAACCGCAGTCAGAGAGTCCCCGACGGGCTGGGGTTTGAGACTCCCCTATCACGGTTTCAATCCCCGGCCCGGGAATGGTTTTTTTTTTGCTTTGTGAAAAAGAGTTAAACAGAACTAACAACAAAAGGGGTGATAGAGATGAAATTCCAACAAGGGCCCGCAAAGGGGGCCCCCCCCCCCGAAAGGGAGTTGTTTGAAACCCGCGCCAAAACCCAAAAAGAGAGAGAGCTAGCCAGAGGCAAGGGAACTCCTCACCCCCGGTTTAAGTGTGATCACCCCCCATGGTCCCCGGACTCTCTGTGGACTGCTGTTTCCCCGCAACTACAGAAAAAAACCCGCAGGAAACAAGCGAGGCGGTAGTTAAGGTAGTTTTCCAAATTCAGAAAAGCTACTCAACACACAAAAAATGCTCGTTAATAATGTTTTTGATAGACAGAGAGTTGGGTTAAAAATATGCTTCCCCCCATGACAAACATCGCCCCTAAGAGTTTTCATTTGTGTCTTTGACAGGGTTTCTTCTGTGATAACTCTGGCACTTTAATACAACAATTCATTTTCACCCCAAAACAAACTCTTTTGGGAAAGCAATTTTTGACATTTTACCGTTTTTATTTCACTATAAACTATGCCCCTCATACTCGAACTTTTCCAGTGCAACGTATCTCTGCATACTCGTGGTTAAGAAAAATCATTTTAAAAGCGGAATGACACGAGGAGGCTCGATAAAGTAGTGTGTAGGATAAAGGATCCAAAGTGCAAACAACATCATAACATATTATTTTTTATTTTTTAAATTTTTTTATTAAAAACACCCGGCCCATTCCCACCAAGGCAGGGGGGGCCCGGAAAAAAAAAAAAAAAACTTTTGCAAAACATTTTAAATTTCCTCAATGTCCTTCCCAGAAGGGTGCATTTCACTACAGTTTTTAAAATGCAAAATTAAACCCCCCCTTTCCCTTTTGAGTGCCCCGGGACTGGACTTCCCTCTCCCAGGACCCAAAGGGCCAGCCTGCCCCGGGTTTTCCCGAATCCCTTTATAAATGTTTCCTTTTCCACACTCCCCAAAAAGCACGTCAAGTAAATTTAAAAAACCCTTTTTCTCCAAATTAATCCTATTTAAACAGCCCCCGCATTTCCCCCTGGGAAAAACCCAACCCCCTTGGGACACAAAACCCCCTTTACCCCCCCCTCTAAACCCTTTTCCCAGGCCCAAACCCCTAAACCCCCCCTTCCTTCCCTACAGGGTGATCACTCTTGAAGTCTTTTTGGTTTTTTCTCCATTCTCTCTGCAAAAACCCCCCAAAACCCCCTCAACAAAACCTTCCCCAGCCCCCTGGAAAAACAGTTTTTTTGGGAATCTCGCTTCTCCTCCTAACTTCCAAACTAAGAAATTTTCTTCATTATTTCACAAACCCCACATTTCCCCAGGGCAAAGACATCTCCCCTGCCCCCAGCCCTTTTTCCTAAAATGCAAAATTTTATTTACCCCTGCCCTTTAACCCAAACAGGGACTTTTGGTTTTTAAATTACCTCATAAAATTCCCCCCTTTACTTCCAAGGATTTAAAATTCTTTGCTCCACGACTTCCTAAGTGCACCCTCACCCTTTTCCCCCCCATTAAAAAACTTTTTTTTTACCTCATCTTTCATGGGCCCCTCCGTGACCCCGTCCCACCCCCAAATTTTCTGAATACAAATTTACCTCCTCCTGCCCCCTCTCCCTCCAATCTGTTTTCCAATCTTTCATCAAATAATTTTTTTATCCTCATAAACCCTACTCTTTTCCCGTATTCCCTTTCAATTTTCTTCTTTTAAAATACCCTAACCCCCAAAATTTTTCCACCCAAACCCCTGCAACTTCTCTTTAAACACCCCAAAAGCACAGTGTCCAACCCCAAAGAGCAATTGTGACAACTTCCCCCTTTATGTGTGATTTTTTATCTTTTAACTCCACACTCTTGCCAAGGGCCCTCGCACTTACTTCTTTTTAAAAAACCCCAATCTAAAAAAAATATATTGAACCAAAGGGAATCACACATCCCTTTCTAAGGCCTACTTTTACTGGGAAAAAAATTCCCCCTTTCCCCCACATTTCCCTAACGGGGCCTCACTATTTCCCTTTTATAAACTCTTTACTGCTTTCAGTAACCTACCTCCTATACCATACATCTGAAAATCTGCCAAAAATTTCCCCCTTAACAAACCCCGTCATACGCCCTTTTTTCCAAATCCATAAATGCCACAAAAACCTTTTTTAAAAATTAAACCCAAAAACTGTTTCAATTATATGTTTCCTGTAAACAAACCCGGTCCACACCTGTCCCTTTTCCCAAAGCCTCCTTTTCATCTCTATTCTATTCTCACGTCTTTCCTTTTAAATTTTTTCAATAATAAAATCTAACCATCAATTTTCCCAAAATACTCAACGACTTTTCCCTTGTTTGGGAAGACACATATAAACAGTTAAAACATTTAAAGGAATCTTTTTTTCAAAACGTTTCGCTACACAGTAGGCTTCTTCAGTGGGAAGTACAGAAAATTTGATAGAAGCAGAAAAATATTTGAAAAAGTTTAATCGCCCATCCCCTTAAAGTTTTGAGGTGGTCAGTCCCTCGTCTGGAGAAGGCTTTGTTCCGTTTTTCTGAAAAAAATATGAATTTGAAGTGAGGGGAGGGGAGCCTTTTTTTGTGCCAGGAGGTGGGGGATTTAGGTTGCTTTGGAGGGCGGGGTCCCTTCAAACCCAGCTTTTTCCTCATTTAGTAGGGGTTCGAATTTCATGGTCTGTATCAAGTACCTTGTGTTGCATTTGTCTGACAGAAATGAACTTTAAAAAATGGTATAAAATCCCGGACAGTTTTTTAGGAAAAAGGACACTTATAAAAACTTTTAGGTATTTTTTATTTGAAACGTTTCGCCTACACAGTAGGCTTCTTCAGTCGAGACAGAAAAGGATAAAAGGGCAGAAGTTTACTTAAAGCCCCGATGTAACGTCCATCCCCCTTAAAGTTTTGAGGTGGTCAGTCCCTCAGTTGGAGAAGAGCTTGTTCCGTTGTCTGAAAAAAATTGAAGTTGAAGTGCGGGTTTGGAAAGCCTTTATATAGTGCCAGGGGGTTTGGGACGCAGGTTGCTTTGGGAGGGCAGGCCCCTCTAAAAACCCAGCCGTTTTTCATAGTAGGGTCGAAGTTCAGGGTCTGTCCCAAAGATACCTTGTGTTGCTTTTGTATGACAGATGAACTTTAAAAAATGGTTAAAATACCAACAAAATTGTTGGGTTTGACACTTAGGGAAACATTTAAAGGGTATCTTTATTTCAAAACGTTTCGCTACACGTAGGCTTCTTCAGTCGGTAAAGAAAAAGGTTGATGGGAAGCAGAAGATATTAAAGACGATGTAATCAGTCCTTTCCCCCTTAAAGTTTTGAGGTGGTCAGTCCTCAGTCTGGAAAAGGGGGAAATTGTTCCGTTGTTTTGAAACAATAAAGGCCCCCATCCTTTTCCCCTTAAACTTCATATTTTTCAAAAAAGGGGAACAACGCTTTCTCCAGATGGGGGGAACTGACCCCCTTTAAAAAAACTTTAAGGGGGGTGGACTGATTACTTTGTCTTCAAGTATTTCTGCTTCTACCCAAACTTTTCTGTACTCGCCCGGGAAGACCCTTGTGTGGGCGAAAATTTTCAAGAAAAAAAGATCCCAAAATTTGTTCATATGTGTCTTACCTAACAATCTGCCCGGGTTTTTTAAACCCTTTTTAAATTTTCCCATTCTGTAAGCCCACTCCCAAAAAAAAGGGTTTTTATTGGTAGGGGGACCATGAACTTCGACCTTACTAGTGGGGAACGGGCTGGGTTTGAGAGGGCCCTCCCCCTTCCCAAAGAACCTAGGGTTCTCATCCTGGCACTATATAAAGGTAAATTGTCATTTAAAATTCATTTTTTTTAAAGGGGGAAAAAGGAAAAAAATTTGGCTCTTCTCCGGGCTGGGGGACTCCCAAATCAAAATTTTAAAGGGTGAGGGAAGGTTTTCATCGTCTTCAAGTTTCTTCTGCTTCTATCAACTTTTCTGTACTCAAAGGGGGGGAAAAACCCTACTGTGTTGGCAAAAACCCCCTTTCGAAAAAATAAAGTTTAACCTAATGTTTCATATGTGTCTTACCAAACAATCTGTGGGTTTATTTTTAAAAATTTTAATTTTCCGGGACTTATCCCTTATAATTTTTTGCACCCCTTTTTTGTCCCCTTTGTCCTTATAAAAAGGGAACTATGAATGCTCTCTGCCAATCCCTAGGTACCTTACCTCTTCTGTACATTTTTTAAAAATAATAGCCCCCAAAACCACTCCAAAATACATCCCCCCCTGTTTTTTAAAACTTTTTCTTCTTTACCCCCAATAAAAATCCCAGCTGCCTTCCCCCCCTTTTCATTTTTCATACTGCCTCAGAACTTCCCCACCCCTCAAAAATTTGGCTTTTCCCTAAATCCTAAAAAGATGTTTTTCCCTCCTTGCCCTTAACAAAAGCCCCGGGGTTTCCCCCTTCTTCATCAACTTTTAAACAAATTCCTCAAAATATTCCCCCCAAATTTTCCCCAAAAAACTTTAACTCTCCAATTAAAAAATTTCCTTTTTTTAATGCCCAAATCCATTTTTTCTAAGGTTTTCCTTAACTTTTTAAATCTTACTCAAAACCTTTTTTTAAATTTTCAAAAAAAATTTTTTGATAAATTTTTCCCCACTTCTCATTTGCCTCTTTTTTACATTGCTTCACCACTTTTTAAAACCTCTTTTTTTTTTCCCCAAATTACACTTTTTCCCCCCTTGCTCACTTCTATACCCTAATTTTTTTCCCCCTTACTATTTCCCCTTAACATCATAATTCCACCAATTGTCCTTTTCCCCTATTTCCCAACCCACTTTCCTGTAACCAAAAAATTCTCCCCTTAACACTTAACGTTTATTTTTTTAAAAAACCTTTCCCCCATACCTCTTGGGAAACCCCATTCCCTAGGCTCTAAATTTAGCCCCATCTACCTCCAAAGGGTTTAATTTTCCCCCAAAATGCCCCCTCTTTTAGTTTAAAAAAACCTTCACCTATCTTTCCCCCTGATGTTCCCTATTCCCCCTTGTATCCCATTCCCTTTAAACTCTCAATGTAGCTAAAAACAAAAAAAGTGATCTGATATATCTGGGGGCCCCCCCTCTATAAATATGTACATCCTGAAGTTACTAAACCCGTCTTTTTTTCTCCAACAATAATCCAACAAATACTGTCATTTTGCCTACATATATTTTGTAAAACTTATTTATCCTTTTTTTTCTTAAAATTGTATTACCTAAAACAAAACCTTTTTTTTAAACAAAGTTCTTTCAAGGGGGTCCCATTTTCTTTCCCAACCTGGCCCCCCAAAAAACTTACCTACCACCCCCTCCTCAAAAAGTTTCTCCTTACTTTAGTTTTTCAGGGCCCCCTACCACAATTACTCTCTCACTTGGTTAAAAGGTTTTCCTTTATACATTAAATTTAAAATCTCCCAAAATCTCTCTCTCTCTCCTCTAAATTCCTCTCTTCTCCAGGTGAAATAACACGCTTATTATGACCCATTTTTTTGCATCCAACCTTTACTTTAACCCGCATAAATCCTTGTTTTACCCCATTCACATTCTCTTTTGCTTTCCCATAAAGACCCTTAAAACATTATTGTTCCCCCTTTCCCCTTAGCTAAAAAATCTCTCAGATGCTCCAGATTTAATCCCTTTTTTTTCCCCCCATTTAAAAAACTCTTACCCCCTTCAGTTTGTTTCGTTAGGGCCGGGAAAACATCCAACTTTTTTTTCATACTTAACTCAGCAATCATCTGTTTCTTGTCTTTCCCACTACATCCGCACACATTCAATTTTTCCCAGTTTTTAAATTTTTTCCCTAATCTTTTTTGTAAATTTTTTAAGGGGGAAAGAGGTTTAAATAGTCATTGCCCCGGGCCCTTTTTTTAGTCGATCTTATGACCGCATGGTTTAAAGGGGATTTTAAGATTCCTTTCCAAATTCCCCCAGGGCCCAATAAAAAGAGACAAAGAAGAACAAGGGGCTATTTAGAAAAAGGAGAAAAAAACCTAGTTTGTATGAAAATGTATATATAAAATTTATATATAATATATATATATATTTATATATAATAAAATATATAAAATATATATATAATATATATTTAATATATATATATGGGTGATCCCTCGTTTTTTCTTTAGTTTCGGCAATGGGTTAAATTTCCCCAAATAAAAAAGGGGTTTTTTTTTTAAAACATGGACTTGTTTTTCTTAGGTTGATTTAGGGGAAAGAATTTGCCGGGGGAGGGTTTAAAACCCCACGGTTTTTGGACCGGGGGAGGGGCCCCCTTTTACACACCCTCAGTCGGGGCTTTGTTTCCCAAAGTAAAGTGAAGGCCCCCCTTAAGTGCTCCTAAAAAATAGTTCAAAATTTCCACTCTTTTTAGTGCTTGCAATTATTTAAAATAAGTTTTCCATGGCCCCAAAAAAAAGCCCCTAGTGCCAAGTCTGGGGGAAAAAGGGTTTAGCAAGGGCCCAGAAAGGGTTTTACCCTCCCAAGCTCTTCTTTCTAAAAAAAAAAAAAACAACGAATAAAAAACTTGTGAGGGGCCAAGTGAAAGACCCAACTACATAAACCCCACTTTAGACCACAACATGACCCAAAAATACTAAGAATGGTTTTAAACCCCAAAACTTGGGCCCCCAAATTTGAAAAAATCTAAGGAAAAAACCCGCCCTGCTAACCCAAACACTGCCCCTGCTGCCAGACCATTTTAACCCCAGCTCCGAGGGGGGGAAAAAGCCTTTCCCCTTTTCTCACAGTATCTAAATTCATGTATTCTATGAAAGGAAAAATCACAGAATTTAAAAAACATCGTTAAAAAAAGAAAAACGCAAGGCCCCAGAAATCAAATTGTCTAACCCCGCAGGCCCCCGGTTTTATCATCAACCCCCCCTTTACCGCCCCCACCCAGGGAAAAAAACAAAAAACAACCCAAAAAAAATGGCTGACTTTTCCCTCCAAATTTCCCTCCCTTCAAAAGGGTTTTCCCCTTTATAAACCTTTAGGTTTGATTTTTCCCGACAATATCAAGGGGCTACATCGTTTTTTCTTAGAAAATGAAATCAAAGATATCAAAGCAACCCCTCCGGGCGAAGAGGGTTTAAAAATAAACCCAAACCCCGGGGGGGAAAAAAATCCAAAACCTTTTAAGAGATGATTTTTCTTTGGGGGAAAGGTTTTAACAGGAAAAAACCTAAAAGCAGCTTTAGCCAGTTTACACCCGAGCAAAATTTAAAACAAAAAAAATTGAAGGTTTTAAAAAAAGAAACAAGGACTGGAATCAGAAAAATGCACACTCGACCCAAAAGAAAACCTTTATTTCCAAGACGACAAAAAAGAACAAGATAAGTTTTCTGATGCAGTTATAATAAAAAGTCCACCATTCCTAGTGACATAAAAACCCAAAAACGTGCAAAGAAAATTTCTATCAGGATAATACGAACCCCGTTTAAAAATCATCGTTTCCAAAAAAAAGAAATCAAAAAAAACACGTTTGTTAGGAAAAAAAAGGAAGGGAAAAACAGTATAATGATCCAAAACTTTATTTATACGTTTAAAGGGAAAAAGGCCTAATTTTAAAAAACAATTACAATGAAAATGGAGTTTTACATAAATGGTTTGTTCCCAACCCAAAAAAAACGTCAAAAACCCGTTCAGGCCCGAGAAAAAATTTTAAAAAGGAAAACAAAATACATCAGTGTTTTACGGAGATGGGAAAATACTAGTAAGGGGAAAAAATCAACAGGACAACAATTAAACCTCTCAAAACGAACAAGATTTCTTACCTTCCCTTTGAAAAGCTGGGCATTTCTGTAACCCGATTTGATAAAGGGGCCCCTTTAAAACATATATTATGTGTGGTGCATTAGTGTACGTTAACCCATTATATTGTGAAATTTTTATTTTTATTATTTTTTTCGCTGCTAATGCCAACTACCTCCAATACTCCCATATTTTTTCTTACTGCCTTAATTTTTTTAATTTTTTTATAATTTTAAAAAAAAAAAGTCAAAAACTTACTCCAAATTAATTAAAATTCAAAAAAATTTTTACCTGTCCATTTTAATTTTGTTTATCAATACTTGTTTTTTTTGTCACTTTTCATTGTGTGTGCAAATTTGTGTTTTATTCCAATTACTTTTTTGCAAGTAAACCCAAAAATATCTTTTGCTAGTAGTACCAACTACCTCATTTTTTTTTTTTTTTCTTTTTTTTTGGTGCAATTTAAAGCTCAAATTATTTAATATTACAAATCAGATCTTACTCCTAAAAAAAATATTATTTTTATTGTGACCATCTTCCATTTAAAATTTGTTTACCCTTACTTAACTTTAGTCCCCTTTTTATTTTTTCCTTTTTTTTTAGTTTTTTATAACTTACCCCAGTTTATATATTCACAAAATTTTTAAAATAATCAAGGTGCTATTTCAGGTGCTAAAGTAGAAAAAGTTTACAATTTTTTCCCCTTAAAATTCCAAAGCCCCCTTTATTTGATTTTCCCTTTTAAAATTTTACCCCCAACTTAGGTTTAGTCCCTTTTTATTATTATAATTTTATTCTATAATTCTAACTTTTAAAGGGAAATTAAACCCTTTTAAGTATACCCACTATATATTCCCCAAACTCCATTATTTGATCATCAATTTTTTGTATTAGTCCCTTTTTTTTTTGTCTCCTTTATTTTGCTTTTTAAAAAAAAAAGAAAAAAAAAAAAAAAAAAAAAAAAAACTACCTTAGCCCCATTTTTTTTACATTTGTTAAATAGTTTTTGGTGCTATTTTTTTTTGTTTTAAAGGGCTATTTACTTTGTTTTTTACTTTTAAATTTTAACTATAGGGTTCACTACAAATCCTTTTGAAATTTCAAAAAATTTATCCCGATTACCAAAAATCTTATATAAATGACTTTAAAAAAACCAAACAGTTACTGTAATTACTAACAGCAGAACAATCAAAGGCACTTCTCGTTTCCAATAACAACAAAAAACTAACTTAAAAATATCAGTCTTTAAGCCCCAAAACATTACGATGACCTCATAGCATTACTAAATTCCTTAATGCCAATATGTCCATATTACACTAATTTTAAACCTGGCTAAAGTGATAGTACAGATTTTCTATGCATTCCCCCGGGTTTTTAAAAGCCCTACAAATGGGGGCCAGACCAAAAAAGGGGGGTGGCACAGCCTTACTACTAAAACCAACTAGGATGTTTCATAAATTCCCTTTCACAAGGGAGAACAAAGGGGGAATTTTTAAAAATAGCCCAAATTCAAATCCAAATAAACCCACAAAAACCCCCTCACATTGATAAACATCCCACAGAGTTCCACAGTCAAAACATTAGCCAAATTTTGTCAAAACCCAAAAGGGAAATTTTGTAACTGATTTACGCATGAACAAAGTCACTTTTAAATCTCAGGTGACTTCAATTTTAAAATTCCTGCAAAAACCAAGGACCCACAAAGTTTTTTGAAATTTTACAAAAACAATGAGTAACTGTATGTTGCTACCAACGTTAAAAAAAACCCACAAAAAGTTAAAGGGACTAGTGTTTCCCCCTTGGCCCCCCATCTGGACCGTTTGGTCCATATCCCCTTTTTAAAAACAGGGATAAATTTCAGTAATACCACAGACCACTACCCTACTTTCCTCTTAAAAATCTTGGTTTAAAATACCCCAAAACATACTAAAGTCACCTTCAGACTTTACAAAGAGGCAGCCATTAATTAAATTTAAAAACGCCCAATAGCAAAAAAATTGACTGGGACACTGAGCTAGAAAATTTTATAAAACCCTATTGGGCGAATTTTATTAAAAATTTTCTAAAAAAAGACCCAAAAACCTTATAATAAGCACTGCCTAAAAAAATAAACAGAGACAGCTAAGAGACTGAACAGTCCCGGGGTAACACCCAGCATTCTAAATCCACAAAAAAAAAAACACCAAATGGAAAAAAAAAGTACAGAATGGGTCACATGACCAGAGGGCCAAAACAAAACGTTTTCTGTCAATTTCCCAACCGCCTGATAAGAAGGGGGAAAAAAAATTGTTTTTATGAGAAAAAAGATTATCCCCAAATTACGAGGGGTTTATATAAAAAAGACCTGGAAAACCCTATCGAAATTCTGGGAAACAAAAAAAATATCCCCGAAAAAGCGAAAATAAAATTTGCAAAATCACTTTAACCCAAAATCCCACCAAAAGAAACAAACCAAAAAAGATCAAAGTTTCTTCTCCAATTTGGGCAAAAATTCCCAAAAAAATCCAAGCTCAGGGTTTCCCCACCAAAAGACAAACCTTTACCGGAAAATACCCAAACACACTGTTCCTAGCTCCGGGCTAAAACCCCTACGAAATTCTCCCCTTTTTTTCAAAAGCATAAAAAAACAAGGCGGAGATTTTTAAAAACCTTACCCCCCTTTTATACAAAAAAAAGTGTCCCCAAATGCTTTTCCCCCCTCATTGCCACCTCTAAAAAAAAATCCATTGAAACCCCCACCTTCCCTACAGTCTCAAAATAAACAAGGGTCACCCCGAAACCAAAAAAGGAGGGACCAAAAAAGAGTTGAATAAATATAGGCCAAAAATCCAACTTACACCCCCCTCTTTAAAAAATTTTTCAAAAAATTAAAATTTATAAACGATCCCACTCTAAACCTTTTTCTCCAAAAAAATAATCAAAACCCCGCCAAAAAGGATTCGGCCCAAAAAAAATACTAATGATCTTTTTATAACTTGGGTAGAAAATAATATACATGCAATAGAGGGAAAAAAAAAGTCCCACTGGGGGTCTTCATTTTACTTAAGTTTAAAACTTTTTATACAGTTGACCATGACTTGCTCCACGTAAAAAATTTTCCACTATGGTATTTAAAAGGGCAATCCCTCCAATAACCCCAAGTTTTAACCTCGCAACCCGAAGCCAATATGTGAATTTCAAAAAGGGGCAAAAAATCTTCTGCCCAATTTAATTACATTGGGGTCCCCCGGGGGGAAATGTCCTTGGGCCCCCTTTTTCTTTTCCTATTAAAATAAAAGACCCCCACCAAATGCTTCGCACTTTTCTCAAAACCCCACTATTTGCAGTGACACTCCCTACGTCTTCTCCCACCCGAGCCCAGTACGCTAGCCAAAACTTTTAAAAACCGAAAATTTCAGAAAATATCTTTCCTGGTGAGGGGCTAACAAAAAAATTACATAAACATTGACAAAAACCTAATTCATTCAGTTTTGGGAACGAGCTACAGTGTCCCTCTTAAAAATAATGATTTAAAAGGATCCCCCTATTCCCCAAAGCTAACAGAGGGAAAAAATTTTTAGGAAAACCACCTTGATAATAGACTCAAATTTCATTTCCATATACAAAAAATTTCTTTAAAAAAAAATTTTCCAAAAAACTGTGGGGATATATCGGAAAAATTTGGTTTCTATGCTCCACGTTTGCCCTCCTTTCCCCAAAAATCACTAAATTTTTTTTACCCCTATCTCACCTATGGAATTTGTTTCTGGGGCCCCAAAAAACAATTAACCATCTCAGACCACTAATTACCCAACCCAAAAAGGGTGCAATTTGAAAAAGATAAAAAAAATTTTCCCCTACGGCGCACAAATCACCAATATTCAATACACTAAACCTACTCACCATACAAAACATCCTTACTTATTACTGCACCTATTACATACATAGAACACTTAACTCTGATATTAACCCTCCCCTCAAAACATCTCCTTGCAAACCTCAACAGAACACATGACCATAACACAAGGCACAGATCACTCTTTGTGTTCCTAGTGTCCATCTCACACTATGCAAAAACTCAATGCAATAAAAGGCCATAAAATCTGAAATTCATTACCTGTAAATATAAAGAAACACTACCTGTTTATAAATTCAAGTCTCTTTCAAAGATCACTTACTCCCCCAAACCAAATAAATACTGAAAAAACTGAACCTTAAAAATTTGGGTATATCTTAATTTTTTCTCACAATTATATCACATAAATGTTAAACCTAAAACCCAATCTAACTTTACTATTTTTTTAAATAAACTACCTAACAGAATTCTCCATACGACTGAATGTACAACAATGCATGCAACCATATGACCTGTCTTTGTAATACTCACTTGTGCTTTATAGTAATCTGTTTACATTAATGTTTTATCACTGATTTCATCATTGCTTAGTTAATCTTAAGTTAATTTTAAGCCAGCCCATAATGCTATGCATAGTATAAGTGGCTTTGGCATGCTGCTCTTATCTGTATTTTTTTTTTTTTACCTCTGTATGTGTGCTCAAATTGTAATAAATAAATAAATAAATAAATAAATAAAGATATATGTACAGTGACAAAGTCTTGGGCCATTTTAGGGAAGTGTTAAAGAGACGCCAGAAACAGAGTTCTCTCCACAGTTACTTTGTGAGACAGGACTAGAGTGACTCTCAAGGTGGTCCTAGTGGCATTAAGAAACAGAGAAGAGAAGCAACCCCAGAGAAGCAATTGGTACCTGAGGTGTTGCTGGAAGGGGATTCCTCTTCCAAACTGTAAACAATCCCAAACTCTCTCTTCCTCCAGTCTCCCATTTCACTAAGAAGAAATCTCCAATAAAGGTAAGTGTTATGCTGTTAATGTTTCATTCATTTATTTCCCATTGTATTGCTTTGTACTACATGTATTTTTCTTTTAAAAAAAATTCTGTTTTAATACTTCTGGGTGTCAGGAATGGATTAATTGTATTTACATTATTTCTTATGGGGAAAATTGATTCGAAATTCGTAAATTTCATTTTAGTAACCCCCAGGAAGGATTTAATTACGGGGAAAAAAAAGGGCCACTGTATGTATGTATGTAAGGTATTATATATATTATAATAATATATTTTTATATATATTTTTCGTGCGAATATGTAAAACTGGTCAATTAGAAGAACTCT
>NC_069402.1:12074550-12104544 GCF_026875155.1 Cherax quadricarinatus
GTATTTTTTCAGCGGCAACTTTGTTAAACTCTCGTGTAGTAACACTGAACAAGGCTGTCATAGTTGTTACACTTGGCAGACCTACACCACCTCTGAAATGCAACTTTTTTCTCACGAGCAAACTCTACACAAGTTTGATCTTGTCGTCGTTGTAACATACGAAATGCTCTCTGATAACTTACAGGTAACAAGTTATATGTCTCTAGAATAGTTTGTTTGACAGCGTCATAACTAATGTACTTAGCAAATGGCAAAGCTGCAGTACAGGTTTGAGCTTTTCCCATCAAAGCAGTATGCAGCAATGTTGCCCAGTGCTTACGTGGCCAGTTCATAGCACGTGCCTGGTTCTCAAACACATCAAAATATGTGTCTAAGTCACTTTCAAAAAACTTAGGAACCATAGATGCAGCTTTCTGCACATTAAATGTGTCCTGTGATCTATCAGTCTGTTGTCTTAACAGACGAACATTTTCTCTTTGGAAATCTTCTTCGTTCAATCTCCTCTCGTGCCTCTATTTGTGCAGTCTGCAACATAAGGAGGCATTCCAACCTCTCAAACTGTTCCTGAGAGATAGGACCAGTGGGTAATGGAGGAGTAGGGAAATTAACATGGTCTGGACGGTCCTTAGGTCGGACACTTGGTCCAGCCGTCTCTAGAGTGTCTAGATCTGGTCTAGGATAAGTAAATACAGGTGTAGTATACACTGTACTAGTATTAGGCTGTGTCATACTACCAGCTACACTCTGTACTATAGTGTCAGTGAGGGAAGGCGTGAGCGAGAACTGAGCTACACTAGGCTCAGACACTAGGCTCACTTCGGCCTTAGTTGCTCTTTCATCAACTAGAGTCATACTTCCTAATTGTGACACTAGGCTTTCTGAATCTGAATCATAAATCAGACATCTCTGTATGAGCAGATTATTATTATAAAAAAAAGAAGCGCTAAGCCACAAGGACTATACAGTGCTGCTGTATGAGCAGGAAACAATATATCTTTAATTAATGCTCTGACAGTTTCTCTGCGGTGTAATTCCTGTTATATCGTCACAACCGAGATACTTGGCTACTTGCCAACACGTCTGAAGTTTTAATGTACTTAACTCAGACAAAGTCAGAGTATCAATTAACTGTTTCACTTTGGCATACATCACGAAAATAATTGTACTACGAGAGAGTGATTATGGGAAACTATAATCCTAATAGGAACTTTAGTGTTGGTTGTCTTAGAGCTAGAACTCATAAACAGTATTTCCATCTCCTTGGATCAAGAGACTCAGTCAGGTACACACTTTCCACCTGGTATGTTGAAACAAGACAAACTCAAAGTCTTCAGATTAGGAAAGTACTCAAAGTGTTTGACCATAGATTTACTAGTATGTCAAACGGGACAATTTCTCCAACACCTTGGATCAGAGGCCTCCCAGACAGGCCCCCATTTGTTACAAAAAACGCGATTCTAAAAGCTTAGAGATCTCCAGTGAATACTAGAAAGGACTGCCCTTCTAGCATCCAGCCTGTTAAACTGGGTTTTCGTAACAAGTAGTCAGTATCCTTGCCCAATTATCCATTAAAATTCAGTATGGTTCAATAGTGCTTTAGGATTACAACTGGTAGGCTACTAACTAGAGAAATTAAAATTTAATAAATTTATTAAGTAGTAAGTTCTCTAGAGGTATATTATAAAATTTAAAATTTAAAATTGCAGCAATAAAAATAAAATCAATCTCTCGAGTTCAATATATTGTGCTGAAAGCACATATCACATTAATAATTCTTAAGTACCTCAGTACATTAAAAATTTAATAAGATATTACAAAATTTGGTACAAGTAAGTGTGAGTATGCGTGTAAGTGCTCTTAAGTAGTTAGCTATGCCCAAGACTCGAATAAGACTTAAACAAGTGACTGACAAAGTCCTCAAATAAACTAACTTCTTGACCGACTGGCAACCCGAACAGTCTGCTTGAACAACAAAGAATGCTAAGCCCAATAGAAATTTGCAATATCAAGCAACTGCGACACAGAATCAGGAACTGGAAATAACATAACGACACTAAGTAGGGACCATCAGCAGATCCTCCACAAAAGTTACAAAACTCCCATAATACTGAATCTATGTTTAGCATAGGAAAACTGTGACTGTGACAAACACAGGAACCAGTACAAAATTAGGTCAGAAAACTATAGCTAAGGACCTGAGATGTTCAGAGTGTCTATGTGACACACAACCTCAGTACAACGTTGAAAATCACAAAGTCTATACAATTTCTGTGAACAAAGTTCAAACAGAACTAACAAGAATAATGAGACAGACATCTGTCCAACCAGCAAGCGAGTCCTAGCAGACTCAAAACTTCACGAGAGGTGAGGACACCCCCCCTCGATCACGTGATAGCTACGTGGACAACTGCAGCTCAGAAGCCGGCAGTATAACGAGCGACAAGCGATAATTACAGTAGTTTGACAATCAAGACTAACTGAGCACATATTATGTACATCCTAACAACATAAGCTAAATAACAATATAACAGTCAAATAATAATATAAAGTCATACATTTACGATTTAGCTATTATCGCAAATATAAGCAATATAAAATTAAATGAAAAGGTAATATACATTATATATACATAATAATCATTGTAACCCATTCAGGGGTTGCAACAGGCTGTACAGACACTTTTCCTACCATCCATTGTTACATTAGGTCTAAATGGTTCACAGGTTGGTCTGAAGCCGTACTAGCTCCCATCACTTCTTGCTCCGTACTAATAGGTAATGTAAAAGGTGCCATTCTTCCTTCTCAGGTTGACCTTTCATCACCAAAGATGGACACAAGTGTTTCAGATCCTCTTCCTGTAGAGTCAGAGAAGCCCCTCGAAAGTTCAGATGAGACAATGTCTCTTGAGATTCATGTGGGATTAAAAACCAGTGATGCTAGTTTCGAAAGCGAGGTAGTAGGATCACCGGTTCACTTGTTAGATGAAAGTGAAGATATCACCTCCGATACCATAAATGTCTTAACTAGGGCTCAGACCAAAGCCCAGGCTTCTCCTACTGTCCATCCTTTGATTTTCCCTGACTTAAAGCCTTCAGATATATCGAAGGACTCCTTTGTCAATTTACAACGTAATTGTCCTTCTCTTCAGAATTGCCATAATGCCGCTAAACAAAATCAAGTTATCCAAAGGAAAAACTTTTCATATAAATTTGAATATATAAAAGGTATCTTGTATAAGTCAGTATTCAAATTAAATTCAGATGAGATAGACTATTCCATCTTAGTTGTTCCAAGTCAATGCAGAGAGATTGTTCTTAAAATGGCTCATGACCTGCCAGTGGCCGGACATTTCTCACATTGTAAAACCTTAAATAAAATTAGAGAAACCTATTTTTGGCCAAAAATGTCCTCAGATGTCACTACCTATTGTAGATCGTGTCAAGTTTGCCAACTGTCTTCCTCCCGAGGTACCAGGCGAGTACCTATGGTCAAAATGCCAGTCTTTACTGTACCCTTTGAAAGAGTAGCTATTGACATCATTGGTCCTTTATCTCCACTTTCATCTGGGGGACATAGATATATATTAACATTAATTGATTATGCTTCGAGTTTCCCTGAAGCCGTTCCCTTAAAGACTAAACTACTACAGGGGTGGCTAAAACCCCTTTTTGGGTCCATTTTCCCTCCAGAGTGGGCACCCCTAAGAAATTTTGTCTGACCGTGGGACACAATTCACATCTGATTTAATGCAACATCTCTACCAATTTCTGGGAGTAAAGCCTCTCTTCACCACACCCTACATCCCAGCTGTAATGGAGGATTGAGCCCCCAGCATTCGATTCTCAAGTCAATTTTTAAGGAAACTATGCCCCTTAAACCTAAGGAGTGGATCGTTACCTACCCGGGCGCTTTGTTTGCCATGAGGGGGGTTCCCAGGACTCTTTGGGGTTTTCACCTTTTGAACTTCTCTATGGTAGACAGGCCAGAGGTCCATTGTCCATCCTTCATGACTTATGGACTAAGAGGAGGTAAAAGCCGAGGTTCAGTCTTCTTACCATTTCCCCTTGACCTTAGATCCAAACTTGAGGAGACCTCTGACATAGTTTCGAAAAACCCCAAGCTTGTCAATGGACCAGTACAAAACCCATTTTGATTCCAAAAGTCAGAGGAGAATTTTAAAGTAGGGGATGACGTTCTGGTACTTTTGCCTATCAAGTCAAATAAATTTTTTAGTAGCATGGAAAGGTCCACATAAGTATTAAAAATTTGTGGGAAAGTTGACTACCTCATAGAAGTCAAGGGGAAACCTAAGCTTTATCATATCAACATCCTTAAGAAATATTACTGAAGAAATTTTGGTTAACTGCCTTAATAGCTTTGACTTAGTTTTTCCACACGAACTTGATAAGAAAAACTGAAGAATGTAAGGTGTGCGTAATTGACACCTCTAACTTAGACTATGATAACTACATGACTTGGGGACTCTTGACCACTCGGGTGCAACCAACATTAATATTAATGAATCTTTGGATGACCATAAGAGACATAAACTACTTCAATGTGTGAGTAACTTTTCAGACGTCTTTACTGATATTCCAGGTGTTACCTCCACGTTTGTCCATAAGATTGACTTATTGATGGACAATCCGATCAAACAGAAAAATTTTAACCCAGTTTCCAGTTCACCTTAGGGATGCATTTGACCAAGAGGTAGACAAATTATTAAAACTAAAGATCTTTGAACCTTCAATTCTGCATATTGCTCACCAGAGTCATGGTTAAGAAGGAGGATAAAATTTATATAACCTGCTATTGACTTCAGAGGCCTTAATGCTATAAATCATGGGATGCGAGCCTATGCCCTTAATAGATAGCGATCACACAAATTTTTTGATGCTTCCTTCTTTTCAGAGATTGATTTTGCGCAGGCATATCATCAAATAATGTTAGATCCTTCTTCTAAGCAGTACACCGCTTTCCTACCCACCAAGGACTGATGCAGTATAGAACTATGCCCTTCGGTTTTTGGTAACTGCCTGTGCTACCACATGAAAACTGATGAGAAAGGTTTTGGGGTAATATGCCAAATGTTTCAGTTTATTTTTTATAACATTACGTAATGACATCCACGTGGGCAAACATATCCAAACATTAACACCCAGTTTTGCGTAGGTTACGCTCACAATGGCCTCACTGCCAAGAAATGCTTCCTTGGGTATAACAATATTAAATATCTTGGACTGATACTTTCAATAACTCTCTGCAGCTTCTCCCCAGTAAGATCAAAGCTTTATTAGAATTTAAATTCCCCAAAACCAAGAAGCTCATGCGTAGCTTTCTTGGTTTTGTAAATTTTTATGCACAGTTTATCCCAAACTTTACTGATCTTACAGGCATCTTATCCGACTTCCTTAAAAAGTCTGTGAAGGAACCTCTTGAACTTTCCGACGTAGCTCGAGAAAAGTTTAATGAGATTAAAAGTATCTTTTCGAAAAAACCCTATACTTAAGATTCCAGATATCAAAAAAACATTTTGTTTAAGAACTGATGCCTCCAAACTGCTTAGGAGTGGGGCTACTACAATACCCTGATATTACTCCCTTCCCTGTATGCTTCCTAAGCCAGAAACTCCTTCCCCCAGAAACAAGATTCTCCACATAGAAAAGGAATGTTTGGCCTTTGTGTGGGTATCTCCAACTTAAATTTTATTTGCTGGGAAAAGAATTCATTTTAGAAACGGACCACAAACCTTTGATATACCTAGAAACTTTAACAGAACCAACAGTAAACCTCTTGGGGTGGACTTTTGGAACTCCAGGCTTTTAAGTTCCAAATTGTGTATATCAAATTTTTTCATCCAATTATTTCCTCTAAACTGGTTAAGTCTTGACAGTAGTAAGATTTGTTCCCTTTACGCAGCTTCCACATGTTTAGAACTTTTTCTTCCGCCTACTTTTTAAATTACTCCTTACTGAAAGTTTTGGATGGGGAGTGTGAGGGAAAAGTTCAATAGATGGGAGTAGCGAGGGATTTTATTTTTAAATATTTTCATTGCGGTTTACTTGTTTTTAGGTAGGGTTTTTTTATCTCCGCTTTCCCCTCCCCGAAGTGATGTTTGATTGCCGGCTGCTTGTTAAGGTAGGGTCAGTCTAGCTCCCGCTATCCCTTCCCCCCCGAAAGGTAAAGTTTTGGGCCCCGGGTCAAACTGTAAATCACTCGACTCACAGCTCCCAACACTTCTGTAAGTAAAATGCCTGATCATATTTTAGTGGACTTATTGGTTGAAAGCTTCACTTTTGACTAATAATTAAATTTTAGTCCTTTCAGTCTTTATCTGTTAAAATGTTTTAAATTTATCACCACATCTTTTAGGTTTTGTACTTATCATGGAGAGTGATTTCTTAAGCAATGGGTAATCTGTCTCTCTTTACAGCTTGGAATGACAGGGGGGTCCCCTGCCAATCAACAAGAAGAATAGAAGGAGATGGCTAACGTCCTGAGATGTCCCAGTTTAAACCCAATTTACCTGTTAGTTTAAACCAACACAGGGGCCCAACCCCTCATCATAGCAGTGGTAACGAACCTGTTTTCCCGTCATCTGAAGTAATTACCAGGCCATACCGGAAGAACGACCGGGTGGTCACCCATCACCCCTTTCCCCACCCCCCCCCCCAAAAACGGCTAAATTTCACCCAAAACAGTGCACCCAAAACCTGACCCCCATTTCTACGATTAAAAACCAATTAAAGGGTTTGGGTTTTAAAAGTAATTTTTTTTCAAATTTTATTTTTTATTTTTCTTTCAAATTTGGGTACCCATTCATGGGTTTTTTTGTTTTATTTTCCGTTTTTTTCTAAATAAAAAAAAGGTTTTTATCATTGTCTGTTATTATTTCTTTTTCTATTCATTAATTTTCCTGAGGAGGAGCCAGCCTTGGTAATACTGACTGAAGTTGTTACAGGGCTGAGTAAGCCTTCACATCAATGAAATTGCAAATATTGAACTTAAGTTGAACGATTCTTATACGAGACAAGAATAACAGGAAGAATATTATTCTAACTCTACAAGACTTTGAAGAGGCAATTAATGACATGCCCATGCACTCTACCCCAGGCCCAGACTCGTGAAACTCCGTGTTCATCAAGAATTGCAAGAAGCCCCTATCGCGTGCTTTCAGCATTTTGTGGAGAGGGAGCATGGACATGGTTCGTCCCACACACACTAAAAAAACAGACTTAGCCCCACTCCAAAAGGCAGTAAAGCAATTGCAAAGAACTACAGACCTATATCACTAACATCCCATATCATAAAAATCTTTGAGACGGTTCTAAGAAGCAAGGTAGCCAACCACCTAGATACCCAACAATTATACAACCCAGGGCAACACAGGTTTAGAGCAGGTCACTCCTGCCTGTCCCAGCTACTGGACCACTATGACAAGGACCTGGATGCTGTAGAGGATAAATATACAGATGTAGTATACACGGACTTTGCAAAAGCTTTCAACAAGTGTGACCATAGGGTAATAGCACACAAAATGTGGGATAAATGAATAATGGGAAAAGTTGGAAGATTGATCTACAACTTCCTGACAAATAGAACACAAAGATTAATAGTAAACAGAGTAAAGTCCCAGGCACCCATGGTAAAAAGCTCTGTTCCACAAGGCACAGTATTCACTCCCATTCTATTCCTCATCCTCATTTCTGACATAGACAGAGATGTAAGCCTTAGCTCCGTGACTTCCTTTGTAGATGACACCCGGATCACCATGGCAGTGACCGCCATCGAAGACACTGTGAGACTCCAAGCTGACATCAACCAAATCTTATAATGGGCCACTAAAACAATATGAAGTTCAATGAGGAGAAATTTCAACTACTCAGATAAGGAAAACTTGAGGAAATTAAAAATGTGTCAGGGTATACCACGAATTCAAACCATACAATAGAGTGAAAAAGCAATGTGAAGGACCTGGGAGAGATAATGTCTGAGGATCTCACCTTCAAATACCACAACAATGTATCTACCTCGTTCGCTAGGAAAATGATAGGATGGATAATGAGAACCTTCAAAACTAGGGATGCCAAGCCCATGATTCTCCTCAATTTGCTTATGTTCTCTAGGCTGGAATACTGCTGTACACCAATGGCCCCCTTCAAGGCTGGTGATATTGCAGACCTTGAGAGTGTACAAAGAACTTTCATGGCACACAATCAAGTACGATGAGGCACCTAAATTACTGGAATGATGAACGTCCTTTGACCTGATTTCCCTCCAAACACAGGTGAGAGGTACACATGAAATATACACTTGGAAGGTCCTGGAGGGATTGTGGTACAAACTTGCACAGAAAATCACTCCATATGGAAAGAAAAAACTCGGCAGTAGATGCAAACATTCCCCCAATGAAAAGCAGGAGCCCCACGAGTACACGAGAGACAACATAAAAAAGTTCCGGGACACAAACGTTCAATTGCCTCCCAGCACACATAAGGAGATTACCAATAGATTCCTGGTGGGTCTGTCTTCAATAAGGCACTGGCCAGTACCTAAGTTCAGTACCTGACCATCTGGGTTGTGGCTTGTATGTCAGCTTTGTGTGCAGCCAGAGTAACAGCCTGGTTGACCAGACCCTATCTACCATGACAATTGTCTCAGACTGGGGCCGCAGGTGTTGACCCCCGAAAACACTTTCCTTGTAAACTCCCAGGTAAATACGCATGCATTGTGGGAGTGGTAATTCATGCGCCTTTTGTCACCAAGCCAAGTGTAAGGAATACTTCACTCATCCGGCAGTGTGGGTGTGGGGGAAAGGCATGTAATGGGGGAGAGAGCAGTTGGGTGGTAGGGAAGGAAGTGTGTGTTTGTGTAAACAACATGGCTGACTGTCGTCTGTCTGTATGTTTCTGTGTCCTCTTGTCTGTCTGTCTGTCTGTCTGTTGTCTGTCTGTCTGTCCTCTGTCTCTCTCCTCTCTCTCTCTCTCTCATCTCTACTCCCCACAGGTTCATATAAAATACAAATTAAACGACAGTGTAAATTACCTGGGATGTAAACCAAAAAAATCCAGACTGCAAATATAAGTATCAGGACTCAGATGTGATGCAGTGACTACTGCATCGTGTGTAATACATATTGGTTCACTAGTGGCCTCTCCAGCGGGGGAGACGAGAGAGACAGAGAGGCAAGGAGACAAAAAAGACCAAGCAGACAGATAGACAGAAAAAGAGCCAAGCAGACAGATAGACGACAGAAAAAGAGACAAGTAGACAGATAGACAGAGAGAAAAAAGAGACAGACAGATAGAGAGACATGTTTATGTTAAGGTGAAAACAAATGAAGCGGGGGGGGAAGTCAGTGTAAAACCCCTCAATCAGATGTCACCACTGTCATAGTGGAGATATAAGATAAGATATGACACTCTATCATTTTTTTATTTATTTATTTTATGTCTTTGCAAACAGTACATTTGAGATTTGTATTTACAATAGTGGGTTGCAGTACAAAGAGAGCCTCTAATATGCCTAGGCATATGGGCCACTTAACATTATTGGCTTACAGTCTACTTAACACAAAGAGTATATTATAGTTTGTACAATATGATAGTAATTAATTTCACATTAGTTGTCATAGAATAATAATTTATAAATGATCAAAATTGTATAATACAAAGTACATATTTATATCTAAAATGCTTTTTGATAAAACAATGATTCAATTATATTCCTGTCAACAATGGATAAAAAAGGTTCAATGTGACTGTTTCAGTTAAAATGAATGTGGGAGTACAATCATAGGTGAGTGAAAGTTAAGGCACACATAGGTGAGTAAATGTGTACTGAGTATTTAGCATTTAGTCCAGGGTGGTTAAGTGGCTTATGAGAGGAGTCTTAAATTATTACAGACTGGTTTACTTTAAATAACTTCTTTAATGAATCCATATTTTGGGGCCCTTTAAGTTTCACCAGAGTTTTAACAACAGTGTGATATGGAACACAAGGTATATCAAAAAGAGATCTGTGATTTGTGCTGTCTTCATGTGTCCTGTTAAGTTGGTGAGGAAAGTTTGAGTGGAGGGTTTATATTTGCGTGTATTGTTCTGTGTAGTAGTATGCACATGAATAAGTATTGATGTTCTTAACTCCTTTTTGGGGTTTATTTTTTTTTTTTTTTTCGGCTGTACTAGTAAGGCTTACGCCAGGGCTTTTTTGACGTAGTAGTATGCATAAATTCTAGCGTCTAGCGCCATTAAATCTAATGAAGAAAGCTGGTAGGGCCTACATATGAAAAATGGGATTAGTGGTTCAGTGTGTGCAGTATAAAAAAAATCCTGCACCACACAGTTCATAATGAGAAAAAAAACTTGACCGTGTTTTTTGGATTAAAACGTGATTTTGCACTGTATTTTCCTATGTATTATTGTTTTTATTCTAGTTTTTCCATGGTCCTTATTTATAGAATGGAAGACATATTACAGATAATTGAGATGATTTTGACTGATTTTAACAATGAAAAGTACACTGAAATGAGCTTCAAAGTAGCAGAAATGGTCGATTTTTACAAAGATCAAAAGTAAACAAATCTTGCCAAGCGTCCAAAACATGTCCAACTGGTGAGGTCTAATCTTCCTTTCACAGTGTGCTGGTATTATTTTATACCATTTTCTACACTAATGCAGTAGTCTGCATAACAGTAAATCTGTTTATTTTTGTGAGAATAAAAATCAAGTGGAAAGCAAAAGAATGTAAGGAGGGGCAAAGGGAACATGACTAATGAACCTAGGAAATGTTATTTTAGTGCCAGGAATGGTCCTTTCTTGTTTATTCTGGACTCTACCTCAGAAATTGGCATCTTTTGAAATTTTGAGTGAATTTGCTAAATTGCTAAATCTGACAACTGTATTGCATAGTTGAAATCAATAAATGGGTGTTTCTTGGCACTCATTCGATAGATATAATTGGAGTTCTAGCAAAATAGTTATGATTTTGTTGACTAGTACACTGGAATTGGCCCGAACAGAGGCTCAAACTGTCAAAATCCGCCAAATGCTAAGCACGAGACCGCAAACTTGCGAAAGTGTATTTCCCTAAGTTTTCCTCAAATTCAAATACTTTTTGGTGTCATTATGATCAGGATAAGATTCCTCTATCTTTTCATAAGAAAAAATAATTTTTTTTTTTATATTTGGAAGACCCTGAAGAACAAGTCTCGGAGAGGATCTGCCGAACCCCAAAAGGGTTAAAGGTGAGCAGATTCATACTTTTGAAAATTGGGTGGAGTATGCAGGGTGGGAGTGGGAATTTGTTATCATTCTACTTTTTGCTGGGATATATGGGTGATAGGTTGATTGGATGTTTTGATCGCCTGCACTAATCCATATGTAAGATAAGGGTATAAGAGTGAATGGAACAGTGCCCAAGGAGAGCTGATTCTGAATGTAGTACCTTTAATCTTTGATAGTATGCCACAGTCTTGGAGATTTTTCTTGGTGCTTTGTTGTATGGTGTGTCCAGAACTTAAAGGCTACTGTCAAGGTGGGTACCTAGGAATTTTGCACTGTCTTAAATCTTGTTGATAATGATCCATTTTTGCATTATGTAATTGGATCATTTGCAGCTTTGTTTCCAAAACTGAAAATGTAAATAGGTTTTTATTCAGTGTTCAGGTAATGTTTGTTAGTCATCATCCAGTAAGATATTTTCTGTCATTCAGCATTGACTGTGTTTTGCTAGTATGACCTGTGTTTGGTGGGAAAATACATAATTAGTGTCATCTGCAAAAATATGGGTTTGAGTAGCTGTGATGCCATTTGGTAGATCATTGATGTAGATATAAAGGAGGATGGTCCAAGGCACTTCCTTTGGGACTCCTACTGTGATTTGGTTGGTGGAAGAGTTTGTATCATTTGCCATATACATATTGATTTCTGTTACTAATGTAAGACTTT
This sequence comes from Cherax quadricarinatus, assembly GCF_026875155.1. Classification (NCBI taxonomy): domain Eukaryota; kingdom Metazoa; phylum Arthropoda; class Malacostraca; order Decapoda; family Parastacidae; genus Cherax; species Cherax quadricarinatus. The sequence continues at coordinate 12,086,499 of NC_069402.1, forward strand.
AGGTATACAGGGTGTGGCCCTCTGATACCATAGGTGGCATTAATTTGGAGTACAGCAATTCATGGTCGAACTCCATCAAAACTCATTCTTCAGATGAGTGTTTCATGTTCTGATTCCAGTCCTTGATTGCTTCTTCAACCTTCATATTTATTGGTTGTTATTTGCTCAGTGTGACTGGCTATAGCTGTTTTCAGAGTATTGTCTGGTGTCAACACTTCCCGATGTAATCTTCTCTTCAGGCTTTGGATCTTGTCTCAAAGGTTTGGCTTATCTTGGATTCTCGTCGCACAGGTTGCTTTAATATCCATTGATTTCACTTTCTAGAGTGATGATGTAATCTCTGATATTGTCAGAATAATCATCAACCTGAGTTTACATGGGTTAAATACTTTGAAGGGAGTGATTTTGAGTGGGAGTCAGGCCATGTTTGTTGTTGTTGTTCCCTTTGTTGTAGTGTGAGGGAGGTTGAACGATACACCAGCGTCCTGCAGGTAGACAAATTGAGTTCTAGGGTCCCTTGGTGTTTTTTCTTTATTACTGATGTTGTTTTCTTCTGCGATATCCTCTCATAGTATCACTAAAGTAGGTACTGTGTAGCTATGGCGGAAAGCTTATTTCCCTGAGCTTGGTTTTAAGCGTCGTCGGCAGTGAGCAGTTTTTGGATAACAGGGCTGTCTTCCTTAGATCTTCTATTTTGTCCAAGATTTGGGTTACATTCCCAAGTTATTTCTTGGGTCATTTGTGGTCTACAATGGGTTCATGTAGTTGATCCTTCAATTAGGCCACACAAGCTTTGATGAGCGATGTTTCTTGAAGAATAAGAGCTGCTAGGATGCCACTGCTTCTGTTATTATTATAATTATTATTATTATTATTATTATTATTATATTATTATTAATTATTATTATTCTTTATTATAGAAGAAACAGCACTAAGAACAGCAAGGCAGCACCTAGAAACGACTATTTCATAGAAAGAACCCAGCAGGACAGCCGGTCGCCCCATCCACCCCCCTCACCACCCACAGGCGACGCATCACCACACAACATGGCCGACTCCCCCTCACACCCACAACCAAGGCGACTGAACACAACAACACCAACCTAGCCTCTACTCTTACCTTCATAGGATTTAACCCATCGATAGCGTCCCAGGTATGACTAATGGGATCCTGACACTTAAAGAATTACATCGCACACCACCCAAACGGTGATAACTTGAATCTTTGTACTGAAAATATGTCTCTTCGTGCAACAATAAGCAAACCATGAATCTTAAGTTACTTCACCTTGAGAATAAGATCAACAGCCTTGAACAACCAGCTAACATCATCTGGCATGACTAATTTTGGCAATGACCCTCCACAATCAGTCCATAGCCAGCACACAGACCAAATAACATCCCTAAACATGAAAGATTGATGAATGGCCATCAAGGATTGGAAAATAAACCTGATACCCCAATTGAACCAATTATTATGCTAACCAAGATGATAAGGCAGAGCAAGATCAGCTAGCCAATGCAGTAGTGATAAACATGCCTCTCTTTTTTAGTGAATTAAACCCTACCAACTGCAAAGCTACAACTCTCCAGATCAAGCACGACCACCCTACATGTTATTGTGCCAGTGTGGGAAATAAAAGAATCATGGTTACTAGGGAACCAAGGGTGAAAGAAGTGTTATGCTTAGATTTCACACACAAGACAGAAAAAAAGATTTAATAAGCTTATCTATAAAAGCAAAAAAAGAAATATACATAAATGATTGTCTCACAAGAAAACAACAGAACCTCCTGTACAGAGGAGAAAACTGAACATGAGAATAATGTAAATTCCACCAATGCTTTGTACTTGATGGACGAATATTTCTAGTAAGAAAAACAAATGTAGGCTGTGTGTACTATATCACAATGAAATGAACTAGTCAAACTCCTTCATGATGCAAACAGTGCAGAGTCTGACTGATATTAGTGTCCAAATCCTTGTTCTATGTTATTGTATGTTATTATGCCATTATTGAACTAATGTTTGAACTATTCACCTCCTAGATAGTATTTACACGGCATTATCCCTAGTGTCCTATACATTCCTGTGTGACCCAATTTGGTGTTATCTTGCCAATTTCCAATTCACAAATTATTATTTGTTAAGAAGATACTTACTTTTAATAGAAAAAAAATCATATTACCATTTATTCCTAATTAAGCAATGTTATAATTTCTCTTAGAAATTTACCTAATTTTCCTTTGTCTCCCAAACTACAAATAACAAACAATGTAATTTACTATTTCACTACTGTCAATTTCCTTGTACCATCCTTCACTAGCTAGTATCTCAACTCTCTCAAATAAATTTTTTTTGTGATATTTAATTGCTCAAACTTTATCTATAAGGCATATCCTACTCTCAATTAATTTTATATCATGAGTGACTATCTAATTAAAGATTGTTTATCACACTTAATTTAGTCCCTTTTTACATTTCTCTTCTCCTGAAATAATTCTCTACATACCAATACATTGTACTGTCCTTTATTCCATAATTGCTATAAAACCCCTAGGTTTTAATAACAATTTAAGGGCTACTTCAGATGATATAATATTTTTTCCTCTTGTCCTATAGTCACAATTATAAAAACTCCAGGTGCTATTGATTACCTCAGTGCTTACTGAATTTGTTTTAATACATTCTTTTATCTATCATATTCACTAGCTCTTTTACTTTAACTGTAAATATCTATGATATTTCATAAACTCACATTTTTTAAAATCATTAAGGTGCTATAGATGCTTAAGTTGTAAAACTGAATTATCTATTCTGTAAATAATCCCTTTTTCATTTAAAATTTTTTTCAAGTTCTAGAATAAATACAGAGTCCTATCATAAGTCTAGTTTGTAGATTCAAATAAAAACATATAATATTTTACCAAGAAAATCTAGTTTGTAAGTCACTCTCATCTTATGACTATAGGCAAAGATCCTGATGTAAACTTCTACTAAATGAATTACATGAAACAAACTGCAACTGTAATTATACTATACAGCAGACCAAGCAAAGACATTACCAGTTCAAACAATAATATAACTGCTTAAACTACAATGTCAATCATTGAGCAAACATTATTATGACCTCACAGCATTACTCAATTCCATTCATTCCAGATATCAATCATCAATCACACTCACAGAAACCTGCTTAATCCTGAAATTACAGATGTCTATATCATTCCTGGCATATGGCCATAACACTGTAGAACATACCCACAGAGGGTGGAGGGAAACAGCTATTTACTACTCAAATCAACTCAAATGTTATCATAAATCTTGCACAAGGGAGAACAGGGAGAATAATATCATAGGCCAAACTTTCAAATCAAAGACCTGCAAAAACCCCTCACAGTTATAAACATCTACAAAGTACCACAGTCAACATTTACCACTTTAGTGAAAAATAGAAATATGATACTGATGCACACAATGAATAAAGACCAACCCTACCACTAACAGGAAGATTTTCAACATAACATACTACAAGACCAGGACCCACAATACTGAATTCACAAACACAATGACAACTGCCTGTTGCTACAGGCAATATCTAAATAAACCTCAAGAATCACCGCAAGACGAAGTATCTCCTTAATAGACCACATCTGGACAAACACCATATCCCCTTTAAAATCAGGAATAATCACAAGACAACATCTACAGACCAACATACCCAACCTTTCTCCATAACTAATCTGGGCAAACTGCCCGACAAGACATTACGAAGTAACCTTCAGACTACATTAAGAGAAAGCAGTTAAAAACTTTACAGCAGCCTGATGAATAACATCGATTGAAAAATGAGCTTGACACATATGCATATATGACGAATGTATACATAATTTCTGAAAAAAAAACCCAAGGCTCTAATGACAAACTTTTGCCACAAAAAAACTAAACAGATCACAGCAAAGATACAGAATAATCCCTGCTAACCCCAAGCATCTTCAAATCCATTAAAAAAGCACAAACGATGAAAAACAGTACATAAAGGGTCAAATAACTAGAGAACGTCATAAATGATACTTGTCGCTTCTTACCAGCCCTGATAAGAAGATCTAAAATAATTGTATTATGAAAACAGATTACATAACATCAAAGGTGATTAAAAAAAAAAAACTGTATAACCTTTCTGAAATTCTTGGCACTAAAAAGTTATTGAAAAACGAAAACAATCAAACTAACAAAATCAGATGAACCCCAACTCACAAACCAATTGAAACAGCCAAACAGACTCAATGTTTTTCTTCTCTACCACAGGAAAAAAATCTAGCGAACAAAATACCAAAAACGAAACACCCGTCCATCAGACTACCTGTATGTACACCTACCCCAAAATATGCTATTCCTAGCTCCAACAACCCATAGAAGTTATGCTCGATCATAACCACCCTAAAAACAAGGCAGAGACAATAAACCAACTTGTCTGCTTTTATGTACAAAAAGCTTCACAAGTATTTTGTCACCAATTATTGCAAAACTTTTTAACAAATCCATTGAATCATCTACCTTCCCAACATCCTCAAAATAGAGAGGGTCACTCCAATCCACAAAGAGGTGACCATGCTGACTTGAATAATTATAGACCAATATCTAAACTTACCACTGCTCTCTAAATCTTTGAAAAATTATTCATAGACAGATCAATTCCTAGCTTGTCCTCACACAACAATATTAAACCCTTTGTCATTTTTTGATCAGGAATAATAAAAGCACCAAATTATGCTATCATACACATGCTAGAACTAATATATACCGCACTCGAAAGAAAGAAACCACGCTGGGCATTTTCATTGATTTACGTAAAGCATTCGATGCAGCTGACCATGACAGCTGATATCCCAAACCCAAATGCACTATGATATCAGAGGCCACTCCCTCACACCTAACATCATATCTTAGTAATCAGAACCCTATATGTTGCCATGCAAATGGACCAAACTCTCCACTCCATCAATCACAGTAGGTAGTCCCACAAGGACGTGTCCTTGGGCCAATCCTCTTTCTCATCTACATCAATGATCTACCAAATGCAACACAGCTATTCTCAAACCCATATTATTTGAGTAATGTGTGTAAGTGCTCTCAGTATTCACTATGTCTCAATACTCGCTCGACTAACCACTGACTGACTAAAACTCCACACATAAACTAACTTCTTGACCACCTGCAATTCAGAACAGCTTGATTGAAACAGTAAAGAATCGATACACCAAACAACAAATAACAAGCAGCAGCAAATGCAGAATCAGGAACAAGGAGATAACATAATGGAGCGCCTAATTGGGGACCATCTGCAATCCTCCACAAAAAGTCACAAAACTCCCTACTACTGAATCTAAGTTCAGCATAAGAAAACCCCGACTTGACAGTGCACAGATACCAGGTACAAATTAGTCAGAAGTTACAGCTTAGGACCTGAGTTTTCTTCTCAAGTGTAAGTGTGACACACAACCTCAGAAACAAGTCGAATAATCACTACGTCTAAGGCTAATGCTCAGTGAGCCACGAAATCGAATGAAAACGATTGCAAACCAAACATACCCAGCCGAGGATTGAACCCGCATCAGATAGTCTCCGACGGCTGGAGTTTTGAGACCTCTGATCACGGGTTCAATACATCCGGCCAGGGTATGGTTTTTTACTGCTCTGTGAATAGAGTTAAACAGAACTTAACAACAATAAGTGGATAGAGATGAAGTTCCAACAAGGGCCCATCAAGGGAGAGCAGAAGAGGGAGTTTGTTTGAACCAGGCGACAACCAAAGAGAAGAAGCTAGCAGAGGCAAGGCGGTCTCCACCCGCCAGGTGAAGTGTTGATCCACCCAACATGTCACGTGACTCTCTGTGGACTGCTGTTTCCCCCAGCAACTACAGAAAAACCAGCAGAGAAACAAGCGAGGCGGTAGTTTAAGGTAGTTTGCCAATGCAGACAGCTACTCTAACACAACAAAAAATGCTCGATCAATAATAGTGTGATAGACAGGAGATGGGTCCACAATATGCTCCCAACATGACAAACATCCGCACTAAAGATTGCATTAGTGTCCTTTGACATGATTACTTTCTGTGATAACTCTGTCACTTTAATACAACAATACAGTATCTCACCAAATCAAACTCTTTAGCCATGCAATTCTACATTTTTTACAGTGCCTATTTCACTATAAACTAATGCTCCTCATACTCCCAGAGCATTACCATACAGTGCATCGTATCTCTGCAACTCGTGGTTTAAGAAAATCATTGTAGAGACAGATATGACACAGGAGGCTCGATAAAGTAGTGTTGATAGAGACGGATCCACAATAGTGCAAACAACAACATAACAGTATTATTTTTTATTTTTTATTTATTTATTAACAACACTGGCCGATTCCCACCAAGGCAGGGTGGAGCCCGAAAAAAGAAAAAACTTTCGCAATCATACACTCCATCATATGTCCTTCCCAGAAGGTGCATTACACTACATTTTTTCACTGCAACATTAACCACCCCTCCTTAGAGTGCAGGCACTGTACTCCCCTCATCTCCAGGACTAAAGTCCAGCAGCCTGCCGTTTCCCTGAATCCTTCATAATGTTACCTTGCTCACACTCCAACAGCAAACTTCAAAGTATTAAAAACCATTTTTCTCCATTTCATTCCTATCAACATGCTCACTGCATGCCCACTGGAAGTCCAAGCCCCCTTGCACACAAAACCCTCCTTTACCCCCTCCCTCTAACCTTTCCTAGGCCAACCCCTACCCCGCACTTCCTTCCACTACAGACTGATACACTCTTGAAGTCATTCTGTTTTGCTCCATTCTCTCTGCATGTCCAAACCACCTCAAACAACCCTTCCTCAGCCCTCTGGACAACAGTTTTGGCAATCTCGCATCTCCTCCTAACTTCCAAACTACGAATTCTCTGCATTATATTCACACCACACATTGCCCTCAGACATGACATCTCCACTGCCTCCAGCCTTCTCCTCACTGCAACATTCATCACCCATGCTTCACACCCATACAGGAGCATTGGTAAAACTATACTCTCATATATTCCCCTCTTTACTTCCAAGGATAAAGTTCTTTGTCTCTACAGACTCCTAAGTGCACCGCTCACCCTTTTCCCCTCATTAATTCTATGATTCACCTCATCTTTCAAAGACCCATCCGCTGACACGTCCACCCCCAAATATCTGAATACATTCACCTCCTCTATGCTCTCTCCCTCCAATCTGATATCCAATCTTTCATCACCTAATCTTTTTATCCTCATAACCTTACTCTTTCCTGTATTCACTTTCAATTTTCTTCTTTCACATACCCTACCAAATTCATCCACCAACCTCTGCAACTTCTCTTCAAAATCACCCAAGAGCACAGTGTCATCAGCAAAGAGCAATTGTGACAACTCCCACTTTATGTGTGATTTTTTATCTTTTAACTCCACACCTCTTGCCAAGACCCTCGCACTTACTTCTCTTACAACCCCATCTATAAATATATTGAACAACCACGGAGACATCACACATCCTTGTCTAAGGCCTACTTTTACTGGGAAATAATCTCCCTCTTTCCTACATACCCTAACTTGAGCCTCACTATCCTTGTATAAACTCTTCACTGCTTTCAGTAACCTACCTCCTATACCATACATCTGCAACATCTGCCACATTGCCCCCTTATCAACCCTGTCATACGCCTTTTCCAAATCCATAAATGCCACAAAAACCTTTTAAGCCTTATCTAAATACTGTTCACTTATATGTTTCACTGTAAACACCTGGTCCACACCCCCTACCTTTCCTAAAGCCTCCTTGTTCATCTGCTATTCTATTCTCCGTCTTACTCTTAATTCTTTCAATAATAACTCTACCATACACTTTACCAGATATACTCAACAGACTTATCCCCTTATAATTTTTGCACTCTCTTTTGTCCCCTTTGCCCTTATACAAAGGAACTATGCATGCTCTCTGCCAATCCCTTGGTACCTTACCCTCTTCTGTACATTTATTAAATAATAGCACCAACCACTCCAAAACTACATCCCCACCTGCTTTCAACATTTCCATCTTTATCCCATCAATCCCAGCTGCCTTACCCCCTTTCATTTTACATACTGCCTCATGAACTTCCCCCACACTCACAACTGGCTCTTCCTCACTCCTACAAGATGTTATTCCTCCTTGCCCTATACACAAAAAATTCCAGCTTCCCTATCTTCATCAACATTCAACAATTCTAAAATATTCCCTCCATCTTCCCCATACTCTACTCTCATTCAATAACTCTCCTTTCTATTTTTCACTGAACAATCCTTTTGTTTCTAGGCTTCTTAACTTGTTATTCTCATCCCCCCCCCCCCCCCCCCCAAACTTTTTCTTATTTTCAACAAAATTTGTTGATAACATCTCACCCACTCTCTCATTTGCTCTCTTTTTACATTGCTTCACCACTCTCTTAACCTCTCTATTTTTCTCCATACACTCTTCCCTCCTTGCATCACTTCTCATATGCTAACTTTTTCTCCCTTACTACTCTCTTTACATCATAATTCCACCAATTGCTCCTCTTCCCTACTGCACCCACTTTCCTGTAACCACAAACTTCTGCTGAACACTCTAACGCTACAAGTTGAAGATTGAGACACTTATGCAGCATATGGAAATCTTTATTCAGGAAACGTTTCGCCACACAGTGGCTTCATCAGTCCAATACAAAGAGGAAGGCGTAAGGAGAGGAGGAGAATGAGGTAATCAGTCCCTCAACCTGGAGTCGATGTGATCAGTCCATCAATCTTGTAGAATGTACAGCATAGGGCCGTAGACGTGGCTTATATACTGTAGTGAGGTGACGTGAAGCAGATGGAGGCGGGGTCATAGTGGTACCATCCACTAGTCGAAGTAGGTCTTCGTCCAAAGGTTGAACAAGTGTTGAAGAATTCTTTGTAACAAGATCCCATGATGTTGCAGTGTCTGACAGTTGTGATGAATGGTTTGAAAAACCGGCAAGTTGAAGATTGAGACCTTATGCAGCTTATGGATAATCTTTTATTCAGGAAAATGTTTGCCACAACAGTGGCTTCATCAGTCCAATTTACAAAGAGGAAGCGTAAGAAGAGGAGGAGAATGAGGTAATCAGTCCCCCTCAACCCCCCCCCCCCATGGAGTCGATTGTGATCAGTCATCAATCTTAGTAGAATGTTACCAGATAGGCGTTGACGTGGATTATATACTGTAGTTGAGGTGACGTGAAGCAGATGGAGGCGGGGTCATAGTGGTACCATCCACTAGTCGAAGTAGGTCTTCGTCCAAAGGTTGAACAAGTGTTGAAGAATTCTTTGTAACAAGATCCCATGATGTTGCAGATCTTCAATAAAAGTAAGTGTCATGTAATTGTGCATGCCTTTTTCAGTTTGTGTGTATTAAAATTAACATTTCATGTGGTAAAAAAATTTTTTTTTTCATACTTTTGGGTGTCTTGCACGGATTAATTTTATTTCCATTATTTCTTATGGGGAAAATTCATTCACATAACGATTATTTCGCATAACAATTACCCCTCTTGCACGGATTAAAATCGTTAACCGGGGGTCACTGTATATTATATATTATATATATATATATAATATATATATATCATATATAATATATTATTAATATATTATATATAATATATATTTTTATACATTACAATATAGTTGATCCCTCGCTTTTGTAGTTTCGGCATCGTAAATTTCGCCAATCATAGGGGTATTTTTCGTATAAAACATGGACTCGCTTTTCATAGGTTGACTAGCGAATAGAAGTTCGTCCGGGACGCGTACGCACGGTGTGAGCCGGGGCGGCCTCCTTACAACAGCCAGTCTGGATTGTTTACCGCAGTGAGTGAAGGTCCCCTCAATGCTCCTACGAAATTGTTCATAATTTCCACTCATGTTTTGCTTGCAAGTACTAATAAGCTACCATGGCTCCAAAGGAAAGCTCCCTAGTGCAAGTCTGTGGTAAAAGGTAGCACGGCAGCAACGGTATCCTACCAGCTCTTCTTTCTCAAAAAAAAAAAAACATCGCCTCATCAAAACTTGTGATGGGCCTAAGTGAAAGATAATACATGGAACCCCACGTAGGAACACAACATGACCCAAGATACTAAGAATGTAACCCAAATCTTGACAAAATTAGAAGATATAAGGAAGACAGCCCTGCCAACCAAACACATGCCTCCGCTGCCAGACAATACTTAACCCAAGCTCCGGAAAACAAGCCTTCTACTCCATTGCTACACAGTATTTACTTCAGTGATAATATGAAAGGATATGAGAAGAACAACATCAGTACTAAAAGAAATAACAGCAAGGACCCTAGATACTCCACTTGTCTACCCAGCAGGACGCCAGTGTATCATCAATCTCCCTCACCGCCGCACCCAGGAACAATCAAACAACAATAACAAAACATGGCGACTCTCCCTCCAACTCCACTCCCTTCAAAGGATTCACCCATGATAACTCAGGTATGATTATTCCTGACAATATCAAGGACTACATCGTTGCTCAAGAAAAATGAAATCAAAGATATCAAAGCAAAACTCGAGCGACGAGAATCCAAGATAACCAACCTCGAGAAAAAGATCCAAAACCTTGAAGAGAAGATTACATTGGGAAGTGTTGACACAGAAAATACTCTAAAAGCAGCTATAGCCAGTCACATGAGCAAATAACAACAATAAATATGAAGGTTGAAGAAGCAATCAAGGACTGGAATCAGAACATGCACACTCGACTAAATGAATACTACCTTGATTTCCACATAACACAAGCACAGTGCAAAGAAACTGCTATCAGGATAATACAGAACCATGTACAAGTCATCGTGCAAAACAATGAAATCAAAGAAACACGTTTGTTAGGAAAACCAGGAAGTAAACACAGAATAATGATCAGACTTCATTCATACGATAAAAGAAAAGACCTAATTAAATCAGCAATTACAATGAAAAATGGAGTGTACATAAATGAGTGTCTAACAAATAAATGTCAAAAACCTGTTCGGCTGAGAAAAATACTTAACAGGGGAAAAACAAAATACATCAGTGTTTCACGCGAGGTGGGAAAATACTAGTAAGGAAAACATCAACAGGACAACAAATATACCCTCTCAAACGATCATGATTTCTCTACCTTCCTTAGAAAAGCTGACATTTCTGTAACAGATTAGATAGTGCCCTTAATACATATAGACGTGTGGTGAATATAGTGTAAGTTTGTATTTATAGTGCATTATTATTTTATTTTATTTTTCATCACTAGCTAATGCCAACTACCTCCCAATACTCTTATTCTTTCTTCTGCTATTAATTGCGCATAATTTTTAAATTACAAGTCAAATCTTACTCCAATTAATAATATTCATTATTTCTTACCTGTCCATTTAATTTAGTTTATCACTACTTGTTTTTTAGTCAACTTCTCATCTGTGTATGCAATTAGTATTATATTCAATTACGTTTTTGAAGTACCAAAACTATGTTTTTGCTTGCAAGTTACCAAACTACCTCTTTTTTTTTTACTTTTATTGTGCAAACAATGCCCTCAATTTATTGAATATTACAAATCAGATCTTACTCTAAACCATTATTATTTCATAGTGACACTGTCCATTTTAACATTTGTTTTACATTACTTAATTTTAGTTCCCTTATATATTTTATCCTTTAATTTTAGCTTATATAACTACCCTAGTTTATATATTCACAATTGTTTTAAAAATAATCCAAGGTGCTATTTCAGGTGCTAAAGTAGAATAAGTTCACAATTTTGCCATTTATATTCAAAGCTATTTATTTGATTACCACTTTAATTGTTCACCACAACTTATATTAGTCCCCCTTTATATTTTTAATTTTATACTAGAATTCTAACTTTAAAGAATACCTTTATAGTACTACCTACTATCATATTCCCAAGCTCCATTATTTGATCATCACTTTATTTGTATAGTCCTTTTTATTGTCTCCTTTATTTAGCTTAAATAAAAAAAAACAAAAAAAAAACTACCTTAGTTCATTATTTTACATTTGTTAAAAATAGTTTCAGTGCTATTTTTTAGGCTTAAGACTATTTACTTTGTTTTATACTTAATTCTAACATAGATTCACTACAAATCTTATGATTACAAGGCATTGATCCTGATACCAACATTTAAATAATGACTTTAATGAACCAACAGTTACTGTAAATTACTCCACTGCAGAAAACAATCAAAGGCACCTCTCAGTGCAATAAACACATAAAACTATCTTAATACAATATCAGATCTTTAAGCAAGCATTACGATGACTCATAGCATTACTAAATTCCTTTACATGCCAATATGTCCATCATTACACTAACTGAAACCTGGCTAAAGCTGATAGTACAGTGTCTATGCCATTCCTGGTTACACAGCCATACACAACTGTAGGCCAGACAACAAGGGGGTGGCACAGCCATATACTACTCAGACCAAATAGGATGTATCACTAATTTCTTGCACAAGGGTGAACATGGCGAATATATAATAGCTAAAATCAAATCCAAATACCGTACAAAAAAACCTCCACATTGATAATACATCTACAGAGTTCACAGTCAAACATTAGCCAATTTAGTCCAAAACAGAAGTATGATAACTGATGCACGCATAGAACAAAGGATCACTTACTCTCTAGGTGACTTCAATATAAATCTCATGCAAAGACCAGGACCCACACGTCTACTGAATTCACCAAACCACCAATGAGTAAACTGGATGTTGCTACCAACAGTAACAAACCTACAAGAGTTACAGAGACTAGTGTTTCCTACTGACCACATCGGGACCAACCACATATCCCCTTTTAAAATCAGGCATAATTACAGATAATACCACAGACACTACCCTACTTTCCTCATAACAAACTCTTGGTAAACTACCAAGATCTACTAAAGTCACCTTCATAGGACTTCACAATGAGGGAGCATTAATAAACTTCACAAACAGCAGTAAGCTAACATTGATGGCACACTGAGCTAGAAATCCTATACAGATATGACGAATGTTTTAATAAAATTTTTCTAAAAAATACACAATACCTCAATAATAAGCATGCCCTAAAAGAACTAAACAGATGACAGCTAAGAGACTGAACGTCCTGGCTAACACCGCATTCTCAATCCAATAAAATACAAAACACCATTATGAAAACAGTACAGATCGGGTCACCGACCAGAGACAACAAAACGTTACTCGTAATTCCTACCAGCCTGATAAGAAGGGCAAAAAATTGTATGAGAAACAGATTATCAACTTACGAGGTGATATAAAAAACCTGGAAAAACCCTATCAGAAATCTGGATCAAAAAAAGATTATCACGAAATAGCGAAATAAAATTAGCAAAATCAGATGAACCCCAACTCCCCACCAAAGAAAACAGCAAACAGGACTCAATGATTTCTTCTCCACTATACGACAAAACCTTGCAATAAATCCCAAGCTCAGATGCCCCACCAAAATGACCTACTCACCGGCAACTCCCTAACACCGTTCCTAGCTCCGACTAAACCCATACGAAGTCTCCCTTATTCATCAACGCACTATAAAAACAAGGCAGGAGATTTAAATACCTTACACCTTTTATATACAAAAAAAGTGTCAACAAGTGCTATCACCAATCATTGCAAACTATTTAACAAATCCATTTGAATTCCTCCCCTTTCCTACAGTACTCAAAATAGGCAAGGGTCACCCCGATCCACAAAGGGAGGTGACCAACAGAGTTGAATAACTATAGGCCATTATCCAACTTACACCCTCTCTCAAAATCTTCGAAAAATTAATTAATAAAACGAATCTACTCCTACCTTTCTCCCAAACATACTCAACCCCTGCAATTGGATTTCAGGGCCTAATAAAAATATAATGATGCATTTATACACATGTAGAACATATATACACTGCAATAGAGAAAAAAAGAAGTCCCACCTGGGATCTTCATTGACTTATGTAAAGCTTTTGATACAGTTGACCATGGACGTTCCAGGTAAATTGTCACCTTGTATAAGAGGGCACTCCCCTCAATACTCAAGTCATACCTCAGCAACAGAAGGCCAATATGTGTATGCAAATGGGGCAAAACTCTTCTGCACAACCAATTACAGTTGGTGTCCCACAGGGAAGTGTCCCTTGGCCCTCTTCTCTTCCCTATACATAAATGACCTACCAATGCTTTGCATTACTCAAACCCACACTTTTTGAGATGACACTACATACATCTTCTCCCACACCGAGCCCAGTCACCGCTAGCCAATACTGTAAATACCGGAATTACAGAAAATATCTACCTGGATGAGGACTAACAAACTTAGCCATACACTAAACACTGAAAAAACCTACTTCATTCAGTTGGTAACAGAGCTCAGATGGCCCTCTTAACATAATGATAAAACGGATCATATCACAAAGCTAACAGAGGGAAAATTCTTAGAATCCACTTGCTAAATAGACTCAAATCTTCAACAATATACAACAAATTTCTAAAAAAAATTCCTCAAGACTGTAGGCATACTATGCGAAGATACGGTACTATGCTCCACAGTCAGCCTCCTGGCCCATAATCACTCAATTATTTAACCCAATCTCCCTATGGAATTTGTGCATGGGGCTCAACAACAATTAACCATCTCAGACCACTAATTACCCAACAAAAGTGGCTGCAGTTTGAATGATAAAAAAAAAAAAAACAAATTCTCACTATAGGCAGCACACTCCACATATTCAAATACACTAAACTACTAACATACAAAACATCCATACTTATTACTGCCACCTATTACATACCTAGAACACTTAACTTGATATTAACCTCCCCTCAAAAACATCTCCTGCCACCTCACAGAAACACATGACCAGTAACACAAGGCCACAGATCCTCTTTATGTTCTGTGTCCATCTCACACTATGCAAAAAAACTCAATTGCACATATAAAGGCCTAAAAATCTGAAATTCATTACCTGTAAAATATAAAGAAACACTACTGTTTATAATATCAAGTCTCTTCTCAAGATCCCTTACTCAACCCAAAAAAAACAAATAAATACTGAATAACTCAACTTATAAAATATGTATATCATAAATGTTTTCTCACCAATTATATCACACAAATGTTAACTCTAAAACCCAATCTAACTTTACTATTTTTTTGTAAATAAACTACCTAACAGGAATTCTCCATTAGACTGGAATGGAGACAACAGAATGCATGCAACCATATGGACCTGTCTATGTAATATCACTTGTGCGCTTTATGCGTAATCTGTTTACATTAATGTTTTATCACTGATTTCATCATTGCTTAGTTAATCTTAAGTTAATTTTAAGCCAGCCCGTAATGCTATGCATAGTATAAGTGGCTTTGGCATGCTGCTCTTACCTGTATTTTTTTTTTTTTGTACCTCTGTATGTGTGCTCAAATTGTAATAAATAAATAAATAAATAAATAAATAAAAGATATATGTACAGTGACAAAGTCTTGGGCCATTTTAGGGAAGTGTTAAAGAGACTCCAGAAACAGAGCTCTCTCCACAGTTACTTAGTGAGACAGGACTAGAGTGACTCTCTAGGTGGTCCTAGTGGCATTAAGAAACAGAGAAGAGAAGCAACCCCAGAGAAGCAATTGGTACCTGATGTGTTGCTGGAAGGGGATTCCCCTTCCAAAACTGTAAAACAATCCAATCTCTCTCTTCCCCGTCTCCCATACAATAAGAGAATCTCCAATAAAGGTAAGTTTATGCTGTTAATGTTTCATTCATCATTTCCCATTGTATCTGCTTATTACTACATGTTTATTTCATAAAAAAAAATTCTGTTTTAATACTTCTGGGTGTAGGAATGGATTAAATTGTATTTACAGTATTTCTTATGGGGAAAAATTGATTGCAAATCGTAAATTTCATTTATAGTAGCTCCTCCAGGAAACGGGTTTTAATTACGAAAAACGAGGGACCACTGTATGTATATATATATATATAAATTATAAAATTATAAAATTTTATATAATATTTTATATATAATATATATATATTTTAAAAAAACTACAGTGGACCCCCGCATAACGATGGCACCCACATAGCAAATTTATTTCGCATACCGCTTCCCTTTTAAATTTCGAAAAATTTTTGCCGGCATAGATTAAAAACCCGCTCCCCTTTTTTCCGCCCCGAGACGCTCCAATGTGCGCCCTACCACCCCCCCCATGTGCCGCCCGTGCCATTGTTTCCCCGCCACCCTTTTCCGGGGTAACATCCAAGCATACACTGGGAATATTTCGTTTTAATTCAGTTTTTTTCGGTGTGTTTCTGGAAAATAAGTGACCAGGGGCCCCCAAAAGAAAGCTTTTTAATGCCAACCGTCCCCAATAAGGGTAAAAATTTCCCCATTGAAAAGGAAAGATATCATTGATAAGAAATGAAAGGGGTGCGTATCGCCGACCTAGTCAAGTTGACAAAAAAACCCCAATAAACCATCGCAAACTATTGTGGGCCCCAAAAAAGACTTTCAAGGAAGCTTTTCTTGAAAAAAATTTTTAAAAACTGTGTTTTCGAAAACAAAGACCCGAAAATGATTGGAAGATTTTTGAGGGGACTCTTTTTGGGTGTTGGTTAAATGAAAAACAGCTAGCAGGAGATAGCGTCTCTAAAGCGTTTTAAATGTGAAAAGGCAGGAAGTTGCATAAGGAAAAAATTTAAAAAAAATGCCTGCAACTAGTGATGTTGTGAGTAAATTTTAAAGGGCCCAAAAAGGGGGTTTGAGAGATTTAAGAAGCGTAGTGGCATCCAAAGTGGGATAAGGCAGGGTTTGGGGGTGCCATTTCAAAAACCAAAAAGCGGCTAAAAATTTTATGTGCGGGAAAATTCAAGGAGTACTTTGAAACTGAAGATGAAACCTTTAACAATGTTTAAAAATTGGGGATAAAAAGGGCCCGTTCTGGAAGAAAAAACCAACAGGGGCTACATTTTTCAGGGGGAAAAGGCACTCCCAGGGCATTTAAACCCTTTAAAGGACAGGGTTCTCTTTTCATGTGTGCCCAAAGCTAAAGGGGTTTTTCAAAGTGAACCTTTATTAGTGTATCACTCTGAAAAACTCCCCGAGCGTTCGGCAAAAGAAAAGTCCCAAGGAAATTTTTGGGGGGGTTTTGGAGGGGGAAACAGTAAGGCATGGGTCACTAGGGAATTTTTTTATAACTGGTTACACCATGCATTTGCCCCCAATTTGAAAGATTACCTAACTGAAAAGAAATTAGAACTTAAGGCCTTTCCCGGTGTTAAAAACAATGCCCTGGGCATCCACGGGCGTGGGAGAGCGGCTTTATGGGGACATACTTCATTTTGGGGAAGTTTTTGGGCCCCCTAAAAAAACTCCTTCCCGGCCGGGGCCCCTGGACCGCAGGTTATTTCCAATTCAAGAAATGTACACAAAAGCTCTGTTTTTGGGAAAAGGTTTCTTTTTAATGACCTCAGAAATAAAATGACTCTAAAGAGTTTTGGGGAGATCACTTTTAAAATCCTCCAATTTTTGTTTAAAATTTTTAAAGGGAAGGCTTGGGGAGGAAGTGAATAAAAGGACCTTGAACTCTGCTTGGGAAAAAACTGTGGCCAAAAATGTTTTAACAAAATGGGTTTTTGAAGGGTTTTTGGGGAACCCCTGAGAGGGGTTTTGCCAGTTGAGGAATTTCCCTTGTGGCATTGGGGGAAAATTTTTGGGGTTGGAGGTTAGTGGGGGGGGAAAGTGGGAAAAGTTGGGGGAGGGGACAATGAAGAAAATAACCCCTGTTTGGTGATAGATCAACTTCAAGAGCAAGAGGCCAGACCTGGGAAACTGGGGTTTAGAGGAGGGGGGAGAGAAATTGGGAAAAAGTTCCCAATACAAAGATAAAGGGGAAAACTGGCCCCAAAATGGCTTGGAAAATGAAACCTTTTATGGGGAAAAAACC
>NC_069402.1:12105044-12142090 GCF_026875155.1 Cherax quadricarinatus
AATTTCACCTGCCTTGAAAGGTGCTGTTAGTGTGCAGCAATATTCCAGCCTAGATAGAACAAGTGACCTGAAGAGTGTCATCATGGGCTTGGCCTCCCTAGTTTTGAAGGTTCTCATTATCCATTATGTCATTTTTCTAGCAGATGCGATTGATACAATGTTATGGTCCTTGAACGTGAGATCCTCCGACATGATCACTCCCAGGTCTTTGACGTTGGTGTTTCGCTCTATTTTGTGGCCATAATTTGTTTTGTACTCTGATGAAGATTTAATTTCCTCATGTCTACCATATCTGAGTAATTGAAATTTCTCATCGTTGAACTTCATATTGTTTTCTCCAGTCCACTGAAAGATTTGGTTGATGTCCGCCTGGAGCTTTGCAGTGTCTGCAATGGAAGACACTGTCATGCAGATTCGGGTGTCATCTGCAAAGGAAGACATGGTGCTGTGGCTGACATCCTTGTCTATGTCGGATATGAGGATGAGGAACAAGATGGGAGCGAGTACTGTGCCTTGTGGAACAGAGCTTTTCACCGTAGCTGCCTCGGACTTTACTCTGTTGACGACTACTCTCTGTGTTCTGTTAGTGAGGAAATTATAGACCCATCGACCGACTTTTCCTGTTATTCCTTTAGCACGCATTTTGTGCGCTATTACGCCATGATCACACTTGTCGAAGGCTTTTGCAAAGTCTGTATATATTACATCTGCATTCTTTTTGTCTTCTAGTGCATTTAGGACCTTGTCGTAGTGATCCAATAGCTGAGACAGACAGGAGCGACCTGTTCTAAACCCATGTTGCCCTGGGTTGTGTAACTGATGGGTTTCTAGATGGGTGGTGATCTTGCTTCTTAGGACCCTTTCAAAGATTTTTATGATATGGGATGTTAGTGCTATTGGTCTGTAGTTCTTTGCTGTTGCTTTACTTCCCCCTTTGTGGAGTGGGGCTATGTCTGTTGTTTTTAGTAACTGTGGGACGACCCCTGTGTCCATGCTCCCTCTCCATAGGATGGAAAAGGCTCGTGATAGGGGCTTCTTGCAGTTCTTGATGAACACAGAGTTCCATGAGTCTGGCCCTGGGGCAGAGTGCATGGGCATGTCATTTATCGCCTGTTCGAAGTCATATGGCGTCAGGATAACATCGGATAGGCTTGTGTTAATCAAATTTTGTGGCTCTCTCATAAAAAATTCATTTTGATCTTCGACTCTCAGTCTGGTTAGCGGCTCGCTAAAAACTGAGTTATATTGGGACTTGAGTAGCTCACTCATTTCCTTGCTGTCATCTGTGTAGGACCCATCTTGTTTAAGTAAGGGCCCAATACTGGACGTTGTTCTCGATTTTGATTTGGCATAGGAGAAGAAATACTTTGGGTTT
This sequence comes from Cherax quadricarinatus, assembly GCF_026875155.1. NCBI lineage: Eukaryota > Metazoa > Arthropoda > Malacostraca > Decapoda > Parastacidae > Cherax > Cherax quadricarinatus. The sequence goes on from NC_069402.1 coordinate 12,106,420, forward strand.
CTTTTGATTTCATTTATGGCTTTTAGTTCTTCCCGCGATTCCTGACTCATAAAGGATTCTTTTAGCATAAGTTCGATGCTTGCTATTTCTCTGACCAGTGTCTCCCTACGCATTTCAGATATATTGACCTCTTTTAGCCGCTCTGTTATTCTTTTCCGTCGCCTGTAAAGGGAGCACCTGTCTCTTTCTGTTTTACATCTACTCCTCCTTTGTCTTAGAGGAATAAGCCTTGTGCATACATCGAGTGCCACCGAGTTAATCTGTTCTAGGCATAAGTTGGGGTTTGTGTTGCTTAGTATATCTTCCCACCTTATATCAGTTTGGACTTGGTTTACTTGGTCCCACTTTATGTTTTTGTTATTGAAGTTGAATTTGGTGAATGCTCCCTCGTGACTAATCTCATTATGTCGGTCTGGGGCTCCGCGCTTACATGACTGAACCTCAATTATGTTGTGATCTGAGTATATTGTTTTTGATATGGTGACATTTCTTATCAGATCATCATTGTTAGTGAAGATGAGGTCTAGTGTATTCTCCAGTCTAGTAGGCTCTATTATTTGCTGGTTTAAATTGAATTTTGTGCAGAGATTTAAAAGCTCGCGTGAGTGTGAGTTTTCATCAGAGCTGCCTCCTGGTGTTATTACTGCAACAATATTATTTGCTATATTCCTCCATTTTAGGTGCCTTAAGTTGAAATCCCCCCAGGAGCAAGATGTTGGGTGCAGGAGCTGGAAGGTTTTCCAGACAGTGGTCAATTTTTAACAGCTGTTCCTGGAATTGCTGGGATGTTGCATCCGGAGGCTTGTAGACTACCACAATGACTAGGTTTTGGTTCTCGACCTTTACTGCTAAAACTTCCACTACATCATTTGAGGCATTTAGCAGTTCTGTGCAAATAAGTGACTCTGCAATGTACAGGCCAATCCCCCTTCCCTTTTGCCTGTTCACTCTGTCACATCTTTATAGGTTGTAACCTGGGATCCATATTTCTTTGTCCAAGTGATCCTTTATGTGGGTCTCAGTGAAAGCTGCAAACATTGCCTTTGCCTATGCAAGCAGTCCATGGATGAAAGGTATTTTGTTGTTTGTTGCTGGCTTTAGACCCTGTATATTTGCAAAGAAGAAAGTTATCGGACTGGTGGTATTGTTGGTACTGGGGAGGGGAATTTTTCCGGCATTAGTATCTGTATCTGTTGGTTTGGAGTGGAGGCCATCGACTGTGGTTCCACTCCAGGAATGACTGGATTTGGTGTACGATTTCTGCCATTTCCTGCCAGTTTTTTTTCCTTCCTGGCACTAAAAAACCTCTCCCTCTTGAGTGGCTGTGGCTACCCAGGTTTTCCCATGGCCTGGATGTTTTGTATCTTTTTGTCCCCTTTAGATGGTATGCCTGGCAATTTAAGTTATAGCACAGTCTTTCCTGTACTGAAGAGGCACACAGTTCAGGGTGAAAAAGCTTACAGGAAGGGAGTTTGCATTTTCCTGTTGTCATATGGGCATGGCATTTTCTAGGGTGGTCTTAGTTGCACGTCCCATCTGTTTTTCCAGATTTCCCATGCCAGCAGATACCGAGTGCATAGTATGTGCACAGGCTTGGTTTCCATTTGCCTTGGGTTTCTGTGACTGTATTCCCTGTTGGTGCATGTTTCCCTGCCTTACTTCTATCCTCCCTAGCACCAACAATGGAACCCCCATCAGTTTTTTTTGGTAATATATCCTCACTATTGCTAGTGGAGTCCTCTTGTTTGCTATTTCCTGCGGTATTTCTAGTTTGCAATATTGTTTATATCTTATCTTTGACTACACTTGTTTCCCTACTATGGCTCCTGTCCCCTATGAGGTCATTTATATGTATTCCTTCCTGCATATAATTCCCGACTACCTGGACAAAATCTCCAACTTCACCATAGAAGCCTGAGTAGATCAATAACCCACTATGATAACATGAACATAGATAAGTATGTTTATGGAGCAACTTGCAATGTGAACAGACTGACTGATGTTGTAGTGGCCAGGCTTAGGCTTGGTTACAAGTACTTCTGGCAGTTTGGGAGACACACAGATGATGATCAAACTAAATGTAAATTATGTGATCAGGCATATGGTCACTCTCTTGAACACTATGTGCTTAATTGTCCACTTATTGAGGAATACAGAGACAGACAGTATAATAACCTATGTGACATGTCAAGATATCTTATTAATGAAAATAAGATACCAGATATACTAAGCAAATTTCCTAAATTTGCTTGTAACAGATAAGTGAACTATAGATATGTAGATATAAATCCATATGTATTCCTGTTAACCATTTGGGGCCTAGTTCCTAGGCCTTTTGTGTATCCATATGCTCTCGCGCTACCGTCCACAGGGTGGATATGGGGTGCACAATAAACTAGCCACTTCGGTGGCAAAATCTAATCTCTGTCTCCCAGGACAGCATCTCCAGCTTCACCATTACTGTCTCCCAGGACAGCACCTCCAGCTTCACCATTACTGTCTCCCAGGACAGCACCTCCAGCTTCACCATTACTGTCTCCCAGGACAGCACTATCAGCCTCCCATTTACTGACTACCAGGACATCATCTCCAGCCTTACAGTTTCTGACTACATGGCCAGTATCAAGGGCAGTACCATTCAGCCCAGACTTTTTATGTTCCCATCTGTTGTAGAAAGCTTCCAGGTTTTCTATGAAAGCAGCTTTGATGTTGACCTCTTTTAATACCCTTGTGATTTTAGTCCACAGATTTATCTCATTTGGGCATACCCAAAAACACTTCCCTGTTTTAATACTGCTTGTAGCTAGTTCTTGGATATCTGCACAAGGGGCGTGACACCAATTTCCACAAAAATGACAATTTATGCATGTGGAAGCCCGTTTGTTTGACTGACCACAGACTACACACAGCTTCATAATGATTTGAATGGTTGATTTACTGCAATTCTACTAGCAACCTCTTGAATATTCTATTAATAACCTGCTAGGTAGTGCACAACGAAACCGTTTGAAACCAGTCCAGGGTTCGGACCAGTCAAGGGTTCGGACCAGTCTGTCTGATCTGATCAGTGGGTCACTTTTTTAAACCATACTGGTCGGTGATTTGAGCTAACACATGAAGGATCTACTGGAAATTATCTACCCGAGTAATATGTGATTTGATTGATACAAAAGTATAACTTGCGTGTTGAAGAGCCGGTGACTGCTGGCAACTCCTACAGTGACGAACGGTCCTCAACCCTTGTTTATCAATCGCTGTATCTAGCTTTTCTATTTTTTTTTCCGTCTCCACCACAATAAATGCTATATTATCACTATAGTTGACTGGTGCAAATTTTGGAGGAAGGACGCTTTTTCTGTAGTAATATTTGCTTCTCTTTGTGTATATTGCGACCGCTGGTAACTACAGGTTATATAAAATTCACAGTATATGTCTGGTATTTCAAGAAAAAAGAAACTAATGAAAGTCACTCCACTCCACTAAGTACCATTATAATACTGGTTAGTTGCTACTACAACACTGTATTCTGCTGTTCACTGGTATCACTAGATTATATGCGAGTACACTAGCAGGCCAGGAAGATTATTAAAAACAGCTGACCTGTGGTAAGTTTCTGGCGACTTCTGGCACCTGCCTCTATATGCTTATCAATTCATTTACAAATTCACCTGTTTTCAAATGACACTTTAGCCTTCATCATCAATATACTAGGGAGCCGCTGTAGTATACACTATACACTATGTATACTCAATGTTTTCAGGAAGACTTTCTTTCCTCTGACACAAAGTTCAATTATTATTATTTTTTCACACGGGACACAGGCCTATGATTCCCCTCTGGCAGTAAACTCTGCTAGGTAGTGCACACTAATTCTCCTTTTTGACTCAGTATATAATGTTTTCCGCCCAAGATTGGTTCCAGGCGCTAGAGGGATGTATCGTATAGGATTGATGACACAAATTAAAGTTCTAGCACGTAAGAGCCACCGTGAAAACACCAGAAAACCCGGAGCAGTTGAACCCCAAGCACAGATAGCATAGGTGAGGTACTGATGTATAAGTGAATGGTATAGTGTGAGAAGGGAAGTTTGTGGCACGTAGTATCATATCTTGGAGAGGATCCCAACTTGTTTGATTATGTGTTGGATATGGGTGCTGAAGTTCAGGTTGTTGTGGAGGTATTGGCCTAGGAATTTGCCCTCATTATGCCTGGCAATTAGAGTGTTGTCAATCTTAATGTTAATTTACGCATCTCCTCATCTGCTACCAAACATAATGTAGTAGATTTTGTCAGCGTTAAGCGTAAGTTTATTGGCTGTCATCCAAGTCGATATTTTGATCAGCTCCTCATTAACAATGGTGTTGAGGGTGGCAAGATTATGGTGAGAGATGACATAAGTCGTGTCGTCAGCGAAGAGAATGGGGTTCAGGTGTTTAGATATGTTTGGAAGATCATTGATGTATATGAGGAAGAGCAGGGGACCAAGGACAATTCTCTGCGGAACTCCAGTATCAAGTGGCTGTGTTGTTGATGCTGTGTCTTTAATGGTGACATACTGATACCTATTAGTAAGGTAAGATTTGAAATATGCAAGCTCATGGCCTCTTATACCATAATGGTCAAGTTTGTGGAGTAGGATGCCGTGGTCTACTGTGTCAAAAGCTTTTGTTAGATCAATAAAAATTCCTAGTGGATATTCCTTATTTTCCAATGCTGTGTAAAGCAGATCTAGCATTTTTATGATAGCATCATTAGTGCTTTTATTTTTCCTGAATCCAAATTGGCAGGGGTTGAGTATGTTTTGTGCTGTTATAAATGAACATAGTCTCCTATGCACGAGTTTCTCAAAGATTTTGGATAGCAATGGAAAGCTTGATATTGGCCTATAGTTGTTTAAATCTGTAGGGTCACCAACTTTAGGTATTGGTGTAACCCTTGCCGTCTTGAGTAGTTTTGGGAAGGTGCTAGTTTCTAGTGACTTGCTAAAAAGTAATGAGATAGTATGCGAGAGGACATGGGCCACTCTCTTGTACAATAATGGTGGGACATGAGACAGATTCCCTGAGTTATTTTTAAGTGACTTTATTATCTCGGTGACTTCCGTGGGCTCAGTTGGAGCAAGATAGAAGGAATTTGGGAAATTCCCATCTAGGTAGTCCCTGGCATGGGCATTGGTACATGGGATTTTATTGGCGAGATTAGAACCTACGGTTGAGAAGAAGTCGTTTATCTTGTTAGCTGTGTCAGTGGGATGTAGTGGTGTTTCATTAGGTTTAGTTAGGAAAATATTCTTGTTTTTTTTTCAGTTTGTGGGTCCCTAGAATCTGAGAGAGTGTTTTCCAGGTTTTTTTTATATCTCCTCTTGTGTCAGTGAATCTACTGGAGTAGTATAGTTGTTTGGCTTTCTTTATTACTTTGGTGAGAACTGATGAATAGTGTTTAAGAATATCTTTGTGTATTAAGCCCTGTCTATATTGCTTTTCATATTGGTGTTTCTTATCAATGGATTTCAGAATGGTGCTGGTTAGCCATGGGCAACCAAGCCGTTTCTTTGTGATCTGTATCGTTTTTATAGAACAATGTTTGTTGTATAGTCTAAGTAATTTGTTAAGAAAAATGTCTGTCCAGTCATCAATACCATTGGCCTTGGAGAATTCTGTAGGCCAGTCAACAGTCTCTAGGTCAGCTGTGAACTTCCTTATTGAGGCCTCATCATGGAGTCTAAATGAAACTTTGTTGTATTCAAGTGGTGGTTTACTAATGTTTGTCAACAGGAAGGTAGGGTAGTGGTCTGTAGTGCTATCTGTGATTATCCCTGATTTAAGGGGGGGCTAGTATATTGGTCCATATGTGGCCTATTATGGTTGCACTTGTTTCAGTGAGCCTGGTTGGTTTAGTTATTGTTGGTATGAGAAGTGTGTTGTTCATATTGTTGATGAAATCAGTTACAGGCTGATCATCTAGTAGGCCAAGGTTGATGTTGAAGTCTCCAGCTAAGAGACAGTGGTGCTTATTCATTTGTCTGTTTGTTATTAGTGCCTTTAATTTCTCACTGAAATTTGGGATGTTTGTGTAGGGTATCCGGTAAATGGCAACGATTGTTACAGGCGTCTTAAGGTTTTTTACAGTAAAATTAGCAAAAATGTATTCTCGACATTCATCACTAAAGCAAGTGGTGCTAATACAAGTTAATTGGTTATTATTATTATTATTATTATTATTATTATAAGCAAAAAGAAGCGCTAAGCCACAAGGGCTATACAGCACTGCAGGGTAGGGAAGGAAGCGAGGGTATTGGATGTCAGAAGGGAGGGGGGATGATCAGCAGGTTACAGAAAACAGCAGGGCACGGGATAGTACGGGGGTAGAGGGTAGCAAGAGATTGAAGTAGAAAGAACTGAAGGTATCAGAATTTGTGAAGTAAGTCAGTTGTTGTCAAAAAGTCAATGAGAGAGTCCGGATGAAAGGTGGGTCCATCAGCGAGAAGGGAAGGTAAAGAGAGAGCAGCGGAGCGAAGACGACGACAGAGGTAAATTCTGCGTGCTCGTTGATAAAGTGGGCAGTCCAACAGAATGTGGCTGACTGATAATGGAGCTTGGCAATTCTCACAGAGAGGAGCAAGACGCCTCTCCATGAGATATCCATGAGTAAGACGAGTATGGCCAATGCGAAGACGGGAGAGAGTAGTCTCCCAACCTCGACACTGGTGATAAGAAGACGGCCAGTAACCTATACTCGGTTTAATAGATTGAAGTTTGTTGCTGAGCATAGTAGACCAACGTTGTTGCCAACGGGTGTGAAGGTGGGAAGATATTGCAGCAAAATAGTCCGTAAATGGAATACCTCTATAAGAAACTGGTAGGTCATGTACTGCTGACCGCGCAGCAGTGTCTGCCTGTTCATTGCCCTGTACGTCAACATGACCAGGGACCCAACAAAAAACAATATCTTTATGCTTGGTAAAGATGCGGCGTAGCCAAAGTTGGGATACGGAGGATAAGGGGTGAGGTGTATCAAATTTTTGTATAGCCTGTAAAGCACTAAGGGAGTCTGGGGACAACCACAAATGATGACACAGGCATAGATGCAATACGGTTTAAGTGCTGTAAGGATGGCATATTAATTCAGCAGTAAAAATACTAGCCAAAGATAGTAAATCCCCTTGTACGATGCTGCCCGGAAACACTGCTGCGAATCCTACGCCGTCAGAAGAATTACAGCCATCTGTGTACAAGCAATGGCATGAAAATGAGAGTGAAAGTGGTCAAGAAAAAGAGAGTGGGAAGCGACCGTAGACAGTTGGGCTTTCGAGCAAGGGGAGGGAGAAAGAACAGACTCGAACAGCTGGAACTTCCGGGGGGGTAGGGAAAAGTGAGATGCTACATGTACATAGAAAGGTGGTAGTTGAAGAGAAGACAAGAGCGAATGAAGGCAAAGAGAGAAGGGACGGAGTAAACAGGGGCGGCGAAAAAAATAAAGAATGTCTACTAATATCAGTGACCATTCTATAAATGGAAGATTGCGGAGATCATGGAGCGTACATAGTAGCGCAGGCAATGGGATCACGGCGATCGGATAAGGATGGAACGTTTGCTTCTGCATAGAGGCTCTCGACAGGGGAAGAGCGAAAAGCACCAAGGCATAAACGTAATCCTTGGTGATGAAGGGGTTAAAGGCTAGAGAGAGTTGCAGGAGATGCTGTGAATAGATCTGGTCACCATAATCAAGTTTCGATCAAATAAGGGTGGAATGTAGGCGAAGGAGGGTTCGACGATCAGTCCCCATGAAAGATTTAGCAAGGGTTTTAGAAGGTTTAGCCGGCTGTGACAAGTTGCCTTCAGAGAGGTAATGTGAGGTTTCCAGGATAACTTACGATCAAAAAGGGGGGCCCAGAAACTTGACTGTATCACGTCCAGGGATACAGGAGCCATAGAGGTACAAAGGATGATCGGAGATGACAGAGCGTCTAGTGAAAGTGATTTGGTGGTTTTAGTGCTGGAAAATTTAAACCCACGTGTTGGGGGCCCAATTGGAAAACGGTTTGACTGCATGTTGGAGAGAAACTGTAATGAGGTGACAGTCAGCGCCTGCACAGGCAATAGCGAAGTCAAACAACATAGAGTGTGACCAAAAATTTGATGGAAGACTAGAGGCCAAAACATAATAGCAAGGAGGAAAAAGTGTTGTGCTCGAACACATCCCTGGGGGACACCTTCAGCTTGGATAAAGTCCGGGGAGAGCCATTATTAAACCGAACACGGAAAAAGCCTGTCAGTTAAAAAGTTCTTAAGGAAGGATGGTAGATTGCCTCGAAGGCCTAAGGAGTGGGCTTGGGCTAAAATTTATACTCCAAGTTGTGTCATATGCCTTCTCAAAGGTCAAAAAATATGGCAATAATGAGTGGTTATTCGCAAAGGCATTACGAACATACGTATCCAAGCGTAGTAAGGGGTCTATGGTAGAACGTCCCTTACGAAAGCCATATTGACGAGTGGAGAGACTGTTGTGTGTCTCTAAATACCACACTAAACGTCTATTTACTAGGGTTCCATTACTTTGCAAACTGCACTGGTAAGAGCAAGGGGGACGATAGTGGGAGGTTTCATTTCCCGTTAGTGCCTGGTTTGCAGAAAGGGAGAACAATGGCGGATTTCCACAGCTGTGGAAGAACTCCTTGTGACCAAATAAGATTGTAAAGGCTTTAATAGGACTGAAAGGGGCTGACTGATGTAAATGTTGTAGCATACAAATATGAATGTCATTGGGCCCAGCTGCCGATGATCGACAAGTGAGAGTGTTGCCTCGTTCTTGAAGTGAAAAAGGCACATTATACTGTTCTTCTCTGAGAGAAGAAAAGTCCAAGGGTGCTAACTCTCTGGCAGACTTTGAGGAAAGAAATGAGGGGCATAGATGGAGTCCCTGAGAAATACGGCCCAGATGATTGCAATTTCATTGGCAACATTTAGGGGGTTTTGCTATTTTCAACCCCGGCAACCCGCAGAACAGGAGCCGGGGTCAGGAGAATATTTACTACTCATTTTTCGTACTTTTTTCCAGACTGCACTCATAGAGGAACCCAGAGGTGTGGTGGAGACATAATCTTGTCAGCAAGTGCATTTAGCGTCACAGATGCCCACGGCGAGCGATCGCACGCTTCTGTTTAAAATCAAGGAGTCGCTCTGTGGTTCTATTGTCCCGGTACCTGCCATGCAGCGCGTTTCAAACGTACTGCACGAGCACAAGCAGGAGACCACCAAGGCACGCATTTTGAGAATGCCTGCCCGGAAGTTTGGGGTATAGAATGAGAAGCTGCGGTAAAAAACGGAGGACGAGAAGAGGTGTAAAAGCTCATCGATGGAGGATGAAAAAGGACCTTTTTAAAAACAGTTAGGTGTGAGTAAAGGTTCCAATTTCCCCGATTAAATTCCCAGCGTGGGGTGCGAAGAGGTGGCGAATATGAAGGGGAAGTAAGAATGATTGGGAAATGATCACTGTCATGTAAGTCGGGAGAAAGGACCAAGTGAAGTCTAATGGGGCGGAGGAAGAGCAGAGGGAGAGATCAATGCAAGAGAGAGTATGAGCCCGAGGATCAAATGGGTGTGAGTACCTGTATTTAAAACATGGAGGGGGTTGGTGGCAAGAAAAGCCTCTAACTGAATTCCACGGGAATCACAGTGAGCCCCCCCCAGGGGAAATGGTGGGCATTAAAATCACCAAGTAACAGAATCGGTGCGGTAATGACGAAACAAGGAAAGGCAAAATCCGGAAATAGATAATGCCCGAGAAGGAGAGAGGTATAAAGAACAGAGCGTATACCCCCTATGTAAGTGGATACGGGCTGCTGGTAATGAGCGAAGTATGAACAAGCTGATGGTATGGAATATCAGTGCGGAGAAGAAGGGCACTTTCTTTAAAGGCCCCATAGGAAAGGATCTGAAGAATACAATAAATTATAGCCTGAGTGTGAGAAATAACAGCAGAGTGAAATTTTTGGTTTCCCTGTAAGCAAACACCAACAGGGGCAAAACTGGGAGAGTAACTCTAAAAGCTCACCCCTTTTACCCTGAGGCCGCGTATATTCCACTGTAAATAGGCCATGATTGGCAATGATAAAGATACTTGAAATCCACAGGTAAGGGTACCTACGGATTTAGAAGGGTTAGAAAAGTCCACTGCGGAGGCAGTGGAAAACGTTCAAGCAGCGAAGGAACGGTGCGCTGTGAAGAAAGGAGTTGCGCAGATGGAGCAGAGGGAGAGAAAAGACGGAAGGTGGATCAGTGTCCATTGATGGTTGGTCTCTGCAATATATTCAGAGATTGCTTCAAGTTTTTTTCGGAATTCAGAGATGTCGTATGGGAGACAATTTTGGGAATGGTAGGGTGAGGATGAGTAAAGATTGGAACTGTATTGGACTGTACCAAGGAAGGGGGGGGGCGAAAGGGTGGAGGGAATGGAGAAGCGTGGCAGGGGACAGAAGAGGCAGGAACCTGGGAGGTGGCAGAAGAGGAAGAAACTTGGGAGGGAACAGGGGAGGAAGGAAAAGTACGAGGGGGGAGGGTGAACCTCTACACTTGGGAACTGAGCCAGTGGGGAGGGGAAGAACCCGGGACAGAGACAGGGAGGGTAAAATGAGGAGGTAGGGAAAATGGGAGGAGGTGTTAAACAGACTTTTTTTGACTTTTGAGAAGTAGGGGACGATTGGGAGGAGGTGTCATACGAGGTCTCGTCGATACTGAGGCTTGTGAGAGGAACTCGAAGAAGCGAGATTGACTGGGCGTTGAAGTAGGGGCGTTGAGCCGAGGACAGCAAAAGGATTAGATACAGGAGTGATTATGGGAGAGGGAACCACAGAGGTGGGGTTTTAGAAGATGGGATACCAGAAGTGGGGGGACGTTTTGAAACACGGGAATAAAAAACACGTGGGAGTCTCCCCTTTGGGGGCGGAGATGAGAAATTGCCATGGGCATAAGGGGATCTTCTGTCTCTTTGAGGTAACGGATTTCCCGCTCGTTTAATAGACCTGACAACGGCGAGAGTACGAAGGGTGAGCCTCATGACAGTTAAGGCAAGAGGGAGAAAGATTGCAAGACGTATTAGAATGGTCATCGGCACCACAGACTGGGCATTCGGCGATAGATCTGCAATATTTCGCTGGGTGGCCAAATCGCCAGCAATTTTCACACTGTTGTGGTTTTAGGGTCACCTTTCGAACTTGTACCGATTTTCCCGCTATATAAACTGAGGATGGGAGTTCTCGGTGTCAAAGTTAAATGAGCCACATTGCTAGGGTATCGTCTCCGCCCCCGGGCAGGAAGAACCTAAGTGTCTACCTTGAGGATTGGGAGATCTTGGAGGTCCAGCTGTTCTAGAATGTCAGTGCCACATGTCTGGAAAATTTTGTTGAACTATGGTATGGGGCAGTATGACGGTACCACTACAAGGGAAATTTAGGGAATGATGTTTTTCAAGAGTGACTGGAACAGTAATGATATGGGAAAGACGAGGGGAGCTCATGAAACCTGGGTAGCATTCTGTACGGTAATGATGCGCGTACCGCTCTTAAGAGCTTGAAAAGAAATATCTTTACCAACATGGGTAGGAGTGCCTTGCCAATATATGGTCAGAAGATAGGCAGTAGAGGAAGTTGGTCGTAAAATGAAGAATTAGGTCCATTGTTCAGTCTGAACTGAGCGTGGAAAGGTAGTGAAGGACGTGCCGATCGTTTCTGAGGAGAAGGTGGAGAAGTATCATCAGAGGTAATTGTCTTGGCATTTAGGCGTGGGACCAGAGTTGGTCTGACGTGGAACGGGGGCGGCGATTGGAAAATTGCTGCACCGTAGGGGAGAGGCCGGAAGCATAGTCAGAGGGGGAGCGAAAGGTCCGTAAATCGAAGGAGTCGTCGAGGCCTCAGTACCTGAAGCGGGTTGAGGAAACAGCACCGGCAATAGGTACAGAGGCATGAGGAATGTTGAAGAGTGGTCCAAAGACGAGGCGGGGTCAGAACGGGGTGCGGTATCAAAAAAGGGGCCCGGGGGTACCAGGGTTTATGGATTAAGGCTGCCATGGTTAGGTTACTTCTTCTTTTTGTTTTTAAGAAAAAAAGAAAGAAGAAAAGAAAATAAAAATAAAAAAAGAATAAAAAAAGGGGGGACCGGGAAGGGATAGTTTCCCAGGAGGAATGAAAGGGGCCCGAAATCTCCTCGCGCCCAAGAGGACCCCAGCACCCCAAGTAGCGCAGATGCAGATGGAACCCATGCCATACCCCACCCATCATGTAGTAAACTAACAATCCGGGATAGCAACCTCACATCTTCCGAGCTACCTCGGTGGACAAAAGAGAGGGCGGCTGGATATCCGCCACAAAGCATTTTCATCCTTCGGCCACCACCCCCGGGAAACCGAAAGGTGGCTTCCAGAGATACACTCGTCGCCGAAAGACACCCAAAACTTTCTCCGGGATACCGGAGAGGGATCGGGACATCCCCAGGCGATCCAGATTCCACGGCAAACTACGCCACCGCTAAGAACCTCAACGGAATGGGATGGACCCCGGTATCCTTTCCCCTACCTAGGAACTAGCGCGCCTGTGGGAGAAATCCCAAGGGACAAAAAGAGGAAGGGCAAAAGGGAGGGATGGGGAGGAGGAGGAGGAAAGGAAAAAGGGGAGGATGGGGAGGATGGGATAGGGGAGGGGAGATTGGGGGGTAATTAGGTTCGGTCTGAGGAAGAAGACCGATAGATCTAATTCCTCAGACCAAGAGCCTCTTCACCACGCCAAGGAGCCCCCCTTGAAGAGGAGTTAATTGGTTAGAGTAATAGATTGCAATACCACCCCCAACTTAGTATGGTCTGCAGTTGTGAATTGCTGTGTATCCTGGTAGAGGGTAGATATCTATTGTGTCCTGCTTAAGCCAGGTCTCAGTAAGAATAATGCAGGAGAAAGGTGTCTTTAGTGATTCAAGTAGTGCCAGGAGGTCATCATAGTGTTTGCTTAAGGACCTGATGTTGTAGTTAAGTACTGATAGACTTTTAGCATTGTTTAGGATAGTGCTGGCTTGTGATGCTGTGTAGTAAAGGCAGTTACTTTCAAAAAGGTTTTGATTGTGTGTCTGATTATGGAGGTTAAGATCAGGGTCAATGTGATCAATCATCTTCTAGGTTTAAATTATGGTTATTTATATCCTGAGTTGTGTGTTGAGTTTCAGTTCTGATATCTGTAGTGGTGGGAAGTTTGGACAAGTATATAGCTATAGCATTTTGGTCATGTAGAGTAGAGTAACTATTACATATAATGAAGTTGGATGTCCTGGCCCTAAGCGAAACAAAGCTGAAGGGGGTAGGGGAGTTTCAGTGGGGAGAAATAAATGGGATTAAATCTGGAGTATCTGAGAGAGCTAGAGCAAAGGAAGGGGTAGCAGTAATGTTGAATGATCAGTTATGGAAGGACAAAAGAGAATAAGAATGTGTAAATTCAAGAATTATGTGGATTAAAGTAAAGGTTGGATGCGAGAAGTGGGTCATAATAAGCGTGTATGCACCTGGAGAAGAGAGGAATGCAGAGGAGAGAGAGAGAGATTTTGGGAGATGTTAAGTGAATGTATAGGAGCCTTTGAACCAAGTAAGAGAGTAATTGTGGTAGGGGACCTGAATGCTAAAGTAAGAGAAACTTTTAGAGAGGGTGTGGTAGGTAAGTTTGGGGTGCCAGGTGTAAATGATAATGGGAACCCTTTGATTGAACTTTGTATAGAAAGGGGTTTAGTTATAGGTAATACATATCTTAAGGAAAAGAGGATAAATAAGTATACAAGATATGGTGTAGGGCGAAATGACAGTAGTTTGTTAGATTATGTATTGGTTGATAAAAGACTGTTGAGTAGACTTCAGGATGTACATGTATATAGAGGGGCCACAGATAAATCAGATCACTTTCAAGTTGTATCTACACTGAGAGTAAAAGGAGAATAGAAGCATCAGGGAAGAGAGGTGAAGGTTTATAAACTACAAGAGGAGGCAGTCAGGGAAAGATATAAACAGCTATTGGAGGATAGATGGGCTAATGAGAGCATAGGCAATGGGGTCGAAGAGGTATGGGGTAGGTTTAAAAATGTAGTGTTAGAGCGTTCAGCAGAAGTTTGTGGTTACAGGAAAGTGGGTGCGGGAGGGAAGAGGAGCTATTGGTGGAATGATGATGTAAAGAGGGAAGTAAAGGAGAAAAAGTTAGCATATGAGAAGTTTTCACAAAGTAGAAGTGATGCAAGGAGGGAAGAGTATATGGAGAAAAAGAGAGAGGTTAAGAGAGTGGTGAAGCAATGTAAAAAGAGAGCAAATGAGAGAGTGGGTGAGATGTTATCGACAAATTTTGTTGAAAATAAGAAAAAGTTTTGGAGTGAGATTGACAAGTTAAGAAAGCCTAGAGAACAAATGGATTTGTCAGTTAAAAATAGGAGAGGAGAGTTATTAAATGGAGAGTTAGAGGTATTGGGAAGATGGAGGGAATATTTTGAGGAATTGTTAGATGTTGATGAAGATAGAGAAGCTGTGATTTCGTGTATAGGGCAAGGAGGAATAACATCTTGTAGGAGTGAAGAAGAGCCAGTTGTGAGTGTGAGGGAAGTTCGTGAGGCAGTAGGTAAAATGAAAGGGGGTAAGGCAGCTGGGATTGATGGGATAAAGATAGAAATGTTAAAAGCAGGTGGGGATATAGTTTTGGAGTGGTTGGTGCAATTATTTAATAAATGTATGGAAGAGGGTAAGGTACCTAGGGATTGACAGAGAGCATGCATAGTTCCTTTGTATAAAGGCAAAGGGGATAAAAGAAAGTGCAAAAATTATAGGAGGATAAGTCTGCTAAGTATACCTGGTAAAGTGTATGGTAGAGTTATTATTGAAAGAATTAAGAGTAAGACGGAGAATAGGATAGCAGATGAACAAGGAGGCTTTAGGAAAGGTAGGGGGTGTGTGGACCAGGTGTTTACAGTGAAACATATAAGTGAACAGTATTTAGATAAGGCTAAAGAGGTTTTTGTGGCATTTATGGATTTGGATAAGGCGTATGACAGGATGGATAGGGGGGGCAATGTGGCAGATGTTGCAGGTGTATGGTGTAGGCTGTAGGTTACTGAAAGCAGTGAAGAGTTTTTACGAGGATAGTGAGGCTCAAGTTAGAGTATGTAGGAAAGAGGGAAATTATTTCCCAGTAAAAGTAGGCCTTAGACAAGGATGTGTGATGTCACCGTGGTTGTTTAATATATTTATAGATGGGGTTGTATGAGAAGTAAATGCGAGGGTCTTGGCAAGAGGCATGGAGTTAAAAGATAAAGAAACACACACAAAGTGGGAGGTGTCACAGCTGCTCTTTGCTGATGACACTGTGCTCTTGGGAGATTCTGAAGAGAAGTTGCAGAGATTGGTGGATGAATTTGGTAGGGTGTGCAAAAGAAAAAAATTAAAGGTGAATACAGGAAAGAGTAAGGTTATGAGGATAACAAAAAGATTAGGTGATGAAAGATTGGATATCAGATTGGAGGGAGAGAGTATGGAGGAGGTGAATGTATTCAGATATTTGGGAGTGGACGTATCAGCGGATGGGTCTATGAAAGATGAGGTGAATCATAGAATTGATGAGGGGAAAAGGGTGAGTGGTGCACTTAGGAGTCTGTGGAGACAAAGAACTTTGTCCTTGGAGGCAAAGAGGGGAATGTATGAGAGTATAGCTTTACCAACGCTCTTATATGGGTGTGAAGCATGGGTGATGAATGTTGCAGCGAGGAGAAGGCTGGAGGCAGTGAAGATGTCATGTCTGAGGGCAATGTGTGGTGTGAATATAATGCAGAGAATTCATAGTTTGGAAGTTAGGAGGAGGTGCGGGATTACCAAAACTGTTTTCCAGAGGGCTGAGGAAGGGTTGTTGAGGTGGTTCAGACATGTAGAGAGAATGGAGCGAAAGAGAATGACTTCAAGAGTGTATCAGTCTGTAGTGGAAGGAAGGCGGGGTAGGGGTCGGCCTAGGAAAGGATGGAGGGAGGGGGTAAAGGAGGTTTTGTGTGCGAGGGGCTTGGACTTCCAGCAGGCATGGGTGAGCGTGTTTGATAGGAGTGAATGGAGACAAATGGTTTTTAATACTTGACGTGCTGTTGGAGTGTGAGCAAAGTAACATTTATGAAGGGGTTCAGGGAAACCGGCAAGCCGGACTTGAGTCCTGGAGATGGGAAGTACAGTGACTGCACTCTGAAGGAGGGGTGTTAATGTTGCAGTTTAAAAACTGTAGTGTAAAGCACCCTTCTGGCAAGACAGTGATAGAGTGAATGATGGTGAAAGTTTTTCTTTTTCAGGTCACCCTGCCTTGGTGGGAATCGGCCAGTGTGATAATAAAATAATATAAAATAAGTTGGTGTTGTCTATGTGTCTTGCTGGAATGAGCTAAAGTACAACTAGGTATAAACTAATAATATAAAAATACAAATTAAAAATAGCACAAGATTCTCACTTGTAATTGCAGTAAGGTCTAATGTAATGACTTTGGTATAGTCTATGTATTGAGCAAGAATGAGCTATAGTACAACTGGGTTTAATCTAATAATATAAAAATGCAAATTAAAAATAGCACCAGGCTCTCACTAGTAATTACACTATGGTCTAATATAATGAATTTGGTATTGACTATGTATTGAGCTAGAATGAGCTATAGTACAACTGAGTTTAATCTAATGATATAAAAAAGGCACAAGACTCTCAGTTGTAATTGCACTAAGGTCTTATATAAGTTGTTTACAAGAATTAGAGTATAACTAGATTTAAATTGACAAGATAAAATATACAAGTTGTGGAGAAATTTTCTCCAGGAGGGGGGTATCAGCCCCCTTCAGCCCCTTTCAGCCCTTTCCGCCTTGAGGGGCCCAGCCCTCTCAGAAGGGGCAAGCGTCTTGTTTACTGCTACAGTGAGTAATTGATCACAGATGCCGTACGAGTATGCGACGTGGTCAAGTGACCGCCGCTCCTTGCAGTGTTGCAGAGTGTTTTTAATAAGAGACAGTGCATCTCTTACTTTAGCAGGAAAATTAAGGAAAACCCCTGACCCACTTTATTACCATGGTAAAGATAGTGGACTGTTTTTTCTAAGCTTAAGACGCAAGAATCAAAACATTCTGCTTTGCTTATCGGGAAGTGGCAAGGAAGAAAAAAGTACTGGTCAGTTTTTTTGTGAAAGGGGAATAAGGGCGGGGGGTACTGTGGCGTCTTCAGTTATTTTTGCTCTAGAGGTGCCCACTGATGCCAGGAAAACCCCAACAAAGAAAAAGACCTTGCTTTTAGTGGAAAAAAGTTTTTTCATAAAAAAACAATAAACATTTTAAAGAAGTGTGACCCAAGTTTTCTTTAGTGAAAAATTTTGTGAAAATAAAGAAAATCTTGTGGAACAAAAGTGTACCAGTGTGCGTATTCCTAAAACAATGGAAGATCCAAGGAATTAAAACCTTCTATCAAGTCACCGAAATCTGTCAAAAAGGTTTTGAAGAACACCAAATTTTAAAGCTACAGAGAAGGTAGGTTACAAATTTTTTCTTGTAGTATGGGGGGACTGCGCATTTTCTTGATCGCAAGGAGTTTGTAATCAACCTATATTTGGGCCCCAGTAAGGGGGCGGACTTTTGAGCCCAAAATCAAGTATTTTAATTTTGGGCCCACAATCAGTAAAATGAAATATCCCTGAAAAAAACCCCCTAGGGGAAATTTTTATATCTTAAAAATTTAAAAAAACTTTTTTACAGCCCTTTGAGAATGACTTGGGACAGTTTCCCTAAAGATCTGTCGCAGGGGGGCTGGTGCGGGCCCGATGAGGTTGTTTTTCTAATTTAAAGTAAAAACTTTTTAAACTTAAAGGGTTTAAGGCCATTTTCTCAAAAATTTTGATCGTGCTCAAACCCGGATAAAGGCCAAAGGGGTCCCAAATATGTTTATTTAACAGTGTAAAAATAACCTATAAACCCAAAGGGCCCTTCCCGAAAAAAAGCTGAAAAAACTAGGGTTTTAAACAATTAAATCAGTATAAATAAAGTCCTTCCAGCCTCAATCACAGAAAAAAGGGCAGCCAAAAAAAAAAAAGGGGCACTCAAAAGCATTCCCCCAAAAAAAAAGGAGCGGGTTTACTCACCCAACAAGAAAAAAGGGGGGATGGCACCCGGAAATTCTACTGCCCCACCCCCCCTAAAAAGGGTGCTGACAAAAGACAAAAAACCCCAATGATGTTCAGTTTGTCTGAGTGTATATACACATAGGGGTTTAAAAATGTTTTATAGACAAAATTAAGGGGGAACAAGATTGTGTTAAAGTTTGTTTTTTAAAAGATCAACCTGTTATTTTAAAAGGAATTTATATATAAATTGTAAGCTTTAAAATTTACAATTAAACAAAAAAATTTATTATGTGTAATTTAATTTTCCCAGGTGGTTTTGGCATTTATACAATGAAATTTTAGTGTATAGTGAATAAAGTGTATAACATCGTTATTTAAATTTAATAACAGGGTCGGGCGACCAGCAAACTAACCCAAATCAACACCACCCACAGAAACTGGAAACCCTTAAAATGGTCATTCCCCTGGGGTTTAAAGCTTAGTGGGCCCGGGTAGTGTTTGACTCGTTTAAATTGCTGAAAAAAAGCAAAAACAAAAACCAGTGTCTAACGTAACAGTTTTTTTTTAAACACTCAAAAGGGTGTGGTGCTAAAATTTTTCCCAAATTATCCCCTTTAAAATGGTTTTGTTTGAAAAACTCAGTTTTCAGTCTTTAAGCAAGTTTACACAATTGGGAAAATCAAAATTTCAGTCTGTTGGGGATTAACCAAGATACAAAAATAGATTTTTGATGATCTTGAGGTAAAATTTTGGGAATTTTTTACACGATGTCGGGAAATAATTAATTCAGACTATACACTTTATGAAAAAAATTTTTTTTCTTGAGTCAAAACCCCATCTGAGGTTTAAAAAAAAAAAAAATGTTTTCATGCTTTTTTAGTAATCAACTTTTTAATGGTGGACAGGGTACAGGGCTATTGCCGTAAAACTCTGTCACAAGAACCCCCCTGAACTAGTGGTCAAACACCGGGAAACACCTTTTAAAAACCAAGGGGCCCCCCTTTCCCAAGCTTCCTACATTGTCATTCCCTTTTTTCCCCAAGGTCATAATTACGAAGAATTATTAGTGGTTTTAAACCCAAAAGTAAATTAGAACTGCCCATAGAGGGAAAATTGGGGTAGCCAATTCCCTTTAAAATTTGTCTTGTAAAGGGGAAAAACCGTAAAAACTAAATTAAGTCTTTTTTCCGGGGTGGTTAAAAAGCCAATTATCAAATACCCTTTTAAACGTGTTTTTAAGAGCCCAATTACTTTGATGCTGAAAAGGCAAGGGGGTTGACAGGGCATTTTAATTTTTAAGCTTGGGGAACAACCCCCAAACATTTTTTTTTTCAAATTTTACAGGCATTTGGGGAATCACTTAAACAAATGCCCTCAGTTTTTGGGGTGCTAAAATAGCCCTAAGACAAGGTGTTTGGGTTTATCAGTGGTTTGAAAAAAGAAAAGGGTTGCACCACAAACTTTTTAAACAAATTAAATAAAAATTTTTCAATAAATGCTTTTTCCCACTTGTGAAGAAATTAGAAATGGTTTACAAAAAAAATTTTTCTTTGCTTTGAAAGCAACGAGAAAGATGAAAAACCCACAAATCCAGTGGATAAAAAAACCTTTCAACTCAGTTAAAAAGAGTTACCTACTCCCCCCCCCCCCCCCCTAAACCCACATAAGGGGGAAATCCCTTTTGGGCCCATTGTGGCATGAAAAGAGTACGTAACCTTTTTTTTCCGCATGTACACACCCCCCTTTAAAGGGCTATCCCCCCCAAAAACCAGCGAACCGGGTTGCAAAGAGTTGATAAAGGGGGGGCCCCGTCGTTAAACTAGTGACCGGTTTTCTAGCCAATAAGATGGTTTTGGCAATGCAGGGAGGTTTTTGGGGGTCCCGCTCTCCTGTCGGTTGTTTTTCCCCCTTTTCTAGGGGGGCGGGTTTTTAAAAAGCCCCGGTCGTATTTTTTAAAATTATTTTTTTTATTATAAACACTGGCGATTCCCCCCCAAAGGGCAGGGGGGGCCCCAAAAAAAAAAAAACTTTCCCCCCATCATTCACCCACACTGTCTTCCCAGAAGGGGGTTTTAAACACTCATTTTAAAAAAATTTTGAAAACATTAACACCTCCCCCTTCAGAGGGGCGGGCCCACTGTCCCTTCCCATTTTCCAGGATAAGCCCCGGCCCTCCCGGGTTCCCCCCTGAACCCCTTCAAAAATTTTTATTTTGGGCTAAACCCCCAAAAACGGGAAGTAAGAAATTAAAAAACCCATTTTTTCCTCCTTCCCACCCCTTTTCAAAAAAACGCCCCTGTCCCTGCTGGAAGCCCAAAAGCCCCTCGCACAAAAAAACCTCCTTTCCCCCCCCTCTCCCCCAACCCCTTTCCCTGGGCCCCAAACCCCTACCCCGCCTTTTCCCACTACAGATGTTACACTCTTGAATCATTCTGTTTCGCTAAATTCCCCTTACATGTCCAAACCACCAAAAAACCCCCTTCCTTACCCCGGGGGACAAAGTTTTGGTAATCCCGCACTCCCCCCAAACTTCCAAACTAAAATTTCTCCCAATTATATTCCACCACACATTCCCCTCAGCATGAAAAATTCCACTGCCTCCCCCCCTTCTCCTCGCTGCAACATTATCCCCATGCTTCATTTCCCCAAAAAGGAAAAAAAACGGGGCGGGAAAATTTTGGCGGGAAAATCTTTACACCAAACCCGGGCCCTTCCTGGAGGGGAACCACAGTCGATGGCCTCCACCCCAAACCCAACAGAACAGATACTAATCCGGGAAAAAAAACCCCCCCCCATCCCAAAAAAAACCACCAGCCCGATAACATTTTTTTTTGCAAAAAATACAGGGTCTAAACCCCGAAAACAAACAACAAAATACCTTTAAACCGGGGAGGGCTTGCAGGGCAAACCCCAATTTGTTCACGGTTTCCCCTGAGCCCCAAACATAAAGATCACTTGGAAAACAAAATATGGACCCCGGGTTTAAAACCTAAACAGATGGACGGTGAAAGGAAAAAGGGGGGGGTTTGGGGCCTTTGAAACATTGCAGAGCCCAACTTGTTTGCACAGAATGCTAAATGCCTTAAATGATGTAGTGGAATTTTAAACAGTAAAGATCGAGAACCAAAACCCAGGGCTTGTGATAGTCTACAAGCCTCCGGATTTCAACATCCCCCAATTCCAGGGGCAGGTTAAAAATTGACCCCTGTTGGAAAACCTTCCAGCTCCTGCACCCCCTCTTTTCCTTTCCCGGGGGGTTTTAATTTAAAGGGACCCAAAATGGAGGAAAATAGAAAAAAATATTTTTGGCATTTTAACACCAGGAAAGGGAGCTTGTGAAAAACTCACACTCACGCGAGCCCTTTTTAAATTTTTGCACAAAATTCAATTTAAACCAGCAAATAATAGAGGCCCACTAGAATGGAGAAAAACACTAGAACCCCACTTCACTAAAAATAGATCTGATAAGAAAAAAAACACCATATCAAAAACAATTTACCAGAAAACAACATAATTGAGGTTCAGTCATGTATGCGCGGAAACCCCCGGGCCCACATAAATGAGATTAGTCAGGGGAGCTTCCCCCAAATTCAAAATTCAAAAACAAAAACCTAAAGTGGGACCAAGTAAACCCCAAATCCCAACCCATATAAGTGGGGAAGGGTAAAAATAACAACAAGACCCCAACTTATGCCCAAAACAGATTAATGGTGGCACCGAAGTAAGGGACAAGGGTTATTCCTTTTAAAAAAAAGGAGGAGTAGGGTGTAAAAAAGAAAGAGACCCGGCGCTCCCCCTTTTCAGGCGACAGAAAAAAAAAAACAGAGCCCGGGTAAAAAAAGAGGTTAATATATCTGAAATGCGTAGGGGGGAAAAATGGTCGAGAAATTTGCAAGCCTCGAACTTAAGTAAAAGGAAAACCTTTAAAGAGTCGGAATCAGGGAAGGAAAACTAAAAACCATAAATGAAATCGAAAGAAACCCAAAAATTTAATTTTTTTTCCCCCCTATGCCAAAACAAAACGGAAAAAACGTCCCGTAAATTTGGGGCCCCAAATTAAAAAGAAGGGTCCTTCCCAGAAAGCCCGCAAGGAAATGAGTGAAACTACTCAAGTCCCAATATGACTCAGTTTTTAAAACCAACCGCTAACCAGAATGAGAAATCGAAGTCAAAAGAATTTTTTTTTGAGAGAAACCACAAAATTTGATTAACAAAGCCTATCCCATGTTTTCCTGACGCCAAAAAGATTCGAAAAGGCGAAAAATGACATTCCCCTGACTCTGCCCCCGGGGCCCGATATGGAACCCCTGTTCAAAATTTAAGAAAAATCAAAAACCCCCCATCAAAGGCCTTTTTTTTTTCCCTTTCCCATTGGGGAGGGAGCATGGAAAAAGGGGGTCGTCCCCCCGTTTTCCCAAAAACAACAGACAAAGGGCCCCCCTCCAAAAGGGGGCAGTTAAAAACAACAGCAAAGAACTAAGACCAATAGCCTAAATCCCAAAATTTATAAAAATCTTTGGGAAAAGGGGCTAAAAGGCAAATTTACCCCGCATTTTAAAGGGAAAAAACCCCCCCTCAGTTCACAACCCCCCGGGCAACTGGGTTTAGAAAAAGGTCGACCTGTCTGTCTCAAAATATTGGACCAAATACCCAAAAAGTTTTTAAATGCACTAGAAGACAAAAAAAGCAGATTTTAAAATATACAGGGCTTTTTCAAAAGCCTTTGACAAGTGTGACCCCTGGCCCTAATAGCGCACAAAAGCGCGCTATAGGAATAACAGGGAAAAATCGGTCGATGGATCTATAATTTCCTACTAAAAGAAAAACCGAGAGTAGTCGTCAACAGGAAATAAAATTTCCCAGGCAGCACGGTGAAAAAAACTCGTTCCCAAGGACAGTACCCCCCCGCTCCCATCTTGGGCCCATCCTTATATCCGACATAGCCCAAGGGTGTAGCCACAGCCCCGGTTTCCTTTGCAGATGGAAACCCCCAATCTTTTCATGACAGTGACTTCCATTTCAAAACAAGCAAAACTCCAGGCAGACAAACAACCAAAATTTTTAGTGGGTGCCCGAAAACAATATGGGGTTCAACCCATGAGAAATTTCAATTATCAGATTTTGGGAAAATTGGGGGAAATTTAAAACTTCAAATACAAAACAAATTTGGCCCCCCAAAAAAAGAAACGAAACCCAAGTCAAAGACCTGGGAGTGATCATGTCGGAAAGGAAAAACACCTTCAAGGACCCTAAACATTGTATCAACCCCATCGCTGAAAAAAAAGACCCGGATGGATTAAAAGAGAACCCTTTAAAACTGGAAGGCCCCCCAAAACCATGGAAAGACACTCTTCAGGTCACTTGTTTTTCCCAGGCTGGAAAATTTCTTCACACTAACAGACCCCTTTTAAGGCCCGGGGAAATTGCCCCCACCTAGAAAATGTACAGAGAACTTTCCCCGGCGGCATAACGGGATTTTAAAAACCCAAATTTTTTGGGTTTCTTTAGGTTTTCCCAAACCTGTATTTCCCCGGAAAAGCAGGGAAGGGGGAGATACATGATTTTTATTTTCCCCGGAAAATCCTGAGGGATAGTACCCAACTTCACAAAAGAAAATCACTCAAATTTCGAAAGAAAAAGGGTTTTTGGGAGGCGAGCACCCTCCCCCCCAAAGAAAAGCAGGGGGGTTTACTAGGGACTTTTAAAAGACCATACCCAAAAAGTGTCCCCGGGGGCCCGAGACTGTTCAAAATGCCTCCCGCACAAAAAGGGGGGTTACCAAAAAGACCCCCGGGAGGGCTTCCCCAAACTGGCACTGGAAAAAGCACCTAAATCAGTTCCCGGAAACAGCCGGGGGTGGCTCGTATGTTGGTTTGGGTGCGCCCGCACAACAGCCTGGTTGGTCAGGCCTGATCCCCCAGGAGGGCCCGGTTTCCCCCAAAAGGGCCGCGGGGGCAATTTGGGCCCCCGGGAAATTCCGGTAAACTCCAGGGGAAAAACCCCTATAAAAACGTTGGGAAAAAACTTACTCTCTACATTCCCCTCTTTTCCCCCAAGGAAAAAAGTCTTTTTCTTCCCCAAAAACCCAAAATGCCCCATCACTCTTTTTCCCTTTTATCAATTCCCATGTTCACCCCATCTTTCTTTGACCGTGGAGTCAATAAAAATTATCCTGGGACATTTGTGTACTTATCCCGTTATAAAAATTTGGGGAAGGATTAAAAAAAAGTCTAAACTTTTTTTAAATGGGGTTTATTTGCCCATTAAAAACCCCGGGGGTAACAGGCCCCTTTTGGGTTTCCGGGTTTTAAAAAAAGGGTACCTGTCCGAGGCTGGAGCTTTGGGCTTAGAGGAAAAAGGTTTGGGGGTTAAGGGGGAAACCCCGTAGAGGAACATTTGTGCAGCCTTTTTGTCTGGAATTTCTTTTCAATTTTGCTTTTCATTGTTACTAGCCCGTTCGGTGTGGAGAGTTTTGGGAGTCAGCTTTTTTTTGTATCGTATTCTGCAATCGTATGTGCTAGCTAAAGGTTTTTTCTCAAAATTTAAAGTGTTACGTTTTGGGGTTTTTTGCAATCGTATGTGGGAAGCGAAAAACTTTTGCCATAGATGGTCAGATTTTGGTGCGACAATTTTACTTTGCAAAAACTAATAAAAATTGGGCCTCAGCGTTGTTGGCCCAAAATTTCTCGTTTCCCTTTGGGGGTTTCATACAAAAGGGACTCTCCAAACTGCGCAAAAATGCGTTACGGGGTTGCTGACAAACTTATAGAAAAAGAGAAGGCACATCAGATTTTCCCTTCCCGGGGTTGGGCAAAAAATACTATGTTCTCGCCCGGAGGAAAAAAGAACACCTACGGAAAAAATGGGCGTATAGTGCAGCGGGGGTTTTCTCAGGGTGAATAGCGTCGTTTTTGGCCCCCTTAGTTTGGCCCAAAAAACAATTTTTGAGCAAATAGGGAACAGGAGCAATTTTACAAAGGGAAAAAAAATTTGATAGGGAAAAAGGGAAAAGGGGGCAGTTTTTTGAATTTTTGAAAAAAAATTTTTTGTTTTACCAAAAACAGTACAGTTTGTTCCCCCCTTCAAAGAGGCCCCAAACCCGAGCAATTTTTCGAAAACCCTTTGAAAAAACAGGCTCGAGCCCCTTTAGGGGGCCGGAACACATTGGGATGTTTGGGTTTATACAGCATTTTTCGGGGAAAAGGCCCCGGAATTTTCGTCATATTAAAAAGACGCCCGAATTTTCCCGATTTAAACAAGTAGGGGAAGACCACCCGTGTTGGGGAGGGATTAAGTGTATCCCCGCCAAATACCGCAAGAGTTTCAAAATTTGGGCCAAAACCGGGCGGGTTGGTTTAAAACCCTAGTCACTTTGTGAGACAGCAAACCAAAGCTTTTTCCAGCTGGGAAAAAAGCAAATGGTGCCCAAACCTTTGGGGGGGGGCTGTTGCGCTTATTTTTTGATTTTAAACCCATGGAGTTTGTTTTGACCCGAGGGTTCCCAGTTTTTTGCAGGGGTCGTGATTAAACCCCTCATTTGGAGGCAGCCCGGGGTTTGGTGATACCTTGAAACTAACCCCCTCCTTTTCCGAGCGGTCCCGTCCTCTTTTTCCCCCCAGCCTGGCATAGGGAGAGATCGTTCCCCAAAACCCTTTGGGGAAAGAAGTTTTCCAAACGGAGGGGGAACGTTAAAGGGGCAGCCCAAATAAGCCCTGGTGAGCCACGCTTTTTTCAAAATATGGTTTCCCCCTGCGGAGAGGCAAAATACTCAAAGGTGCACTGAAACCCGTTCCAGAGAACAACCAGCCGAAAGACACCCTTTTCAAAATCAAAAAGGGGGTAAAAAGGGAAGGGCCCTTTTGTTGCTTCAGGGGCAATAAAGTAGGTCAAAATCAGTTTTCCCAAATGGGCCCCCATAAACCCCAAAACCTATTGGGAAAATCTCTAATACCCCCTAGAAACATGTCCCCTAGAGAAGTAAAAAAAAGGTATCCCCCCTTATTTTTGCAAAACTTATTCCCTTCAGGAAAACTCAAAAAACAACAAGGAAAAGACCTTTAGAGTACTGGGCATATTGCTCACTTGAAGAGAGGAATATTACCCCTTTCAGAAAACTTTTTGAATTCCTTTTTTTTTGGGAACATATGGAGGAGCTATATATCTGTTCCTTTTGATAAAATTTTTTAAAGTGAAAAATTTTCCTGGTACTTGACTGTAGGTGTCTCAAAAGGTTTCCCCCCATAAAATGCAGTGTTTTTAAAAGGTAATAACATTACTACTGTTAGTTGTGTCCTAAACCTAAAATGAAAATTCTTCTCCGTTTGGCCTAACTCGGGCAAAAACCCAAGGTTGTCTGGAGAGAATGTTGACCTATCCTTGGACGACTCCGATCTGGGGAATAGCCACATTGTTTTAACGGGGAAAACGGGCCCAAAAACCCCTCGTAGATAAAGTGAAAGATCCCGATCAACCCTTTCCCTATTCCCAGGTTGCAGGATTCCCAGATTCTCTTTTTCCATCCCCGAGGATTCCTTCCGGAGGAACAACAAAGGACCCTTCTTTAAAATTCGTTTTTGAGGCAGCCATGGGTAATCCTCTTGGGTCACCCGGGAAAGAATGAAATTAAAAACGATTTTTGATCTCACGAGACGGAAAGGAGATGAGGGCCGCAATTGATGCAGGTTAGGGGTTCCCAACGAAGTATAACCTCAAATATTAAATATAGCTCATAATATCTTTAGGGGGGTCACTTGGGAAATTAAAAAAACCTTTTGTATAGAATCCAAAAGAATTTTATTGGCCCAAAATTAAAAAAAGATGTAAAGAATCTATTAGGTTTTCCCGAAAATGCCCAAGTTGGGAAAAACCCTGACATTCCTTAAACCTGCACCCCCCAACCTATACCGCTGAGGGAAAACCCTTTGCAGTTTTTTAATTTTAGATTGTTTAGGTCCACTCCCCTAGGTCAAAGTCTGGAAATCAATTTTTTATTACGATAGGTAATAACCAATACCCTGAAGCAATCCCATGCTGTATTAATACTAAAGCTATTCTCAAAGTTTTAAAAAAAAATTTCATTTTTTGTTTTGGCATTCCTAAAAAAATTCAAAGTGATCAAGGTACTAATTTTTTCACTCCCAAAGCATTGGGGAATATTAACTGGGGTTGGGGAAATCCAAAACTTATCCCGCCTTCATCCTCAGTCCCAAGGCGCCTTGGAAAGACCCCAGACATTAAAAAAAAGAGAGAAGTTTTTGCATGCATTTTCCCTACAGACTGGGATGAATCCTACCTTTGTTGCTGTTCTCTACGGGGAAAGGGTGCAAGAGTCACGGGTATAGTCCTTTTGAGTATCTTTGGGCACAATTACGAGGTCCTCTTCGGGTGCCAAAAAAAGGGATGGATGGGAGAAGAGTTAGCTCAAACCCAATCCGTCTTCAAGGTTGCAGGGGCAGTCATTGCCAAGGCAACCCTAAAGACACTAAGCAAGATGAAACAGAGGTATAAAGAAGTGCACAAATTCCGCTCCTTCCACCAGGAACAAGGTGTTGGTGAGGAACCATACCTGGCCACCCCTTTTAAAAGTAGTTTTAACGGGACCTATCAGATTGTAATAGATTATCTAAATGTAAATTATGGGGTTAGCTCCCATTGATAAGACCTCAAAATCTAAAACTTACACATTAATCAGTTAAAGTACTTCCAAACCAGATAAAGTCCCTTTAATGACCTGTCCTCTACCTCTGAGGACAACTCTGACTCTTTGCACCTATCTCTGAAATTAAAATTAAACTTTCAAAATTTTGTCCCCCTCAAGGGGTCCTAGCCTTTAATGGAGAAAAAAACTGAAACACAAACAAAAAATTTAAATGAGCTTCTACAGTCTACCTAATATTTTTTTGGATGGCCGAAAAAAATGTTGTTAGGTTACCGATGTAGATGTGGGGGAAAATCTAAAAACCCAAATTTAAAATTCCCCCTACAGAGTAATCCTGAAAAGCAAAGGATAAAATTCACAGGAAGTAGAATTTTTGTTAAAACAAGGTTTGTGGAGGAGTCTTCTATCCAGGGTTCACCGTGCATCCTGTGAAGAAGGGGATGGAGGGTTTTTGATTGTACAGACTACCGTAAAGGAACAGTCACAATTCGAAAGCTACCCCCCTTCCTCGTTGGATGACGTAATTTACTTTGTTGGTAAGGGTACTTTTGGTCCCCAAATTAGATCTCCTCAAAGGCTACTATCAGGTACCTTTGAAGATAAGGCGAAGGAAATCTCGCCTTCGTAATTCCAGGAGGTCATTACAAAACACATTACACCCTTCGAATGAAAAATTCCCCCCCTCATTTCCAGAAACTTATTCCTCAGGCTATTAAAGGGCTTGAAGAGGCAGGACCAATGAATTTTTGTGGGTCCCGAACTGGGGTCAACACCTACTTTGACTTAAAAGGGTCTGTTTGAGACCTTTAAAGGTTCCCATTTTAAAAGTTAAATTTTTCAAATCTTCCCTTTTGGGCCAGGCCCCCAACACTTTTAAGGGCCATGAATAGGGAGTGGTAAAGTTGCACTAAAATTGCTAAAGTTCTTTCTATTAAAAAATTATCCAGTTCCCCAGATAGGAAATCTCTTCAACTTTCCTAGGCTATAGGATTTTACAGAAGATTCGTAAGAATTTTCAGATATTTTAGCCCCCCTTACCTCTCTTACCATCATAAAAAAATTCCTTAATTGGGGGCGTCGACGTAACACTGTTTTAATAAAACAAAAAGATATTGTGCACTGCACCCCTTCTTTCTCCAACTTTTCCCCAAACTTTTTTATTTTCGGTTTAGCTTTTGGGGTCTGGGGTTGGGGGAGTACATTTCAAAAACGGGAACAAGGGTTGCAGCCTGTAGCTACTTTTTAGCCAAGTTCCAGCCGCACAAGGGCTTTTTTCCCACCATTGAAAAAGAACCCTCGCACTGTATGGCTTTTTGGGGCATTTTGATGTTTTATGTGGGGCCCGACTCGCAGGTGGTCACGTCTACAGTGATCCAACCTCTAGTATTCTCCAAGCATGAAAACCACAACACAAGGCTCATTCCTGGACGCTAAGGCGCGCCCTACAATTTTTTATTTAAATTATTGCCGGGGAAAGAAAATAGTTGGGAGCTCTTTACAGAGTATAATTTTTATTTAGGTTTGGTGTTATTTGTGGGAAACCCCCTTTCAGTCTTTTTTTATCCCTGGTGGGGGTTTTTTTTTAGTGAGGGGGGCGGGCTACCCTCCGCCCGTATCTTGGGCCTATGCTAGCCTGTTGACTGCTGTCTCACTCTAAGTTTGGGGTTTTGGGTTTTGGTCAGAAAAAGCGAGCTCATCAAAAAGTTGGATGGTGGAGAGGAAAGGCGGTCCCAAATTTTGTGTCATGGCGGCACGGTTATCACGGAGGTGGCACCTAATCCTGAGCCTTCTCGGGTGGGGGTGGGGATGCAAAGAACTAACCTTTATTCGGCGCATGTACACCCCCATTTACAGGCTATCTCCCCCAAAAACCCGCGAACCCCGGTTTCTAAAATTTTATGATGGGGGCCCCGTCGTTCAAATAGTGACCAGTTCTAGCCCAAAAAGATGGTTTTTTTCAACGCAGAGGTTATGTGGGGACCGCTCCCTGTCTGCCCTTGCATTCCCATTTAGAGCTGGGTTAACACGGTTTGCTAAATTGTGGCTTCTTTTCTGCTTTGCTTACCATGGAGTGCACTATACTTACCTGTACATAGTGTACAATTGCTTTATAAAATTTGGTGAAGGGTAATATAAGTCTAAACTTTTTTTTACTGTTTATTTTTCCCCTTACACCCCGGGGTACAGGGGCCTTGGGTCCTGGGTTGTAATAGGATTTATCAAGCTGTGAAACAACAGACATAAACAACGTCACACATAAACTACTCCAAAATTGACTTTGTGATAAAAACATTGGACACAGTATTGTATCAATAACATCAATGAGCACGTAAACAACGGGGTTCATCAGCTGAAAGTGCATCAAGTGTTTGGTGAAAACAGGGAGGTAAATGTCACTGAAGAAGTTTTAAATCAGGTATGCACAACACATTATGCCAATAACTTTTACGAACAGCGCAACTTCCACAGAATCAGGAAGTCACAAGCAACACATTAAATGTGAAGAATAAGTTAAAGCAACTGCTCTCCGAATCCCCCTCGAGTTGGGGAATATCTAATAAATTACAACAAACCAATGTCTAAACAATTTGACAAGGCTCACAAAAGGGTCCTTCATAAGAAGAACAGTGTTGCAGAACTGAATAAACCCCTCTGCAAAATCAGTAGATAAGCGGGTTTTTCCAAAATTCTGGTAAACAGACATATGACCTAGCCAGAATCACTGTTGTCTAGAAAACAGGAAAAAGACAGTAGAAGCTGGGGTTAATAATTTGCCTAAGTCTGTGCAGATCCAGGGATTAAAAGAAACAGTTGCAGCACTGAAAGCAGCAAAGGTCAGTTAGCCTGTCCTGACATCAGATGGCACAATTAGTCCAAAATGATTAACTTGGGAATGATTATTATCACTGTTTTGTGCAAAATTAGTAAGTAAACATGATTTCACTTGCTGAAAACAGTAGGAGGCCACATGAATGGTCCCATTCCTCTCAAAGTGGGAAAAGGAAGCTGATATTTGATCAGGGAAATGTACTAGTTACAAAAAAAAACCCGCTGACATGTACCACAGCAAAAATATCATTACTGGAAAATGATGAACCAGTTGATAAGTGTGGGATTTAGATGCGATAGGTTTGATGTAAATAAACCAAGCCCACAAATCTCAGACTTAAACCAATATTGGACACTGTCAAATATAAAGATGGACAGATATTGGGTTAGGTTACCAGGGAAATTAAATCCCCACATCTGCCTAGCAATTATGCAGACTTTCGGACGAGAAAGCAAAATACATGAGCTCGGGGAAGAATCCAGAGCTACTGACTGTTTATGATAATATCATACAAGAACAACTGGACAATAAATTCGTTGAGGAAATAGTCGAAGACAAGTTGAAGACAGACGCTCATTATCTCCCACACCATGGAGTCAGAAAAGATTCTGAAACCACTCCACTATGTGTTGTATTAATTGCAGCGCACGTCCCAAATAAAGATGAAGCAAGTCTTAATGACTGTCTAATGACCGGACCCTCACTAACTGAGAAGCTTGGAGACGTGCTTATGAAATTTCGCACAAACCCATATGCCTATACGGCT
The DNA here is from genome assembly GCF_026875155.1 of Cherax quadricarinatus. Classification (NCBI taxonomy): domain Eukaryota; kingdom Metazoa; phylum Arthropoda; class Malacostraca; order Decapoda; family Parastacidae; genus Cherax; species Cherax quadricarinatus. Next base: position 12,137,804 of record NC_069402.1, read on the forward strand.
GATATTTCCAAAGCTTTCTTAAGAGTAGGACTAAAAGAAATAAAATAGAGATTATACTCGATTCTTGTGGCCTGAAAATCCACATGATCCTAAAAGGGACCTGTGAAAACTTATCGTTCAAATCAGTTTTAAATTTTGTGCAAACATCCTCTCCATTCTTACTAGAAGCTACTCTAAATACACATTTGAAGAAATCTGAAAGTCCCTTCAAAGAAATCTTAAAGAAAAGTTTCTATGTGGACAATCTTCAAGGTACTGTGAATAAAGAGGAGGATTTGAAATCCTTATACAGAGAAGCTAACAAGGAGATGAAAGAAGCAAATATGCCTCTAAGGATGTGGAATACAAATTCAAAGCAATTAAGAGAACTTATCAAAGAAGATTTCCTTGAAGCTTAAATTCCTGATTGCAACAATATGCTGGACTTAATTGGAACACACGGGAAAGATACTCTGAGTCTCAAAAAGATAAACAATAAATCATGCAGTACACTCACTAAACGTAGTTTACTGTCAGAGGTATCACAATGTTTTGATCCTCTAGGACTCGTCTCACCAATTACCATAAAGGGTAAAATGCTTATGTAAGATGCATGGAAGCTCAAAATTGGATGGGATGAGAACTTGCTCTAGAAATGAGTAAAGCATGGGATGAAATATCCAAGGAGTTTAAACAACTTCATCAAATTAAATTTCCCAGACAAATAGGTCACGAGGGAAACAAGTACACATTACATGTGTTCTGTGATGCATCAACCATAGGTTATGGCGCTGTAGCTTACATGAGTAATGCTGAAGGAAGTACACTAATTACTTCAAAGGCCAGGGTCACACCCTTGAAGGTCAGAACTTTACCACAATTGGAACTGACAGCACTCTATGTAGGTACAAAATTAGCTGTCTATCTCAACAAAGTACTTGATCATTTCACTATTGAAAAAACGTGATCTGGAGTGATAATGATGCAGTTCTCCAATGGTTAAGAAATAATAAGAGTAAGCTGGTCTATGTACAGAACAGAGTAGCAGAAATAAAAGAGATGCAGAGAGATTATCTCTTTCTCCACGTCTCTACCCAAGAGAATCCAGCTGACATGTTGTCACGTGGTTTCCCACTCAAGAAATTTGTGGACAATAAATTATGGCTCTACGGACCGAACTGGCTCTCTAATGAAAATGACTGGCCTCAGCAAAATGCTCACATTATGCCAGAAGAAACAGTCTGCTTGAACACAGCAGAAATAAGTTGTGTAAATACTGCAGACACAACAGAAATAGTCATTGATGGATCTAAATATCATCTTTGGGTAAACTTTAAGAGTTACAGCTCTTGTCTTTTAAAAATTTATTTTAAAGGAATAAAACCCGATTATGAATGTCTTGAACCCATTAAATACTGGGTGAAACTAATACAGAAAGATGTTTTCTCTACAGAATATAAATTTCTAGAAACACAAAATAAAACCCCAAAGAAACCTGTTATGATTAATTCTTTAGGACTTTATCTCGACTCAGAAAGGATTTATAAATGTCGAGGAAAAATTCATAATTCTTCACTACCAATAGAAGCCCTACATCCCAAAATTGATCCCCAAGAATCATTGGCTAACAAAACTGATTGTGCAAAACGCCCACGTAACGTGTTACATGGGGGGGGGTAGCTGACACACTTTGTCATATACGACAATCCACTGGATACCTCAAGGTCGACAAAGTGTGAAAAAACAAATAAAGGACTGTATTACTTGTCGTCACTACGATATGCGAGTATGTCATATCCAGGTCCACCTCCAATCCCTCTGAAAGAGTTGTCATGTTCACTCCCTTTGAGGTGACAGGTGTTAGATTACACTGGACCCAATAATTTTAACCAAAACAGTTGACAAAGTTCCCACCAAGGTGTACATCTGTTTGTTCAAATTTTGCTACGACTAGAGCAGTACATCTAGAAGTAGCCACTGACATGTCTGCTGAAACCTTTATCAAATTATTCAGAAGGTTTGCAGCCAGAAGGGCATGTCCCATACTGATGATTACAGATAATGCAACTAACTTTGTTGCTGGTGCTGCTTATATAAGCAAGATCTTTTATCAACCAGAAGTACAACAGATGCGAATCAACGCATTTTTCGTTGGGAGATACATTCCTCCTAAATCTCCATGGCACGACGGATTTTATGAAGAATGATCGGCATTGTAAAACGTTGTTTAAGGAAGACTCTTCATCGTCAAAGAATAGACTTAGAAGAATTCCGTACAGTTGTGACTGAAATAGAAAATAGAGTCAACAACAGACCTCTAAATTATGTTACTGATGATCTGGGACCATTTAGAATGTTAAGTCCATCTCATTTACTCCATGGCAGAAGGCTCGAACCGTTCCTCCCATGAATGATAAAGAAATCATAAGGGATCCTACTATTTTTGAACCTGAGCAACTCAGACGTAAATTCAAACACCTTAATAAAGTGATTGAACATTGGGAGAAAATTTGGCGAGAAGACTATCTCACCTCATTGAGAGAACACTTCTATGGAGCTGGTGTTCCTGAAAATCATAAGTCCTTAAAACCAGGTGACATAGTGATTATTGACAATGATGGGCCGAGTCCCAATGGCCACTTGGAAAAATTGTGACCATATATCCTGATGCAAATGGAATCATCATGACAGTTGATGTTTTTTAAACAAAGGTGTAATGAATAAGCAGACAATAAACTGTGCCATTAGAATTACACAGTGTTGAAAACAAAATTAGTGATTCTCCAGAAACCACACCAACTAAAGCTGTTCAGAAAAGACAAGCAGCAGTGGTGGCGAGTGAGAAAATTAAATTAATGTTAAGTGATGAATAGTTCACCTGCAGCGAACCTCCGCCGCCCCCCAGTGTGGAGAAATTTTTTCCAGGAGGGGGGTATCAGCCCCCCTTTAGCCCTTTCAGCCCTTTAAGCCTTGAGGGCCCAGCCCTCTCAGAAGGGGCAAGTGTTATGTTTACTGCTACAGTGAGTAATTGATCACAGATGCCGTACGAGTATGCGACGTGGTCAAGTGACCGCCGCTCCTTGCAGTGTTGCAGAGTGTATTTTAATAAGAGACAGTGCATCTCTTACTTTAGCAGGACAATTAAGGAAAATCCTGCTCCCACTTTATTACCATGGTAAAGATAGTGGGGCATTGTTTCTATGCTTAAGACAGCAAGAATCAAACATTTTGCTTTGGGTTCATTGAGGAAGTGGCAAGGAAGCAAAAGTACTAGGTCAGCTTTTCCTTTGTGCAAGGGGAATAATGGCGTGGGGCGCTGTGGCGTCTTCAGATTACTTTTGACTCTACTGAGAGTGACACTGACGCCAGGATAACCAACAAAGAAAACTGATCTGGTGCGTTAGTGTGAACAAAGTATCTCATAAAACACAATAAACACTTAAGAGAAGTGTGATCAGCTTCTTTAGTGATAAGATTGTGAACAATAAAGACAAATCTTGTGGAACATAGTGTACCAGTGGCGTATTCCTAGACTATGGGAAAACGTGGACATCCAAGGACACTTCAGCTTCTATCAAGTCACTGATATCTGTCGAAGGTGTGAAAACACCATAGCTCATGCTACAAGAGCAAGGGAGGTTACGAATTTCTTGTAGTACGGGGGACTGCGCAGTTCTTGAGTCGCAAGGAGTTTGTAATCAACCTATAGTCGGCAGTAAGGTGCGGACTTTTGAGTCCAAAAAGTACGTAATTTGGGCAGCAATCAGTGAATGAAATATCTGACATAACCCCCCCCTAGGGATAATTTTTAATCTTACAATTATACTCTTTACAGCCCTTGAGAGATGACTCGACAGCTTCTCAAGACTTCGTCTGCAGGGGCGGCTGTGCATGCGATGAGTGTCTTTTTTAAGTTAAGTACAAACTCTTTAAATTAACGGTAATGCCATTTCTCAACACAAGTTAAGGTAGCAAAAGAATGAAAAGAGTAGAAAAGAAAATATATGAGGTTGTTGGTACTAGTTAGCAAAAGATAGTTAATTGCCTTGAACAAAAATATAATTGAAAAAATGCACTAATTGCACACAAAATATAGTCACTAAGATATGAAAACAATCTTAGAGTAGGACTTTATAACATAACTTATAATATAAAAATACAAACTGAAATGGTACTTGCAATTGCACTAGGGTCTGGTATAGGTTGTTGACAAGATCAAAGATAACTAGATTTAAATTGACAAAATAAAATTCACAATTAAAGTACCAAAAGAATAATAAGTAAAAAATAACAATGGCAATGTCTTTT
>NC_069402.1:12142590-12224322 GCF_026875155.1 Cherax quadricarinatus
ATTTCGTAACAACCATTTTTTTTGCTCACATACCCCCATAGGAGGACATTTGGGTGTCAAGAAGACACTCGGTAAACTGGCAAAACATTTTACTTGGCCAAAGATGAAGGAAACAGTAGCTGATCATGTGAGACGTTGCCACGTGTGTCAAGTGACAGGCAAGCCAGCGCACACACCTCCACCTACACCTCTCACTATGTTTATTAGTACCAAAGTTCAGTTCATCTGGACTAGAGATTGTTCAGACTCGTTCAAAAGGTTGAAGCGCTTGCTATCCTCTGCTCCTGTGTTGAAGTGTCCTAATTTCAATCTTCCCTTCTTTTTACATATAGATGCGAGTGGTTATGCAGTGGGTGCTGTGCTACTCCAACAGTCAACATCCACTGACATTCTCCATCCTATATGTTACTATTCATCTAAGCTCAAACGACACCAGAAAAATTATGCTATAGCTCTTGTGGTGTCCTTTGAACATTTTGACGAGTATTTGGGCACTTCCCCATTTAAAATTTACGTAATTATCCCCAAAAATCCCTTTTGTTACTTCTATCCTCAAATTCAGTAAAGTAACTTAATCCCTCCAGCCCATATTAACTATATATACTCATGTCATGTCTAATTATTATAGTTATATATTCACAGTAATGTTGTGTGAGGAGGAGACAAGCTGAGTGTTGAGTGAGTAGTGTGGTGCGGGTGATGTACTGCGTGATGCAACACTGTCCTGTCGCAGACCCCCCCCTCACTACACACCTTAAGCTGTTTCATACTCAGATGTTCATACTGCCTCACATTCCACAACCACTACTTAAGAGTGGAATGCAGTCTCCTCTACTATGATCGAGCCTCAACGTGCCCTCCTTGTCAGTGCTATCCAGTCTCTACACTGATGTACATAACCACGAGTATGAAAGAAAACGATACGGTGTACTGCCCTAGTAACTAGGGACATATCCTAGTGACGGACGCTGTGAAATTGTAGAGGTGCTTGGCACAAGAGAGACTAATTAATATTTATTTTCATAATAATATTGATATGAGTAATCAGAAATAATGTGAAAGACATTAATGCAACTCCTATGCGCACCCTCTGTCGGTTTGGGGGGGGGGGGGGTGGTTGCAACCCCTGAATGGGTTACAATATTATTATGTTTTATAAAATGTATATAACCTTTTCATTAATTTATATTGCTTATATTGCGATAATACTAAATCGTAAATGTATGACTTTATATTATTATTTGACTGTTATATTGTTATTTAGCTTATGTTGTTAGGATGTACATAATATGTGCCAGTTATCTTGATTGTCAAACTACTGTAATTATCGCTTGTCGCTTTGTTTATACTGCCGGCTTCTGACTGCAGTTTTTCCATTAGCTATCACGTGATCGAGGGGGGTCCTCACCTCTCGTGAAGTTTGAGTCTGCTAGAGACCTCGCTTGCTGGTTGGACAGATTGTCTTCTCATTATCCTGTTAGTTCTGTAGAACTTTGTTCACAGAAAATTGTATAACTTTGTGATTTTCGACGTTGTACTGAGGTTGTGTGTCACATAGACACTCTGAACATCTCAGGTCCTTAGCTATAGCTTCTGACCTAATTTTGTACTGGTTCCTGTGTATTGTCACAGTCACAGTTTTCCTATGCTGAACATAGATTCAGTATTATGGGAGTTTTGTAACTTTGTTGGGGGATCTGCTGATGGCCCCCTACTTAGTGTCGTTATGTATTTCCCAGTTCCTGATTCTGTGTCGCAGTCGTTTGATATTGCATTGCTATTGGCTTAGCATTCTTTGTTGTTCAAGCAGACTGTTCGGTTGCCAGTCGGTCAAGAAGTTAGTTTATTTGAGGACTTTGTCAGTCACTTGTTTAAGTCTTATTCGAGTCTTGAGACATAAACTAACTACTAAGAGCACTTACCCCGCATACTCACACTTACTTGTACATATTTTTTAATATCTTATTAAATGTTAATGTACCTGACAGTACTTAAGAATTAAAAAATGTTGATATGTGCTTTCAGCACAATAATATAACTCGAGAGATTGATTTTATTTGATTGCTGTAATTAATTTAATTTGATAATATACCTCTAGACAACTTACTAAATTAATAAATTTATTAAATTTAATTTCTCTAGTTTAGTAGCCTACCATTGTGATGAATGGTTTTGAAAACCGACAATTGAAGAATTGAGACACTTATGCAACACATGGGAATCTTTAAATTTAAGAAACGTTTCGCCACACAGTGGGTTCATCAGTCCAATACAAAGTAGAAATGGGTAAGGAAGTAGAAGTAAAGAGGTAATCATCCCTCAACCTGGAATTCGATGTGTTTTTGTCCATCACTCTTGTAGTAATGGGACATAGGGCCAGAGAGGTGGGTTATATACTGCGGTGAGATGAGTTGAAGTCGAGGAGCGGATCTTAGATGGTGACCCACACTATTTTAATGAGGTGCGTCCAAAGGTGGGAAACGCGTGAGAAGAGTTGCAGTGTCTGACGTGTGATATGTTGAACCACAGTTTTAATATGCTGGACCAAGATTGGGCCGTAGAAGTTTAAGCAGATAGAAGTGCATCCCTGCAACAGATGTGATGAAATGGTATTGAAAACTCCCAACAATTGAAGTAATTGAGACACTATGCCAACACATGGGAATCTATTAAGAAACTGTTTCACCACACAGTGGCTCATCATCCCCACCCCTCCTCCCCCAATGCAAATAGAATGTAAGGAGAGTAAAGTTATAAGTATGTGTTCAGTCCCTCAACTGATCGATGTTTTCAACCATCATTCTTGTAGTAAGTGCACATAGTGCCAGAAGATAGCTTGCCCAACCTTTGGACGACGACCTACTTACACTAGTGGCACGTCCCACTAAGATCCCGCCTCCTCCTGCTTCAACTCATCTCACCGCAGTATATAACCACCTCTCTGGCCTATGCTGCACTTATCTACAAGAGTGATGGACTGAACACATCGAATCCAGGTTGAGGACTGATTACCTCATACTTCTACTCTCCTTACCCATTTCTACTTTGTATTGGACTGATAACCCACTGTGGGAAAACGTTTCTCAATAAAATTCCCATGTTTCATAAGGCCCAAATTTTAGCCTCCCAGTTGTAATCCTAAAGCATATTGAACCATACAATTTTTAAAGGGAAAATTGGAAAAGGGATACTGACTACTTTTTTACGAAAACCCAGTAACAGGCTGATGCAAGAAGGGCATCCTTTCTAGAAATTCATGGAATCTCAAGTTTTTAAATCGCTTTTTTTGTAAAAAGCCCAATATCTGAAAGATACAAGAATGAGTTTTTTTAAGGTTTAAAGGGAAACAGCTTATCAAAAATAAATTTTACATTCATCCTGTCTCAAAAAGGGTGATACATTAAGTCCCTTAACATTCCTGAACAAAAGGGGTTTTTTGGTCTTACAGCTTTAAAACACTTCCAATTTTGGACTCTTAAAAGGGACAATCGGACTTTTTAGCCCCTTAACACCACAAAAAAGAAAAACAGAATAAAAAAGTCACTTTATTTTCCCTAGAGGTTTTTGATTTTTTAAGGTCTGATAAAACCCTTGCCTTAGGGTTCGATCCCTTGGGTTTTAAAACAGGAATTGGAGCCTCAGGATACAAGTCAGCGGCCTCAGCAACTTCCTCACTTTAATCGGGTACGTTTCTAATGAAGTTCTTATCTGGGGGGGAAGAGCTGTCGGGAACTGGTCAGCAACCATGAAGTCTCTAAGAGATTCAAAACTGTATCAATTCTAACTCTCTATCCAAAAATCGAACAAACGAAAATGTTACCTGTAACTGTTTTAAAGTTCTGGCCAGGCGTAAGGGGGCAACCTGAAATCTTTCCTTAAGAATTTTGGTTTTTTTTATATCTTTTAAAGGATTTTCCTTCTACAGAGGTTAAAATTACATTGATACCTTGACAAATTTCATACAAGGCTGTACCAGAAAATAACATCCTAACGGTACCCCTGTCAGCAGGCCATTCACAGAGGGACGGGATTTTCAAACCTGATAATGTATGAATAAGTCTTTACCCCTGGAAGGGAGGTAAATTAGGTTTGGAATATTGCAATAGCGATTAGTTCCATTACCCCTTCCCCTAATTGTTTTTTGGGAAGAGTTAACTTTTTTTTCTCTAATTCAAGGGGAGCTTTTCGGTCGCGACCTTTTCCCTCCATTTTAACTCAATTCCTACTTTTTTCCTCATGTTCCCTAGCTTTTCCCTCACATTCCTAGCTCTTTCCTCACTTCTCTACTTGTTTTCCTCACTTCTTATCCTTTGCCGTTTCCTCATGAACTTTAGCTTGTTCCCCCGTACCTAGTCTTCCTCACGTCAAGTCTATCACCTCCTTTTTGCTTCTCCTCTCTTTTTTCTACTTTGGTTTTTTCCCTTTTAATTCGATCTCTCTCCTTTTTTGCCTTTCTTTCACTGTCTTTCTTGATTCTCTCTATTCCTTCTCTCTCCTTATTCTCTTCTCTTTCGATTCTCTCTCTCTCCTTTTCTTCTTCTCTTTCCCTTTCTGTCTTCTCTCTCAATTCTCTCTCTTTCAAGTCTTTCCTGGATCTTAGCACTAATGAAAGATTCTAAATTTTTCCCTGTTATACCTAACTTCCAGTGTTCATCCGAAACTGGTATTCCTCCATACTTGCGAGAATAACATAGACTATCAGGGGAAATGAAATGGGTATTAAAGAAAACGGAGGGTTCAGTTCCTGCTTCGCTCAAACTGTAAATAAACCAGAGGGCTCGATCCCTACTTCAATTAAACGAAGGGTTCTATGCCGACTCCAAGAAAACAGTAAGTAGAATGGGGTCACTTGACCATCCAATATTCTCACCAACAAATCAAGAGTGTCCTACGACCGTTCCATTGATATAATAAAGAGCTCAATGAAACAAATTGTCACTGGAAAATCTCGGGTCCCTAGAGTCTAATCCTCCAAAGTGTTTCAAGCTCTAAAAGGTGGCAAAATTAAATATTATATCCTGCCTGACTTGACTTACAATAAATTGAGACTATAACAATCACCAAATCTTTTAAATACCTGTACCGTAGTCCTACCATAGAGAATGATTACTCATGGCTGGTGGTAACCGTCTGTGGTATGCGGCGTTGAAGTTCCAATGGTAGATTCGAGATGGAATTGAATCTTGATTCAGTAGAGTTGATCCTGGTAAGGTCGCCACTTGTGAAGGCTTACTCAGCCCTGTAACAACTTCAGTCAGTATTACCAAGGCTGGCTCCTCCTCAGGAAAATTAATGAATAGAAAAAGAAATAACAGACAATGATAAACACTTTATTATTTAGAAACGGAAAATGTAAAACAATAAAACTTGAATGAGTATCCTAATTGAAAGAAAAATGAAAAATGAAATGAAAAAAAAATTACATTTGAACTCAACGCTAATATAGGTATATCGTGGTAATGGGGTGTCAGGTGTTGGTGACACTGCGTGTTGTTGAAATTGTAGCCGTTGCTATTGGGGGGGGTAGCAGGTGTTGGTGACTACCACCAGCTCATTTTTCACAGAGTATGGCCGTGAGTAATTACTTCAGATGACAGGAAAACAGGTTCGTTACCATTGCTATGATGAGGGGTTAGGTCCTGTGTTGGCTTACATAACAGGTAAATAGGTTAAACATGGGACGTCTCAGGACGTTAGTCCGTCTCCTTCTATTCTTCTCATTGATTGGCAGGTGACCCTCTCTGTCATTCCAAGCTGTAAAGAGAGAGAGATTACCCACTGCTTAAGAAATCACTCTCCATGATAAGTACAATACCTAAAAGATGTTGTGATTATTAAAGCATTTAACAGATAAAGACTGAAAGGACTAAGTTAATTATTGGTCAAAACTGAAGCTTTCAACCAATAAGTCCACTAAACCATGATCAGGCGTTTACTTACAGAAGTGTTGGGAGCTGTGAGTCGAGTGATTTACTGTTTGACCGGAGCCCCACATGTCACCTTTCGGGGGGGGAAAGAGGGAGGGAAGGGATAGCGGGACCTAGACTGACCCTACCTTAACATGCAGCCAGCAATCAAACTATCACTTTCGGGAGGGGGAAAAAAGGGGGGAGGGGCAATAGCGGGAGCTGGACTTACCCTACCTTAACAAGTAGTTGGCAATGAAACTATTGTTACTATACACTCCCTCGCTACTCCTATCTATTGAACTTTCCCCTCACAATTGACTAGTGCCTCCCTTCATATTTTGGATATATTGACCCCACTCAGCAGCTCTGTGACTCTTCACCTTCGTGTATATAGGGAACATCTCTCTCTTTCTAGTTTACATCTTTTCTTTCTCTTTCTTAATGGAATGTGTCTTGAGCAGAACTCAAGAACCACAGAATTCATTTTGTGAAGGAAAATGTTCAGATCAGTGTTGTTTAGGATATCTTCCCAGCTTGTTTCATTTAGGACATGGTGCATAGATTTTTTTGCTACTGCGAACACTTACCTTATATTGCCCGCTTGATTTGAAGACGCTAGAAATGATGCATACTAGTATATCAATAACCCTGGCGTGTAAGATGTACAAGTACATCGGAAACCCTGAAGGGGTTAAATTGTCCAAACATAGATGTACGTGCACGTGCGTGCAGTGCTCTAAACATATATCAACATTTTACTTTTCATTCCTTCAAATTTGGTTCCTAGACAAGAAATTCAAATTCAAATTCAAAGTTTATTCTCTATAAGGATTACAATGCTGAGTTTACAGAATTTGGTTATTGTGTGGTTTACATGAAGTAAAATAATAATTACAGAGGGGGCCACTAGAACATCTAGCATGGCTAGGCATTTCGGGCAGACTTAGATTAATTCTTAAATATAAAATATTACAAATTATGAGGTAAGTTGGTATTATGGCTAAGTGACTAAATACTAGTTTGTGAGTTTAGCAATGTGAATGCTTTTGTTTTGGCACAATACATAGTTTCAGTATTGGAGTATCACAGGCCAACTTATGACTAGTTAGGATTCATTATTTTAAGATTGACATTGATATTTCTGTTTATGGTCAAATGGGTGAATGAGTGTAAGTGTGAACCACCAGGTGGTATTCGTGTAGTTAGTTGACAGGGTGTATCAGGGAGATAAGATGTTTTCTAATGGTAGTTTTGAAGGTAATGAATGTGTCTGCAGTTCTAGAGTTTTCAGGTATGGTGTTCCAGATTTTCGGGCCTTTGACATACATTGAATTGAAAGAATGGGTCTGTGCACTCAGCATGCACACTATGAAAAAATTGGGGACCACTTAGTATCTTGTGGTAGCACCAGTTCAACTTAGCACCAGCTAGAGCAAATAGTGTGGCAAACACCAGTGATTCACTGATGTCATGCCATAATAACACATTTAAAGAGGAAAGCAAAAATAGGTTAGATAAATTCATGAGTGGGTGTGGGTGGGTGTGAGTTGAACCTGACTAGCTTGTGCTACTAGGTCAAATGCTGTTCTCCTTCTATCTGTCTATATCTCTGTCTATATCTCTGTCTATAACTCTGTATATCTGTCTATATCTCTGTCTATATATCTATATCTCTGTCTATATATGCATCTATACCTCTGTCTATATATCTATCTATATCTCTGTCTATATATCTGTCTATCCATATCTCTGTCTATCTATATCTCTGTCTCTCACATGTACTCATAAATACAGTTATTATACATAATGTAAATTATCATGGATAACCCAAAAACTCCAGGCCAAGTGTTATACAGTGTTTGTAGATATAAGACATAAATAAACATGACACAAATAATAGCAGTGTCACTTGCTCAGCAATCAGGGAGCAGCACATACACCACAAACCAACAGGTTTACTAGCTGCTCCCTGAGACAGACAAGCAAATGGAAAGACATACACACACAGGCAGGTAGAAAGACAGACAAGCAGAACTAGACAGACAGATAAGCATCTCCCTCTTTCTTCATGCCCTCTGCATCTGTGATCCTCAGTTCCTTCCAGCAGAAATTTCCACTCTTCATAATTCGTTTTCCCGTCTTGGCTACCCTTCCCATTTCATAGACTCTGCCCTCTCACGTGCTAAACGTAATTTCTTCTCTCCCAAACTCTCTACTCCTGGGAACTCTTCTGTCCTCTGCCTTCCCTACATTTCCAGTCTTTCTAATCTCATCAATTCTCTCAGTCCCTTAGACATCAAGTTTACTTTCCGCCAGACTAACACTCTTCGCACTAATCTCGTTCATACCTCTCCTCCCTCTACAGATGTTCCTGATATCTACTCTGTTTCTTGCTCCTCCTGTCCTCTTCAATACTTTGGAGAAACTGGCTAATCTCTTTCTGACAGGCTTAGGGAGCACAAAAATAGTGTTAGGCTTGCCGACACTAACAATGCTCTTTTCTGTCACATCAGAGATCACAGCCATCCTATAGACTGGTCTTCTGCTAAAACTGTCTTCCCTACTTCCAACTTTAACAGTCGTCATCTTGTTGAACCTCCCTAATACACAACTTTCCTTGTATGAATCTTAGTCCTGGCTTCATCTCTGTAGATGCCTTCCTCTCCCACTACATGGTAAAATACTCCAAGCTTCAGAACACTCGTGACTTAACCTGATTCCTCCTTTTTCTTCTTCTCCCTCTTCCTGTTTTCCTTTTTTCCTTTTTCTCTTCTGGGTTGTCTTTCTTCTGTCTTGTGTTTCTGTTCCTTCATTATTTATTTCACTATTTTCCCCTCCCCCCTCCTCTGTGTTCTTGCTCTCCCTCTGTGGGCACCTAGCTCCCTTGCAGTGCTCCCCTTTCTTTGTATTTGACTGGCTATTCCTCCTTACTTCCCCATTACTTCTTACTTCCATCTCCACCACTACTACTACTACTACCACTTCTTCTACTACTACTACTACTACTACTACTACTACTACTACTACTACTACTACTACCACTACCACCACCACTAGCTCTTCCTGCCTATATATACCAGTCCTGCCCTACTTATCTTTATTGTGACTTTGTAAATGATCCAAGTTGGACCGAAACATCATCATAATCTCCTCTCTTCTATGTGCAGGTTATTTGTGTATCGTTCCAGTCACGGTATTGTGCCTTTTTTTTGTTATTTATTGACCCCACAGTTAAGCGTCATATTCTTTCTAACTTTTTAATGTTCTTCCCTCTTTTAAACCCCTCTTTTGATCTTATGAGGCTGCTCTTATTGCTTCCCGGCATCGTAAGGATCAGCTTCGCTTCCTATGTGACTGCCCTGCTGAACAAGTTCTGCTCCCTTCCTTCTCCCATTTCCTGAAACCCAACCCACTGGTCACTCCCTTTCCTGATCATGCCCATCTCCTACTTCAACAACTTATTCTTTTTACTAAGTCTCAGGTTGAAGATGCCTTCTTTACTTTCCATCAGCATCAATGTGCTCTCTTTGCAGCTCTACCACAAGATCTCTGTAACCTTCTCTCTACCACTGCCTTTGACACTGCTCACCTGAACACACAAATTCATTCTTCTAAACTACAGGACAAACTTCAACATCTCATCTCAGCTAGCCCTTGGTCTAAATTCTCCCTCACTGACTGTGTTACTAACCTGTCTTCTGTCTCACTCTCTCAATATGAGCTTGAACTTCTTGGTTTTGGCCTTTCCTTTGCCACTTCACCTGCCCCTCGTGCTGGTATTGAACTGAATAACTCTTTTGATTGTTTTGTCAGTCTCGCTCCCGTAATCTTCCTGACTTGTCCACTTTTCATTGCGCTCTCCTTCCTGCTCTTGTTATTCTGTTTTCTAAGAACCACCGCCTTCTGTGCCATTACCAACTTGCCCTTTCTTCTCATAAATCTAACACTAACATTGTCATACTATCTTCTGACAAAGGTAATTCGGTAGTTATCCTTGATCATGAGGATTACCTCCGTAAAAGTGATGTCTTGCTCTCTGACTCAAGTACCTACACTCCTCTCATTTCCAACCCTCTTGATCGCATCAAGAAAACTTTAAACAAGAAACTAAGGACTCTCTATGACCTCTGTCCTCCTGACTTTGACCTTGTTCAACGGTTTTGTGTCATTTTTCCCTCTCTTCCCTATTTCTATGGCCTTCCCAAAACTCATAAACCTGATATTCCTCTATGTTCTATCATTTCCTCTAGAGTTTCTGTCTCTTATTCTCTTGCTTCTTGGATGGCTAAAACCCCCACTCCCTTGGTGCTTTTTCTCCTGCCCACCTCCTTCACTCTCAAGACTTCATTGAATGGGTTTGCCCTCTCCCGACCTGTAAGATGCTTAGTATTGACGTTGAGTCCCTCTTCACCAATGTTCCTCTTGATGAGGTCCTTGATTTTCCTTAGAAGGCCCATGAAGGGTTTCTTCATCTCCCTATACCTATTGATGTCTTTCTTGATCTTATCCGCCTCTGTGTGGACTCTAATTCCTTTTCCTACGAAGGGAAATATTATTCTCAAACCTTATGTGTCTCTGTGGGCTCTCCTCTCTCTCCTGTCCTTGCTAATCTTTACATGGAATACTTCGAGACTGTTCTTTTTCCTACCATTTATGTGCGCCCTTCACTCTGGCTTTGCTATGTGGATGACATCTTTGCTCTGTGGCCTCATGACTCCAGTCTCTTACAACCTTTTCTTGAAGCTCTTAATAATCTTGCCCCTTCCATTAGGTTTAAAGCTGAATGGGAATCTAATTCCTTGCTTCCTTTCCATGATGTCCATGTCCACTGCTCAGATACAGAATTTCCTTTTCCGTTTACTGCAAACCTACGCACAGTGGCATGTACATTCACTACTTTTCCTATCATGCTTCCCCTGTCAAGAAAAGTGCTCTTATCTCCCTCTTTCTCCATGCCCTCTGCATCTGTGATCCTCAGTTCCTTCCAGCAGAAATTTCCACTCTTCATAATTTGTTTTCGCGTCTTGGTTACCCTTCCCATTTCATAGACTCTGCCCTCTCACGTGCTAAACATAATTTCTTCTCTCCCAAACTCTCTACTCCTGGGAACTCTTCTGTCCTTTGCCTTCCATACATTTCCGGTATTTCTAATCTCAACAATCTCTCCATCCCTTAGACATCAAGCTTACTTTCTGCCAGACTAACACTCTTCGCACTAATTTCATTCATGCCTCTACAGATGTTCCTGGTGTCTACTCTATTTCTTGCTCCTCCTGTTTTCTTCAATACTTTGGAGAAACTGGCCGATCTCTTTCTGACAGACTTAAGGAGCACAAAAATAGTGTTATGCTTGCCGACACTAACAATGCTCTTTTCTGTCACGTCATAGATCACAGCCATCCTGTAGAGTGGTCTTCTGCTAAAACTGTCTTCCCTACTTCTAACTTTAACAGTCGCCATCTTGTTGAATTTTCTCTAATACACAACTTTCCTTGTATGAATCTTAGTCCTGGCTTCATCTCTGTAGATGCCTTCCTCTCCCACTACATGGTAAAATGCTCCAAACTTCAGAACACTCATGACTTAACCTGATTCCTCCTTTTTCTTCTTCTCCCTCTTCCTCCCTTTTCCTCTTTCCTTTTTCTCTTCTGGGTTGTCTTTCTTCTGTCTTGTGTTTCTGTTCCTTCATTATTTATTTCACTATTTTCCCCTCCCCCCTCCTCTGTGTTCTTGCTCTCCCTCTGTGGGCACCTAGCTCCCTTGCAGTGCTCCCCTTTCTTTATATTGACTGGCTATTCCTCCTTACTTCCCCATTAGTTATTCCTTCCATCTCTGCCACTACTACTACCACTTATACTACTACTACTACTACTACTACTACTACTACTACTACTACTACTACACTACTACTACTACCACCACCACCACTACTACTACTACTTCTACTACCACTACCTCTTCCTGCCTATATACAGTGGTCCCTCGTTTTTCGTAGTTAATCCATTCCTGGAGTTGCTACTATTATCGAAATCTACGATTTTCGAATCAATTTTCCCCATAAGAAATAATGTAAATACAATTAATCTGTTCCTGGCACCCAGAAGTATTAAAACAAAAAAAAATTTTTACATGAAATATAGATGTAGTACATAAACAATACAATGGGAAATGAATGAAACTTTAACAGCATGACACTTACCTTTATTGGAGATTCTTCTTAGTGTATGGAAGACTGGAGGATGAAAGAGATTGGATTGTTTACAGTTTGGAAGGGGAATCCCCTTCCAGCAACACCTCAGGTACTAATTGCTTTTCTGGGGTTGCTTCTCTTCTATGTTTCTTAATGCCACTAGGACCACCTTGAGAGTCACAGGAGTCCTGTCTCGCAAAATGACTGTGGAGAGAGCTCTGTTTTTCCTGAACACTCGGGGATTTTTTGAATGGTACACTAGTAATGGCTTCACTTTGAAATCCCCACTAGCATTAGCACAGAACATGAGCATCAGCCTGTCTTTCATAGGCTTGTGTCCTGGCATTGCCTTTTCCTCCTGTGTAATGAAGGTCCTCTTTGGCATTTTCTTCCAAAAGAGACCTGTTTCATCAAAACTGAACACTTGTTCAGGTTTCAGTCCTTCAGCCTCTATGTACTCCTTGAATTCATGAACATATTTTTCAGCCGCCTTGTGGTCCAAACTGGTAGCCTCACCTTGCCTTACCACACTGCGTATGCCAGTACGGTTATTAAATCTCTCAAACCAACCTTTGCTGGCCTTAAATTCACTCACTATTTGCAGGCAATTTCTTTACCAGATCGTTGTGCAACTGCCTAGCCTTTTCACAAATAATCGAAGTCATAAGAGTATCTCCTGCTGATTGTTTCTCTTTTTATCCACACCAATAATAACTTCTCAACATCTTTGAGTATTGGTGATCTCATTTTTGTCAGCATAGTTACCCCCTTTGCAACAACAGTGTCCTTGATTTCCTTTTCCTTGGCCACTATTGAACATATGGTTGTGTAGGGTTTCTTATACATCCTGGCCAGTTCGGCAGCACTTGTGCCACTTTCATATTGTTCAGTCATGTTTTTCTTAAATTCAGTCGTATTTCTCACCTTCTTTACCACAGGCTTGGCACTAGGAGCTTTCTTTGGAGCCATGGTAGCTTATTTAGTACTTGCAATCACTAAAATGAGTGGAATATTTTGAAATATTTTGCTGGAGCACGTGAGGGGACCTTCACTCACTGGTAAATAATGCCAGACTGGCTGGGTAGGGAGGCCGCCCCGGCTCACACCGTGCGTCCCGGACGAACTGCTATTCGCTAGTCATCCTATGATTAGCGAGCCCATGTTTATACGAAAATATCCCTATGATTTCCGAAATCTATGATTCCCAAGAATTACGAAAAACGAGGGACCACTGTATACTCATCCTGCTCTACTTCTCGTTAGTGTGACTTTGTATATGGTCCAAGTTGGGCCGAAATACCGCCGTAAGCTCCTCTCTTCTACATGCGGGTTATTTGTGTATTTTTCCAGTCACCGTATTTTGCCTTTTTCTGTTATTTAAATACACCTACCATCCGACTTACGACCGAATTCGGTTCCGAGAAACCGGTCATAAGTTGAAATGGTCGTAAGTTGAACTTTACTACTGAATATCAACAAAACATTTTTGTAATGACTTTATTTTATTGTTTTAGTTTGGTATTTCACATTTTACTTTACTTTTTATGCTGTTAATACTGTATTTTATACTGTAAGGTTTAGGATAAGCACTTTGTACAACACAAATAGTTGTTTATTTCCCAGAAATTTGACATAAAAAACACGGTCGTAAGTCGGATGGTAGGTGTATATACATGTTATGGGTTAATAACATGTATATTATTAAATACCACTGCCTCTACCACTGCGAGTCCCTACTACCCTCCCTCCGACCCCCGCAACTGGCAGCCAGCCCTCCCACCACTGTGTGGTGAGTGTTTTGTTTGTTCATTATTTGCTATTAAACTACAGTATAAATAATGTAAACCCATTCATGACTGCATATTGGAATGGCTATTTGGACAGGTATTGGAAGGTGACATCATGTGTTTACTCTTGAACACAGCAAAGAATCAAACATTTCTGCTACTGCTAATAATATCAATAGTAATAATAATAATAATAATAATAATAATAAATACGATAGAATTGAAGAAGGAATTTGTACAAAAATACAAGGGTTAAAGCAATAGTGGAGGGAGTGGTTGACACATAGTCAGTGTGGCTTTCTTTATGCTGGAGTGAGCATCAGTCTCTGTGCTCTTCCAAACATTTCACAATAATTTATTTTGTTTGGTGCTTGTAGATTGAGTGCGACTGGAGTGGTTGAGGCAGTGGTAGAGGCAGTGGGTGAGGCAGTGGGTGAGGCAGTGGGTGAGGCAGTGGGTGAGGCAGTAGGTGAGGCAGCGGTTGAGGCAGTGGTTGAGGCAGTGGTTGAGGCAGCAGTTGAGGCAGCAGTTGAGGCAGTGGGTGAGGCAGTGGGTGAGGCAGTGGGTGAGGCAGTGGGTGAGGCAGCGGTTGAGGCAGCAGGTGAGGCAGCAGTTGAGGCAGCAGTTGAGGCAGCAGTTGAGGCAACAGTTGAGACAGTGGTTGAGACAGTGGTATTTACTAACATATATGTTATAAATAATAATAGTACATGTTATTATTAATAACATATATAATAATATTAATACAGTGGACCCCCTCCTTATGATATTAATTCCTTCCTGAGAGCTCATCGTAAGCCGAAATTATCATAAGGTGAATTAATTTTCCCCATATGAAATAACGGAAATCAAATTAATCCCTGCAAGACACACACACACACACAGTCCAAGCCCCTCCAAGCGAGGGGCTTGGACTTCCAGCAGGCATGCGTGAGCGTGTTTGATAGGAGTGAATGGAGACAAATGGTTTTTAATACTTGACGTGCTGTTGGAGTGTGAGCAAAGTAACATTTATGAAGGGATTCAGGGAAACCGGCAGGCCGGACTTGAGTCCTGGAGATGGGAAGTACAGTGCCTGCACTCTGAAGGAGGGGTGTTAATGTTGCAGTTTAAAAACTGTAGTGTAAAGCACCCTTCTGGCAAGACAGTGATGGAGTGAATGATGGTGAAAGTTTTTCTTTTTCGGGCCACCCTGCCTTGGTGGGAATCGGCCGGTGTGATAATAAAAAAAAAAAAATAATAATAAAAATAAACAAACTGAAGAAGACATGCACAATTACTACTCTACTAAGAATAGAATACATGACACTTACCTTTATTGAAGATCTGGTGATGATTGATGGGATAGGAGAAGGGGAGAGTGTGGAAGTTATTGTTTAGAAGGGGAATCCCCTTCCATTAGGACTTGAGGTAGGAAGTCCTTTTCTGGGGTTACTTCCCTTCTTTTAATGCCACTAGGACCAGCTTGAGAGTCACTGGACCTCTGTTGCACAACAAATCTGTCCATAGAGCTCTGTACCTCCCGTTCCTTTAAGATTTGCCTAAAATGGACTACAATATTGTCATTGTAATAATCGCCTGCACGGTTTGCAATAGCTGTGTTAGGGTGATTTTCATCCATAAAGGTTTGCAGTTCAACCCACTTTGCACACATTTCCTTAATCTTCGAAGTAGGCACAATGGATTCCACAACTGGCATAGGCTTCTCAGGGTTAGCCCCAAACCCTTCAAAATCTTTCTTAATTTCCATAATAATTCTTACCCTTTTTACCACAGGTTGGCACTAGAAGCTTTCTTGAGGCCCATGGTGACTTATTTTGCAGTTACAAGCACTAAAAACACTGGGATGAGGTGAAATGTACCAAATGTATGCATGGATGCGACCGCACTGGCTGGCTTGTAAACACTGGCGCTGAGGCCACATGTGGGACGCTTCCAGGATGAATCACGTAAGGCGAGTTTTTTATCGTGAAACAAGGCAAAATTTTTGCACTCAAATGCTTTTATGGCGGATTTAATGTAATGCGATGCATTCATAAGGCGGGTTCCACTGTAATAATAATAATAATAATCATGTGTTATAAATAATAACATTTGCTATTATTATTTAAAACATATATGTTAGTAAATACCACTGCCTCAACTGCTGTCTCACCCACTGCCTCACCCACTGCCTCAACTGCTGTCTCAACCACTGTCTCTAACACTGCCTCAACCACTCCAGTCGCACTCAATCTACAAGCACCAAACACAATGAATTATTGTTAAGTGTTTGGAAAAGCACTGAGACTAATGCTCACTCCAGCATAAACAAAGCCACACTGACAATGTGTCAACCACTCCCTCCACTTCAAGCCTGGTATTTTTGTGCGTCCTTGTGTGTATGCATATATTTGTACGCTCGTGTGCACATGTCCGTGCGTGCGCCCTCGTGTGTGTATGTGCGCGCGCGCGCTAGTGTGGGTGTATGATCCACTTAATATTTGTATTTATAACTCATTACAATTGTGACCAGGTGTGGACGTATCAGTGGTTCATTACTTTGTAATTTGTTCATGACTGTAACCATGTATAGGAGTGAAGCTGATTCATTACCTCTGTAACTTGCCATGATTAGTGACCAGATCTACCTGGAGTTCATTACCTTTGTAACTAGTTCAGCTATCATAACTTTGGGGTCCAGTCACTGGACCCATTATGTACCTTTGTAATCTTTTGACTACCGCCCAAAAGGATGGGTATGGGGTGCATAAAGATATAAACTAAAGTGTGTGTGTGTGTGTGTGTGTGTGTGTGTGGGGTGTGTGTGTGTGTGTGTGTGTGTGTGGGGTGTGTGTGTGGTGTGTGTGACTCAACAATCAATATTTGCACCAATAACTCATTACAGTTGTGACCGGGTGTGGAAGTGTGAATTGCTCATTACTCTATAATTTGTTCATGATTGTAGCCAAAGTATAAACGTAAGTAACCATTCTACAGAATTCATTACCTTTGTAACTTGTGAGCTCATTACCTTTGTACCTAGTTCAGCTATCAAAACCTTGGGGGCCCCAGTCCCTGGACCCATTACGTACCTCTGTAATCTGTAAATACCTTTGTAACTTGTCATGATTGTGACCAGACTTACCTGGAGTTCATTACCTTTGTAAATTGTGAGTTCATTACCTTGTAATTGTGAGTTCATTCCCTTTGTAAATTGTGAGTTCATTACCTCTGTAACTTGCTCAGCTATCAAAACTTTGGAGTCCAGTCCCTGGACCAATTATGTACCTCTGTAATCTTTTGACTACTGCCCACAGGATGGGTATGGGGTGCATAATAAACATATTAAACTAACTAAAAAATTATTATTATTATTATTATTATTATTATTATTATTATTATTATTATTTATTATTATTATTAGCAGTAGCAGAAATGTTTGATTCTTTGCTGTGTTCAAGAGTAAACACATGATGTCACCTTCCAATACCTGTCCAAATAGCCATTCCAATATGCAGTCATGAATGGGTTTACATTATTTATAATGTAGTTTAATAGCAAATAATGAACAAACAAAACACTCACCACACAGTGGTGGGAGGGCTGGCTGCCAGTTGTGGGGGTCGGAGGGAGGGTAGTAGAGACACGCAGGTGGTGGTAAACTTAAATATGAATTGGCTGCTAGGAATTTGGCGGTTGGGAATTCGTGAATGTGTGAAGCTCGTGAAAGTTGAAAATCGAATGTTGAGGGAGACCTATCATGTTTCTATGTTATTAATATTTTAATATGCCTTATTAGATGAATTGTGATAGATAAATAAGCTGTAGAGCTGATATTAGTGTCATATTGAAGTACTATGTCAAGCCTCCTGACAGCAGGAACAGATTAGTTAGATTCCCATTATTTCTTATGGGGAAAATTAATTTGGCTAACAAAATCAGTTAAGGACAAACTCTCTGGAAGGGATTAAAATCATCACCCGAGGGTCCACTGTACATCACTAAGTGAGAAGAGGCTGTATTAATATTGTACTCCAAGAATATAATAAAAATTGTTTGTGTTGAAGTCACATTGTTTACTCTATTAGTAAACATAATTATTATACACAACTTGTGATTTATCTTGAAGATATTTTCAGGTAAACATTTAAAAGTGACAATTTTATTAAGTGAAAAATGTGACAATAGATAAAAAAATCTTTTCTTGTTCTGTGTGTTTTGTTGGTAATTGTGGAATATTGTACTATACTAACTCATGTTTCTATTGCAGAAGTATTTTGTGGAAGACTACCAGGTTTTGTCTTGCCAGACACTGTATCTTCAGTACTTCAAGAAGCACCAGTGTAAGACTACCAGGTTGTGTCTTGCCAGACACTATATCTTCAGTACTTCAAGAAGCACCAGTGTAAGACTACCAGGTTGTGTCTTGCCAGACACTGTATCTTCAGTACTTCAAGAAGCACCAGTGTAAGACTACCAGGTTGTGTTTTGCCAGACACTATATCTTCAGTACTTCAAGAAGCACCAGTGTAAGACTACCAGGTTGTGTCTTGCCAGACACTATATCTTCAGTACTTCAAGAAGCACCAGTGTAAGACTACCAGGTTGTGTCTTGCCAGACACTGTTCTTCAGTACTTCAAGAAGCACCAGTGTAAGACTACCAGGTTGTGTCTTGCCAGACACTGTATCTTCAGTACTTCAAGAAGCACCAGTGTAAGACTACCAGGTTGTGTCTTGCCAGACACTATATCTTCAGTACTTCAAGAAGCACCAGTGTAAGACTACCAGGTTGTGTCTTGCCAGACACTGTATCTTCAGTACTTCAAGAAGCACCAGTGTAAGACTACCAGGTTGTGTTTTGCCAGGGCACTATATCTTCAGTACTTCAAGAAGCACCAGTGTAAGACTACCAGGTTGTGTCTTGCCAGACACTATATCTTCAGTACTTCAAGAAGCACCAGTGTAAGATTACCAGGTTGTGTCTTGCCAGACACTATATCTTCAGTACTTCAAGAAGCACCAGTGTAAGACTACCAGGTTATGTCTTGCCAGACACTGTATCTTCAGTACTTCAAGAAGCAGCAGTGTAAGACTACCAGGTTGTATCTTGCCAGACACTATATCTTCAGTACTTCAAGAAGCAGCAGTGTAAGACTACCAGGTTGTGTCTTGCCAGACACTATATATTCAGTACTTCAAGAAGCACCAGTGTAAGTGTCTTGAACAACAACTGCAGGTTGTATCTTGCCAGACACTATATCTTCAGTACTTAAAGAAAGGCAACACCTGTTATTCTTGTGAATTTGTAACTTGCCAAGTATTGCTAATTGAACAATTTTGTTTTTAATATTGGGAATTCTATCTAAATATCC
The DNA here is from genome assembly GCF_026875155.1 of Cherax quadricarinatus. Classification (NCBI taxonomy): domain Eukaryota; kingdom Metazoa; phylum Arthropoda; class Malacostraca; order Decapoda; family Parastacidae; genus Cherax; species Cherax quadricarinatus. The sequence goes on from NC_069402.1 coordinate 12,161,832, forward strand.
ATTGCAGTTAATACAACAATACAAGTTACTAAAACTGTAATTAATAATTTTCAGAAAAATCTATTTAATAAACACAAGAGAAAATAATAATACAAGTGTTGTTGAGTGTATCTGCAGTGTTCTAGTACATATATTAATCTTTTAACACAAAATAAAATTATGATAGTCATTTAACACACAATATAAACTTTATTGTTGCTCCTAAGTATGAAAAGTTTTGCCTGAATATATCTTAACATGGGAATATGTTTAAAAGAAAAACTGTGTTCAGTGTCCTAAATAATTAAAAAAATATTGAAATAGACATGTGAGTACATAAGGAAGGTTAACTATACCACTGTTGTATGACTAAAATAATTTAAATGAAATATCTTCATTTAAAAAATATGGAGAAACTTGAACATAAATCATATCAATGTTCAGAGTGTCTGAAATGTTTTAGTCTGAAAAGTAGTCTTGTGAGACATATGAGAGTACATACAGAAGGTAAACCATATCAATGTTCAGAGTGTCTGAAATGTTTTAGTAGAAAATACAGTCTTGTGAAACATATGAGAGTACATACAGGAGATAAACCATATCAATGCTCAGAGTGTCTGAAATGTTTTAGTAGAAAATACAGTCTTGTGACACATATGAGAGTACATACTGGAGATAAACCATATCAATGTTCAGAGTGTCTGAAATGTTTTCGTAGAAAATACAGTCTTGTGAAACATACGAGAGTACATACAGGAGATAAACCATATCAATGCTCAGAGTGTCTGAAATGTTTTAGTAGAAAAAAACAGTCTTGTGACACATATGAGAGTACATACTGGAGATAAACCATATCAATGTTCAGAGTGTCTGAAATGTTTTAGCCAAAAAAACCATCTTGTGTTACATATGAGAGTACATACTGGAGATAAACCATATCAATGTTCAGAGTGTCTGAAATGTTTCACTGAAAAATGCAATCTTGTGACACATATTAGAGTACATACAGGAGATAAACCATATCAATGTTCTGAGTGTCTGAAATGTTTTGCTGGAAAAAAATGTCTTGTGTCACATATGAGAGTACAAACAGGATATAAACCATATCAATGTTCAGAGTGTCTGAAATGTTTCACTGAAAAAGGCAATCTTGTGACACATATTAGAGTACATACAGGAGATAAACCATATCAATGTTCTGAGTGTCTGAAATGTTTTACTGAAAAAAGAAGTCTTGCAAATCATATGAGAGTACATACAGGAGATAAACCCCATCAGTGATGTAAGTGTTTGAAATGCTTTAGTCAAAAAAGCTGTCCTGTGAAACATACATGAGTACATTCAGGAGATAAAACATGTTAGGGTTTAACGTTTCAGGAACACTTTAGTTATAAACTCATCAGAATATATAAAAGAGATCTGCCATGACAGTGTTGAGAGTGAAATATGTTAATAAAATATTAGTCATGTAAATCATATGTATCAGCTCATCGAGGAGATAAGTTGTGTTAATGTTCAGTATATCTTATGTATTTTATGAAAAGATCAGTCTTGTGTACTCATGAGAGCTAATGTAGAGTATAAACATTATATATGGAAAATACGTTAAGGTCAACTCTGTAATCTGCTTACCTGGAGTTTACCTGGAAAGAGTTCCAGGGGTCAATGCCCCAGCAGCCCGGTCTGTGACCAGGCCTCCTGGTGGATCAGAGCCTGATCAACCAGGTTGTTACTGCTTGCTGCACGCAATCTAACATACGAGCCACAGCCCGGCTGGTCAGGTACCGACTTTAGGTGCTTGTCCAGTGCCAGCTTGAAGACTGCCAGGGGTCTATTGGTAATCCCCCTTATGTATCCTGGGAGGCAGTTAAACAGTCTCAGGCCCCTGACACTTACTGTATTGATCCCCCACCCCCCCCCCCTCTTACCATGCTAGTGACACCCCTGCTTTTCATTGGGGGGATGTTGCATCGTCTGCCTAGTATTTTGCTTATGTTTTGAGTGATTTTCATGTGCAAGTTTGGTACTAGTCCCTCTAGGATTTTCCAGGTGTACATAATCATTATCCTCATGCCTGCATCCAGGAGTACAGTTCAGGAACTTCAAGTGGCTCCAAGTACAGTGGACCCCCGTTAACGATATTTTTCACTCCAGAAGTATTCAGGTGCCAGTAACTGGACCGAATTTGTTCCCATAAGAAATATGGTGAATGTAGATTAGTCCATTTCAACTGCAAACATACATGTAACAAAGCACTTACAAAAATACACTTCATAATTGGTCACATTCGGAGTAATCGTATGCGGGGGTCCACTGTAATTGAGGTGTTTTATCTCCGTTCTGTCTGCACTCTGTGAAGGTTCTCTGTACATTTTTTCTAGTCAGCAATTTCACCTGACTTGAAAGGTGCTGTTAGTGTGCACAGTATAAACTCACTTAGATAGAACAAGCAACCGAAGAGTGTCATCATGGCATTGCAATCCTAGACTTGAAGTTTCTTCATTATTCATCTTGTCATTTTTCTAGGCATATTGCCGATTGATACAATGTTGGTCCTTGATTGTGAATCCTCCAACATGATCACTCCCAGGTCTTTGATGTTGGTTTTTCGTTCTATTTTGTGGCTGGAATTTGTTTTGTACTCTGATGAAGTTTTAATTTTTTTCATGTTTACCCAATCGGAGTAATTGAAATTTCCCATTGTTGAACTTTCCATATTGATTTTCTGTGAACCATTGAAAGAATTTGGTTGATCTCCACCTGGACTTGCAGTGTCAGCATATGAAAGACACTGTCTGTAGATTCGGGTGGACATCTGCAAAGGGAATATACGGTCTGTGGCTTACATCCTTGTGTATTCAGATATGAGGATGGAAACAAGATGGGAGGGAGTATTGTGCCGTTTGGAACAGAGCTTTCACCAAAGCCCACCTCACACTTTACTCTGTTGACTACTACTCTTTTTGTGTTTCTGTTTGTGAGGAAATTATAGATCCCACCTACAACGTTTCCTGTTAATTCCTTTAGCACGCATTTTGGGTGGCACTCTTACGCATGTCAACACTGTCGAAGGCTTTTTGCAAAGTCTGTATATTATTACATCTGCATACTTTTTTGTCTTCTAGTGCATCAAGGACCTTGTCTGTAGTGGATCCAATAGTTTTGAGACAGACAGGAGCGACCTCTCTAAACCCAGTTGCCCTGGTTTGTGTAAGCTGATTTGTTTCTAGATGTGTGGCAACTTGCTTCTAGGACCCTTTCAAAGATTTTTATGTTAATGGATGTTAATGATGCTATCGTCTGTAGTTCTTTGCTATGGCTTTAGTGCACCCCTTTGATGGAGTGGGACTATGTCTGTTTGTTTTTAATAACCTGTGGGACGACCCCCGTGGTCCCATGCTTCCTCTCCATAGGATGGTAAAAGCTCGTGATAAGGGGCTTCTTGCAGTTATTGATGAAAAACACGGAGTTCATGAGTCCTGGCCTGGGGCAGAAGCGCATGGGCATTGTCCATTTATCGCCTGTTCAAAGTCCATTTGGCATCAATAACATCAGATAGTTTGTTAACCAAATTCTGTGGCTCTGTGCATAAAAAATTCATTTTTTGATCTTCGACTCAGTCTGTGTTAGCTGCTTGCTAAAACTGAGTCAATTGGGAACTTGAGTAGCTCATCTCATTTCCTTGCTGTCTCTGTGTAGGACCCATCTTGTTTTAAGTAGGGCCCATATTGGATGTTTGTTTCTCTTTTTCTTATAGGAATAAGCCATGAGATACTCGGAGTGCCATCGAGTTAATAGTTCAAAGCATAAGTTGGGTCTGTGTTGCTTAGTCCTATCTTCCCAGCTTATATCGTTATTAGGACTTAGTTTAACTTGGTCCCACTTTGTTCTTGTTATTGACGTGAATTTGACAGAGGCCTCCCACGTGACTAATCCTCATTTTGTCGGTCTGGGGTTTCCGGCATACACGTCTAAACTCGAATATTTGGTCTGAGAATATTGTTTTTTGATATGGTGATATTTCGTTATCAGATCATCATTGTTTTAGTGAAAGATGATTCTAGCGTATTTCTCCAGTCTAGAGGCTCTATTATTGCTGGTTTAAATTTGAATTTTGTGCAGCGACTTAAAAGCTCGTGTGTGTGGTGTGAGTTCTCGTCAAGAGCTGCTCCATTTATCACTGGCACACTGCCGCATCATTATTGCCTATATTCCCCTCCATTTTAGGTGCTTCAAGTTGAAATCCCCCATGAGCAAGATGTTGGGGTAGGAGCTGGCAGAGATTTTGAAAGCTCGTGAGTGTGGTGTGTGTGAGTTGTCACAAGCTGCCTCCTGGTGTTATCACTGCAGCAACATCATTGCTATATTCCTCCATTTATAGGTGCTTCAAGTTGAAATCCACCAGGACAAGATGTTTGGGGCAGGAGCTTCTGCAGATTTTCCAGACAGTCATATTCCTGGAATGCTGCTGGGACATTGCATCCAGAGGCTTGTAGACTAACCACAATGGCTTAGGTTTGTTTCATGATCTTTACTGCAAAACTTCACTACATCATTTGAGGCATTAAGCAGTTCTGTGCTACCAAGGTGACCTTTGTGATATACAGGCCAACCCCTCCCCTTTGCTGTTCACTCTGTCACACTATATAGGTTGTAACCTGGGATCCATATTTCGTTTGCCCAAGTGATCCTTTTGGGTCTTTGGTGAAAGCCACAAACATTGCATTTACCTCTGCAAGCAGTCCATGGATGAAAGGTATTTTGTTGTTCGTTGCTGGCTTAAGACCCTGTATATTTGCAAAGAAGAATGTATCAGACTGGTGGTATTGTGGTACTGGGGGGATCATCTTTTTTTTCGCAGCACTAGTATCAGTATCGTTGGTTTGGAGTGGTGGCCATTGATTGTGGTTCCACTCCTGAAATGACTGGATTTGGCAAACGATTTTCTCCATTTCCTACCAGTATATTTTTTTCTTCTGGCACTATAATACCTCTCCCCTTGGAGTGGCTGTCACTACCCAGGTTTTCCCATGCCTGGATAGTTTTGTACCATTTTGTCCCCTTAGATGGTGTGAAAATGGCAATTTTAATTATAGCACACTCTTTTCCTGTACTGAAGAGGGGGCACATCAGGGTGAAAAAGCTTAAGAAGGAGTTTGCATTTCCCTTTGTCATATGGGCACGCATTTTTCTAGGGTGGTCACAGTTGCATGTCTCATCTGTTATCAGATTCCCTTGCCTGCAGATACCAAGTGCATAGTATGTTCACAGCCTAGGTTTCCCGTTTGCTTGGTTTTCTGTGACTGTTAATTCCCTGTTGGAGCATGTTTACCATGTCTCATTCCTATCCTCACTAGACATACTAACAATGGAGCTCTCACCAGTTGTTACTGGTAAATATATCCCTCACTATTCTAGTGGAGTCCCCTTGTTTGCTATCTCCTGTGGTATTACTAAGTTTGTAATATTGGTTTTAATCTTGTCTTTGCACAACACGTTGCTTCCCCACTACAGCTTCTGTCTCCTCGAGGTCATTTATATGCATTCCCCTAATGTGTACGTTTACTGAGTACTTGGAGACAGAACCTCCGATCCGCACAATTTACTGTCTCCAAGGACAGCACTTCCAACTTCACCATTACTGTCTACCAGGACAGCACTTCCAGCCCCCACATTTATATCTATCAGTGCAGCACCTCCAGCAACACCGTGCAGTAACCAAGAATTCTGCAGATGAAATATTCAGTGAAGAACAGTAGTGAAAATTCAGTGAACAACAGTAGTGAAATAATCAGGTATAACTACCAGTGCATATTGATGAAATGAACATTACCATTTTCACTTTTTTGTAATCATTATTACTTACTAAAATTTTATAAACACCATATTTACAAACCAGTCAATTTTACTTTTGTACATTAATCATTATTTAATACTTCCCAAAAACATTTTGTTGCAACTTTTCAGTTGAATATTCAACTTCACCTTATATAATTCCTTTGTACCTTAGTTACCTGTGTACCTGTCACCATCTTACAAGCATATTATAACCAAGACATTGCCATTGATATTTTCTACTTAATATTCTTTTGGTACTTTAATTGTGAATTTTATTTTGTCAATTTAAATCTAGTTATACTCTTGATCTTGTCAACAACCTATACCAGACCCTAGTGCAATTGCAAGTACCATTTCAGTTTGTATTTTTATATTATAAGTTTATGTTATAAGTCCTACTCTAAGATTGTTTTCATATCTTAGTGACTATATTTTGTGTGCAATTAGTGCATATTTCAATTATATTATTGTTCAAGGCAATTAACTATCTTTTGCTAACTAGTACCAACTACCTCATATATTTTCTTTTCTACTCTTTTCATTCTTTTGCTACCTTAACTTGTGTTGAGAAATGGCATTACCAGTTAAGTTTAAAGAGTTTGTACTTAACTTAGAAAGACAACTCATCGCATGCACAGCCGCCCCTGCAGACGAAGTCTTGAGAAGCTGTCGAAGTCATCTCTCAACGGGCTGTAAAGAGTTATAATTTGTAAGATTATAAATTATCCCTAGGGGGTGTTATGTCAGCATATTTCATTCACTGATTGCTGACAAATTACGTACTTGTTTGGACTCAAAAGTCCGCACCTTACTGCCGACTATAGGTTGATTACAAACTCCTTGCGACTCAAGAACTGCGCAGTCCCCCGTACTACAAGAAATTCGTAACCTACCTTGCTCTTGTAGCATGAGCTATGGTGTTCTTCACACCTTCGACAGATATCAGTGACTTGATAGAAGCTGAAGTGTCCTTGGATGTCCACGTCTTCCATAGTCTAGGAATACGCACACTGGTACACTATGTTCCACAAGATTTGTCTTTATTGTTCACAATCTTATCACTAAAGAAGCTGATCACACTTCTCTTAAGTGTTTATTGTGTTTTATGAGATACTTTGTTCACACTAACGCACAGATCAGTGTTCTTTGTTGGTTATCCTGGCATCAGTGTCACTCTCAGTAGAGTCAAAAGTAATCTGAAGACGCCACAGCGCCCCACGCCATTATTCCCCTTGCACAAAGGAAAAGCTGACCTAGTACTTTTGCTTCCTTGCCACTTCCTCAATGAAGCAAAGCAAAATGTTTGATTCTTGCTGTCTTAAGCATAGACAACAATGTCCACTATCTTTACCATGGTAATAAAGTGGGAGCAGGATTTTCCTTAATTGTCCTGCTAAAGTAAGAGATGCACTGTCTCTTATTAAAATACACTCTGCAACACTGAAAGGAGCGGCGGTCACTTGACCACATCGCATACTCGTACGGGATCTGTGATCAATTACTCACTGTAGCAGTAAACATAACACTTGCCCCTTCTGAGAGGGCTGGGCCCCTCAAGGCTTAAAGGGCTGAAAGGGGCTGAAGGGGGCTGATACCCCCCTCCTGGAGAAAATTTCTCCACACTGGGGGTCGGCGGAGGTTCGCTGCAGATGAACTATTCATCACTTAACATTAATTTAATTTTCTCACTCGCCACCACTGCTGCTTGTCTTTTCTGAACAGCTTTAGTTGGTGTGGTTTCTGGAGAATCACTAATTTTGTTTTCAACACTGTGTAATTCTAATGGCACTAGTTTATTGTCTGCTTATTCACTACACCTTTGCTTAAAACATCAACTGTCATGATGATTCCATTTGCATCAGGATATATGGTCACAATTTTTCCAAGTGGCCATTGGGACCTCGGACCATCATTGTCAATAATCACTATGTCACCTGGTCTTAAGGACTTATGATTTTCAGGAACACCAGCTCCATAGAAGTGTTCTCTCAATGAGGTGAGATAGTCTTCTCGCCAAATTTTCTCCCAATGTTCAATCACTTTATTAAGGTGTTTGAATTTACGTCTGAGTTGCTCAGGTTCGAAATAAGTAGGATCCTCTATGATTTCTTTATCATTCATGGGAGGAACAGGTTCGAGCCTTCTGCCATGGAGTAAATGAGATGGACTTAACACTTCTAAATGGTCCAGATCATCAGTAACATAAGTTAGAGGTCTGTTGTTGACTCTATTTTCTATTTCAGTCACAACTGTACGGAATTCTTCTAAGTCTATTCTTTGACGATGAAGAGTCTTCCTTAAACAACGTTTTACAATGCCGATCATTCTTTCATAAAATCCGCCGTGCCATGGAGATTTAGGAGGAATGTATCTCCAACGACAACTGCGTTGATTCAGCATCTGTTGTACTTCTGGTTGATCAAAGATCTTGCTTATATAAGCAGCACCAGCAACAAAGTTAGTTGCATTATCTGTAATCATCAGTCTGGGACATGCCCTTCTGGCTGCAAACCTTCTGAATAATTTGATAAAGGTTTCAGCAGACATGTCAGTGGCTACTTCTAGATGTACTGCTCTAGTCGTAGCAAAAGTGAACAAACAGATGTACACCTTGGTGGGAACTTTGTCAACTGTTTTGGTTAAAATTATTGGTCCAGTGTAATCTACACCTGTCACCTCAAATGGAGTGACATGACAAACTCTTTCAGAGGGATATGGAGGTGGACCTGGATACTGACATACTCGCATATCGTAGTGACGACAAGTAATACAGTCCTTTATTTGTTTTTTCACACTTTGTCGACCTTGAGGTATCCAGTAGGATTGTCGTATATGACAAAGTGTGTCAGCTACCCCACCATGTAACACGTTACTGTGGGCGTTTTGCACAATCAGTTTTGTTAGCCAATGATTCTTGGGGATCAATATTGGATGTATGGCTTCTATTGGTAGTGAAGAATTATGAATTCTTCCTCGACATCTTATAATCCTTTCTGAGTCGAGATAAAGTCCTAAAGAATTAATCATAACAGGTTTCTTTGGGGATTTATCTTGTGTTTCTAGAAATTTATATTCTGTAGAGAAAACATCTTTCTGTATTAGTTTCACCCAGTATTTAATGGGTTCAAGACATTCATAATCAGGTTTTATTCCTTTAATGAATTTAAAGACAAGAGCTGTAACTCTTAAGAGTTTACCCAAAGATGAGTATTTAGATCCATCAATGACTATTTCTGTTGTGTCTGCAGTATTTACACAACTTATTTTTGCTGTGTTCAAGCAGACTGTTTCTTCTGGCATAATGTGAGCATTTTGCTGAGGCCAGTCATTTTCATTAGAGAGCCAGTTCGGTCCGTAGAGCCATAATTTATATCCACAATTTCTTGAGTGGGACACCACGTGACAACATGTCAGCTGGATTCTCTTGGGTAGAGACGTGGAGAAAGAATAATCTCTCTGCATCTCTTTTATTTCTGCTACTCTGTTCTGTACATAGACCAACTTAAACTCTTATTATTTTTTAACCACTGGAGAACTCCCTCATTATCACTCCAGATCACGTTTTCTCAATAGTGAATGATCAAGTACTTTGTTTGAGATAGACAGCTAATTTTGTACCAAACATAGAGTGCTGTCAGTTCCAATTGTGGTAAGTTCTGACCTTCAAGGGTGCAAACCCTGGCCTTTGAAGTAATTTAGTGTACTTCCTTCAGCATTACTCATGTAAGCACAGCGCCATAACCTTTGGTTGACGCATCACAGAACACATGTAATGTGTACTTGTTTCCCTCTTGACCTATTTGTCGGGGAAATTTAATTTGATGAAGTTGTTAAACTCCTTGGATATTTCACCCCATGCTTGACTCATTTCTAGAGGCAAGTTCTCATCCCATCCAATTTTGAGTTTCCATGCATCTTGCATAAGCATTTTACCTTTTATGGTAATTGTGAGACGAGTCCTAGAGATAAAAACATTGTGATACCTCTGACAGTAAACTACGTTTAGTGAGTGTACTGCATGATTTATTGTTTACCCTTTTGAGACTCAAAGTATCTTCCTGTGTATTTCAATTAAGTCCCAGCATATTGTTGCAATCAGGAATTTCAGTTTCAGGGAAATCTTCTTTGATAGTTCCCTTAATTGTTTGAATTTGTATTCCACATCCTTAAGGCATATTTGCTTCTTTCATCTCCTTGTTAGCTTCTCTGTATAAGGATTTTCAAATCCTCCTTTTTATTCACAGAAACCTTGAAGATTGTCCACATAGAAACTTTTTTTTAAGAATTCTTTAAAGGGGACTTTCAGATTTCTTCAAATGTGTATTAGAGTAGCTTCTAGTAAGAATGGAGAGGATGTTGCACCAAATAATACTGATTTGAAACGATAAGTTTTCACAGGGCTTTGAGGGTCATGTGGATTTTCAGCCACAAGAATCGAGTATAATTTTCTATCTATTTCTTGTAGTCCTACTCTTTAAAAAAGCTTGGAAAATCACCGTGTAGGCATATGGGTTTGTCGAAATTTCATAAGCACGTCTCCAAGCTTCTCAGTTAGTGAGGGTCCGGTCCCTCAGACAATCATTAAGACTTGTACATCTTTATTTTCACGTGCGCTGCAATTATAATACAACACTAGTGGAGTGGTTTCAGAATCTTTTCTGACTCCATGGTGCGGGAGATAATGAGCGTTTGTCTTCAACTTATCTTGACTATTTCCTCAATGAATTTATTGTCCAACTGTTCTTGTATGATATTATCATAAACAGTCAGTAGCTCTGGATTCTTCCTGAGCTCATGTTTTGTGCTTTCATCTGTCCGAAAGCCATGCGATAATTGCTAGGCAATGTGGTGGATTTAATTTCCATTTGGTAACCTAACCCAATACTGTCCATCTTAAAATTTGACAGTGTCCAAATATTGGTTATAAGTCTGAGACTCTTGTGGGCTTGGTTTATTTACATCAATACCTATCGCATCTAAATCCCACAACTTAAACAACGGTTCATTTCTTTTCTTCCAGAAATAAATAATTTTTTGCTGTGGAAAATAAATCAGCGGTTTTTTTTTTTGAAACTATTTCATTTTCCACTGAATCAATATCAGCTTTTTTTCCCCTTTTAAAGGGAATGGGACCCCATACCCAGGGCCCCCTATGTTTTCAGCAATTGAACACATTTTTTATTTTACTATTTTTTTCAAAAAAACAGTGAAAAATAATCACTTCCAAGATTAAAAAAATTTGGACAAAATTGTGTCCATCTGTTTTCGGGAAACAGGCTAACTTGGGACCTTACTTTTTCCCGTGCTGCAACGTTTCTTTTAATCCCGGGATCTGAAACAGACTTAGGCAAATTATCTACTACCACACCCTTCAAACTGTCTTTTTCCTGTTTCCAAACCCAAACATGATTCGGGCTAGGGTCATTTTCTTTTTCCCAAAATTGGGGAAAAAAAACCAGCTAAACTAACTGAAATTTTGGGCAGAGGGTTTTTTATTCAGTTTCGCAACACTGTTCTTTTATGAAGGACCTCTTTTAGCCTTGACCCAAATATTGTTAGCACTTTGGGGTTTTTGTGAAATTTTTATTGGGATAACTCAACTCGAGCAATCGGGAGAGCAGTTTTTTTAAAAACTTTTTCCCCTCACATTTAATGCTGTTGCTTGTTGATTTCCCCTTATTTGGGAATTCCTGCTGCTTTCGTAAAAGAAATTTGGGCAAATGCTGTTTTGTGCAAACCCGGGCTTTTAAAACACTTCTTCGGGAAAAGCTTTTTACCTCCCTTGTGTTCACCTAAACATTTGATGCACCTTTTCAGTTTGATGAACAGGGTTGTTTACGTGCCCCCATTGATGTGTATTGACTCCCAATACGGGGTTCCAATGTTTTTTTTTTTTTCTTTTTCTCAAAAGAACACATTTTGGAGTACTTTTAAATGTGTGACATCTGTTTTCTGTCTGTTGTTTTCACAGCTTAAAAAACCCAAATTAAAACCCGGGATCCAAATGGCCTGTTCCCCCGGGGTGAAATGGGAGCAAAAAAACCCACAGTAGAAAAATTTAGACTTATATTATCCTTCACCAATTTATAACAGCAAAAAGTACACAATGTACATGATAAGTATAGTCATTTTCCATGGTAAGAAAAGGGCAAAATAGAAGCCACAAGATAGAAACCCGTGCTTCAACCACTCTAGAAATGGGGAATTTCCCAAGGGAAACCCGGAGAGCGGTACCCACTAACCTCGCGATTCCCAAAAACCCCCTTTTAAAGGGGCTAAACCTGGTCACTAGTTGAACGACGGGCCCCATCATCAACTTTTAGCAACCTGGTTCGTTTGGTTTTGGGGGAGTTTACCCGGGAAAATTTGGGGGTGGGGGACATGCCCGAATAAATTACGTACTCTTTGCATGCCAAAACCCCCACCCCGAAAGGCTCAGGTTGGCTCCCAAACCCCCTTTTTGATTAACCCCTGCCCCATGACACAAAAAAAAAGGGACCCCTTTCCTCTCCACCATCCAACTTTTTTGAAAAAGACTCAGCTTTTCTTTGCCCAAAAAGCCAAACCCTAAACTTAGATTTGGACAGCAGCCAGACGGGCTAGCATGGGTCCAAGATACAGGCGGAGGGTAGCCCGCACCCCCTCACAAAAAAAAAACCCCACCCCAGGGATAAAAAAAAAGAGCATGAAAAGGGGTTTACCACAAATAACATCCAAACCCTTTAAAAAAAAAAATTTATACTCTAGATAAAGAGTCTGCCCCCATATTTTTTTTTCCCCGGCAATATTTTTTAAAAAAAAATATTGTAGGGCTGCGCCTTAGCGTCCAGCGAAAGACCCTTGTGGTTGGGGTTTCCCTTTCATGGCTTGGAGTTTATACTAGAGGATTGTGATCTTTTGGTAACTGTGACCACCTCGATTTTCTGGCCCACATAAACATCGAAATGCTCCAAAGCCAGTCCCGGTGCGAGGGCTTTTTTTTTTTCAAGGGTAGAAAAAAGCCCCCTTGATGGGGGGGGGAAATTTGGCTAAAGTATGCTACGGGCGCAACTCCTTTTTTCCCGATTTGTAAAATTTTAACCCCCCCAACCCCAGACCCAAGCATAAACCCTAAAAATGAAAAAGGTTTGGAAGTCTGGAGACAAGAGAATGGGTGCAGTGCACAATAATCTTTTTGGGTTTATTAAAAGCAGTGGGGTTTCAGTCTGACGCCAATTAAAGGGAACTTTATGCTGGTTTAAAAAGGTAAGAGGGGCTACAAATCTGAGAAAATTTTTTACAGAACTTCTTTTTAAATCCATCAAGCCAAAGGGAAAAGTTGAAGAGATTTCCTATCATAGGAAATGGATAAACTTTTAAAAGAAAGAACTTTAGGGAAGTTTAGTGCAAAATTTAAACCCCTACCTAAATTCATGGCCTAGAAAAGTGATGGGGCCGGCCAAAGGAAAATTTTGATAAATTAACCGTTAAATGGGGAATCTTAAAAAGGGCTCAAACAGAGCCTAAGTCTAAAATAGGTGTTGATCCCAATTAAATTTTTTACACCACAACAAAATCATCTAGGTTTCGCTGCCATGCCTTTAATTTCCTTTAATAGCCTGATTGGGGTAATTTCTTGGGAAAGAAGAGGGGGAATTTTTTTTATTCCAAGGTTAACTGTGTATTGATAATAACCCCCCGGAATTTCGAAACGGAATTTTCCCTTTGGGCCCTTTTCTTCAAAGGTACCTGATAGAACCCTTTTAGGGGATCTAATTTGGAAAACAAAAGTAGCCTTTTCCCACCAAAATCAATTACTCATCCAGACGAGGAAGAGGGGGAAGCATCTGTAATTGTGACCTCCCCCTTTTTTTTACTTTACGGGAGTCTTTTACACATACGAAAACCCTCCATCACCTTCTTCAAAAAGGGTGCACGGGGAAGCCCCTGGACTAACGACCCCCTCCCCCTAAACCAAGCTTTAACAAAAATTCACTTCCCGCTGAAGTTTCCCTTTTCTTTTTAGGATTAGCTCTGTAGGGGGGAGTTTAAAATTTGGGTTTTGAGTTTTTCCCCATCTCCCTCCCTGGTAACCTAACATACATTTTTTCGGCACATCCCAAAAAATAAATTTTGGGTATACTGTAGAACTCAGTTAAATTTGTTGCTTGTGTTTTTTGAAAAATCCCCCAAAAAAGGCAAGGGTCCTTGAGGGGGACAGAATTTAAAGTTTAATATTAATTTCAGAGATAGAGTGCAAAGAGTCAGAGTTGCCCAAAGGGAAGGGCAGAGTCATTACTGGGGCTTTATCTGTGTTTTGGAAAATACTTTAACTGAAAAAATGTGGAAGTTTTAGATTTTGAGGTCTTATCAAAGGGGGCTACCACATAATTTAAAATCAGATAATCTACCCTTTCAATCTGCATAGGTTTCCCCTAAATCAGCTTTCCAAAGGGGTGGCCAGTATAGGTTCCCGCACCAACCCCTTTTCTCCTGGATGGAAGGAGCGGAATTGGGGCACTTTCTGTCATACCTCTGTTTCCCTCTTGCTTTGAAACTGTCTTTGGTTAGCCTTTGGGTAACCCGACGTTTCCCCCTGCAACCTTGAAGACGGATTTTTAGAGTTTGAACTAACCCTTCCCTTTTCCCCCTCCCTCCTTCTTTTTAGCACCCGAAGAGGACCTCGTACATTGTGCCCAAAAATCCTCCCCAAAAAGGGCCCATTTCCCTGGGAGACTCTTGCACCGTTTCCCCGTAAATGAGAACAGCAACAAAGGGAGTGATTCATCCCAGTCCGTAGGGGGGTGCATGCAAAAACTTCTCATCCCTTGTTTTTAATGTCTGGTTTGGGAAACTTTTCCCCAAAGGGGCCTTGGGGCTGAGGGGATAGGCAGTGGAAAAAGTTGGGGGATTATCCCCTAACCCCATTTAAAAACTTCCCCCAAATGTTTTGGGATTTAAGTTTGTACCTGGAAAACCCCTTTTTAAAAGTTTTTAGGGAAAAGCCAAAACAAGAAAAGAATTTTTTAAAACTTTGAGAATAGTTTAGTATTTAAAACACGCATGGGGAAAGGGTTTTAGGGTATCTGGTTTCTTTAAACCATAAAACGTAAAAAATATTGATTTTCCAAAACCCTTTTTCCTAGGTAGTGAAACCCACACAATCCCATAAAATTTAAAACTGCAAAAGGGTTTTTCCCCACATATAGGTTGGAGGGTGCAGGTTTTAAAGGAATGTCCGGGTTTTTTAAACTTGCTGACATTCGGCAACACCTAAAATGATTTTCACATCTTTCTTTTTTGGCCAAAAAAATTCTTTGTGATTCTAAAAAGGTTTTTGAAATTTCCCTAAGTGACCTCCAAAATGACGTATTAGAGTATATTTAATTTTGGGTCTATACTTTTTTGGGAAACCCATAACCTTTAAAACAATTCCCGGCCCCCTTTTCCCCTTTACCATCTCAGTGCAGATCAATAATCTTTTTTTAATTCATACTTGACCGGATGCCCAAAAGAGGATTTACCCATGGCTGCTCAAAAGCAAATTTTAAAGAAGGGCCCTTTCGTTGTTCTCCCGGAAGGACAGTCCCTGGGGCATGGAAACAAACTTTGGGCAATCCGAACCTGGGAAAGGAAGGCTTGATGGGGGTCTTTCACTTGATCTCGAGGCTTGGCCAGTTTTCCTCGTAAAACAATGTGGCTATTCCCAGATCGGGAAATGTCCAAAGGATAGGTCAACATTCTCTCCCGACAACCCCTTTGGGGTGTTGCCCGATTAGGCCAACACGGGAAGATTAAAACATTTTAGGTTCGGGCACAACTAACAGTAGTAATGTTATTACCCGTAATAACACTGCATCTTTCATGGGGAAAACCTTTTGGACACCAAAAGTAAAGTACCGTGTAATATTTGACTGTACAAAAATTTTATGCAAAGGAACAAAATATATGCTCCTCCAAAGTTTCCCAATAAAACAGAGGATTCAAAGAAGTATTCTCTGAAAGGGGTAATTTTCCCCTCTCTTAAAAGTGAGCAATATGCTCCATTATCTCTAAATTCTTTACCTTAGTTGTTTCTGATTTTCCTGAAGGGAAAAAGTTTTTTTGAAATAAAAGGGGGCCTCCCTTTTTTTCATTCTCTGGGGGGACATGTTAAAGGGATTTTAGAGTTTTTCCCCAAAGGGGGTTTGGGGGTTTAGGGGCAGTTGGAACTGATGTACCTACTTTATTGCCCTGAAGCAGACAAAGGGCTTGCCCTTTACTCCCTTTTGAGTTGCAAATGGTGTCGTTTTGGTGGTTGTCTCTCGGAAATACTGTTGTCGAGATGCACATGAGTAGTTTCTCTCCGCAGGGGGACCTATGTTGAGAAGCGTGGCTCACCGGGTTTTGGCTGACGTGACGTTCTCCCTCGGTGGCACTTCATTCCAAGGGGTTGACGATCTCGTGGCCAGGCTGTTAAAAAGAGAGAGGGACCGCTGGGACAAGGAGGGGTTTAGTTTCAAAGGGTATCACCCAAACCCTGGCTGCCCCCAATGCAGTGGTTAAGTCCGATCCTGCAGAAAGACTCGCCCCTCTGGTCCACAGACCCCAGAGGTTATCAATCAAATAGTGCCAGCTCCTCAAAGGGAGAGACACCCCTTGCTTTTTTACCAGCTGGGAAAAAATTTGGTTTGCTGTCTCACAAAGTCACTAGGATTGACCCAAACTGTCGTCTGCCAATTTTAAATTTTTTCGGTATTTTGGGTGGGGTAATTATACCCCAACACTGTGGTCTTCATACTTTTAATCGAAAAAATTTAACGTCATTTAATACTGACGTAAATTCCCGTGCCTTACCCGATAATGCTGTATGAAACAAAAGATGCCCAAAGCTGTTCCGGCCCCCCAAGGCTCCCAGCCTGATTTTTGAAGCTTTCGAAAAATTGCTCTGGTTCGGGTCATTGAAGGGGGAACAAACTGTACGGCTTTTGTAAAACCTAAAATCATTTACAGAATGCGGAAAACTGCCTCCTTTCTCTTTCCCTATCAAATTCTTCCTTGCGATGCTCTCTGTTCCCTAGTTGCTCAAGATTGATTTTGCCAGCTCAGTTGCCAACGACGCTGATTTCACCTTGAGACAACCAGCTGCACTATATGACCATTTGATCCATAGGTGTATCAGCTTCCTCTGCGAGAAACATAGTAGTTTTTGCCCTAGCTCCCGTAGAGGGAGGAGTCTGATGGTGCCATCTCTTCTTCTATAAGTTTGTCAGCAATCAGGACACGCAGTTGCGCAGCTGTGAGAGTGCGTTTGTATGTAATGCCAATGGACGAGCCAATTTGCAACAACGCTGTTAGGGACAATTTAAGTGTAGGTTATGCAAAGTATATGCCGACACAGACGTCATGACTCGCTAGGTGGCATAAGTTATTCGCTATGCACAGTACGATTGCAGAATACCCCAACGTAAACGTTAATTGCAGAAACACGCTTAGCTGTGCACAGTACGATTGCAGAATACGCTACAAGCAAGCTGACTGCAAAATTCTCCACACCGAACAGCGCTAGTACAACTGACACGCAGAATTTGCTAAAGCAATGCCACAGACAGCAAGCTGCACATGTTCCTGCTACGAGCTTCACCCTAGCTCAACCGTTTCTCTAAGTCAGCCTCAAACTCTCGGGAAGGCTACCCATATTACAACCCAGGATTCCAAAGGCCTGTTACCCGGGTGTAATGGGAGCAAATAAACACAGTAGTTTTAGAATAAGTTATTAACTATATTATCCTTCACCAATTTAGAACAGCATTGTACACTATGTACAGTGATAAGTATAGTGCACTCCACGGTAAGCAAAGCAGAAATAGAAGCCACAAGATAGCAGACCGTGCTTCAACCAGCTCTAGAATGGGCAAATGACAAGGGCAGCACTGGAGATCGGTACCCAATAAACCTTGGATTGCCAAAACCATCTTCTTATTGGCTGAACTTGGTCACTAGTTGAACGACGGGGCCCCATCATCAACTCTTAGCAACCTGGTTCGCTGGTTGGGGGAGATAGCCTGTAAATGAGGGTGTGTACATGCGCCAAATAAAGGTTACGTACTCTTTGCATGCCACACACAGCAAACGGTATTCTTGAGCATCCCCAGTGCTTGGACGTTTTGTCCAAAACTAGGGGGTGACTCAAAAGGATCCTGTAGTGGCTTGCGGCCTTTGCACCTCTTGAGATCGTCTGCTGACTAAGGCAGCTGCCACACCCTTCGAGCCAGTCTGGAATGGGGCTTTTTGGCTGGCCACAGGGTGCCTAGCTTCTCCCTCCGAGCCCCGTGGGGGCGGGTAATGGGGCTAGGCCTGGGGAGAACTGGCCCCAGATGACGAGGAAGGTACTTGTATATCTCCTCCATGGCAAACATTGGTCTGAGAACACTCCGCGAAAGGAGCATGGGCTGGGGCCACCACTTGGACAAGGCCGGGCCAGGACAATATACCGGCGAATCTACTATGACATGCTGCAGGTTTTATCAAGATTGCGGCCTGAACACATCGACTCCAGGTTGAGGGGACTGATTAATCTCCCCCCCCCCACCCCACCACTTCCATCTTCTCTGCAATGGATTGAAGAAGCACTGGTTAGACGAAACGTTTTCCAGATAAAAAAAATTCCCATAGTGTTGCACAGGGTCTCATAGTCTGCATTACTCGTCAGGCAGTAACACGGTCTCTGAGGAATTATTGGTATCAAAGAAATTGAGGATTATGAACCTGTGGAAAATTTTTTGGTTCCCTAAAGTTCCACAGGACAGACTACGGCGTACGAAGGGTCCAGCCTTGCCGTAATGAGAATGGCTGAGCTGGGTGGCCTTAAACCCACCCAAACAAAAGTGTTCTCCCGATGTTGGCGTGATTGGTAAGCTTATTTAATTTTAGATTTACCCTTCAGGGAAGGAGTAGTAGTTTTACGTTACAGTAATTAATATTAGGTTTTACTAAGGCAACTGTAGAATAATAATAATGTAGACCTAAGTCCATAACATAGGTAGTAATAGGCGATAATGTAGGCAAACACTAGGATAAGTTAGCATAAGGGAACTGGTAGCCTAGTTTTGAAACAGAGACGAGGGTCTGCCTGGGAAAGAGGAGACCAGGCTTGTTCTTCTAAGACAGCACCAACTGGACAAGACGTGCTGTGATCAGCAGACGGCACCCCACCCGTGTCTTTCACATTCGTGGACCTGGGAAAATCGGTAGAGGCACCTCGATTGCTTACCGTAGATGACCTCCGTCAGGCCCAGACAGTATGATAAGACCTCCACTTTATCTCGCGTAGATTTCTGGCAGTGTCTGGGGAGATTGTGAGTGAGTTTGATCTGTGGGCTGTGTTGCAGCTGGGAGTGCATGCCCAGTAAGTACCAGTGTCTCTCGTCAGTCTGGAAGCTAGTGTCCGTGTCTGCATAGTTATACTAGGGGATACACACCCTCTTGGATATAGGAATTTCGGAGGTGCAGGCAGGTCACTAATAACGATTGAATATTGCAGGAATAAGGCTCCGGTTGGCATGTTGTTTTCTGAGGGGGAGTCCAAAGGGGCTAAGGCTAAGCTTAGGGAAGTTGAAGATCAGGATATATGCTGTATGTAAAGTAAAAGGAAACAAGTGCAACTAATGTGACATTTATTGTGGCAACGTTTCGCTCTCCAGGAGCAACACCAAGTAAGTCCTTTATACGTGCATGCAGGCGAGTTTCTTGCAAAATCAATCATTTGTGAAAATCTGTCCTATAAGCCACTTGTGAGGCTGAGGTACCCACCTCAGAGCTCGGTGTCAACAGAGTTTGCCAGGGTAGGCGACTCCCTTGGAGGCAGTCCACACAAATTTTCACAGAAGCTTTAAGGTCTTGGATAGCTGGAGGTGCATTAGGAGAATCTATGGAAACTGGAGCAACATCACTAATTTCCGAACGTCCTAAAAATAAGCCACAGTTGCTTTGCTTTCGTTGGTTATCCTGAGCTGTTAACTCTACGAGGTTGGGTCAATCATTATAAAAGTATTTTTCTTCAATATACGTATTGTATATTTTGTTAAAAAAAAAATCATTACCACGGGCGGGTTAGAACCCGGGATCAGAGGGGAAAAAGTGGGGGTCTCAAACACTGGCCAGTGGCTAACGCGACGGTTCTGCGTTTTGAGGACTGATGGCGGGTTCTAACCCAAGCGTGTTATTATTGGTTTGTTTTGCAATTCGTGTCATTACCTGGTGGCTAACGCTTTCGTTCACACGGCGAGGGCCTGGGTTCGATTCCCAGCCCGAGTAGAAAACATTAGGCGTGTTTTTTTCACTGTTGTCTATGTTCCCCATCAGTTAAATGGGTACCTGGGTGCTAGTCGACTGGTGTGTGGGTCGATCCTGGACACGACCTAATTTGCCCGACATGTGAGCATAGACAAGGGGCTTCTGTTTTAGTAGTATGTCATTGTTGTCAAGCTAGGACTGCCATTCCATGATACATGTATTGTAGTAATAAAAAGATATTATTATTATTTATTATTATTTTATTATTATTATTTTTATATTCATTATATTATTATTTAAATTATTATTTATTATGATTATTATTATAAGGTTTTCGTGACTCATGCTTTAGGGTTAATCTTTCAAATGTTTGAAATATTTTTCTTTTTCATGTATTTCTAATAAAAGGCTTATCAAAATGGTAAAACTAGTGTATTTTGTTAAGTGTATGCTCTTGCAGCACAAAATGACGACGAAATCCTTTATTTGGTCATATTGATCTACCTCTTTTTTTGGGTCATCCTTTTTAAATATACATATATATACATAAAATGAATACCGCCCCTCCATATGAAAATATATCTTTGTAACTTGTGAGTTCCATTACTTGTACCTTCCCCCCCGTTCACGCCATCAAACTTTGGGGCCCAGTCCCTGGACCCATTACGTACTCTGTAATCTGTAAATACCTTTTGTAAACTTGTCATGATTGTGACTAGACCTACCTGGATTCATTTCCTTTGTAATTTGTGAGTTCATTACCTTTGTAAATTGTGAATTTCAATTACCTCTGTAACGTGCTCAGCTATCAAAACTTTGGAGTCCAGACCCTGGGACCAAATTATGTACCTCTGTACTCTTTTGACTACCGCCCACAGGATGGGTGTATGGGGGTGCCTAATAAACATAATTAAACTAAAACTATGAAATATGCTCATCACCATTGCCATGGGATAAAATCATATATGTATGCCTAAATAATAAGTAAGTAGGTGTATTAGTGTATTGCACATTACGTTACATAGATTATCATACATAACAACATATGTGTAGAAAACCTTGGATAAACAAAACCCAGACAGTCAGACAAAGTGACTTATTTCCAGTAGGGTCCCTTAATACATATTTCGGATTATTAATTCAAATTTTTCCCGTTATTGTTAAAATATAGGCAGCGTGGGCAGTAGAGAGTGCCCTTTCAATTTTAGATACACTCAACGTAGGCTTTCCGGGTTCCTGCCTATCCCCCCCCCCCCCCCCCCCCCCCCCCCCCCCCCCCCGGGTAATTTTATACATATGTTACTATTTGTTGCATATGTTAGGTATTTATACATGTTACTATACATGATAATTTGTTAGTTGTTATTTTGTGTACCTGTACCTAAATGAAACTTTACTAACGTGGGTGGAAACCCACGATGATGTAAATAAGTTTGGAGACCTAACAAACCGACATATTAGTTTATTGTGAATTATTGTCATGTGAGTAAATTACCTACATGAGATTTACGGGGTATTACCTGAATTATTACCGGCAACTAATCTGGGTGAGATAAGAGGGACTTATGTCACACTAGGTCGCCCAACTGTAACCCCCTCGATGCCCACTTCTTCACCACTCTCACAAAAAGCTAAACCTGACATTAAATTAATAATTATAATATTAAAGCTACCTACTCTGGTAATTTATAGCTGTGGACTGTATATGATTAGGATTGCTGGGTACTCGCTCCCATCTTGTTCCTCATCCTCATATTTATTTATTTATTTATTTATTTAGTAATTTAAGCATACAAACAGAGGTACAAAAAATACAGGTAAGAGCAGCATGCCAAAGCCACTTATATGCATAGCATTACGGGCTGGCTTAAAATTAACTTAAGATTAACTAAGCAATGATGAAATCAGTGATAAAACATTATTGTAAACAGATAACTATAAAGCACAAATGAGTATTACAAAGACAGGTCATATGGTTGCTTGCATTGCTGTACATTCAGTCGAATGGAGTATTCTGTTAGGTAGTGTATTTAAAAAAATAATAAAGTTAGATTGGGTCCTAGGTTTAACATTTGTGTGATATAATTGTGAATAACATATAGGATATACAATTTATAAGGTTCAGTTATTCAGTATTTATTTGGTTTTGAGTGAGTAAGTGATCTTTGAGTAGAGACTTGAATTTATAAACAGGTAGTGTTTCTTTTAATTTACAGGTAATGAATTCCAGATTTTAGGGCCTTTTATGTGCATTGAGTTTTTGCATAGCGTGAGATGGACACGAGGAACATCAAAGAGTGATCTGTGCCTTGTGTTATGGTCATGTGTTCTGTTGAGGTTGGCAAGGAGATGTTTGAGGGGAGGGTTAATATCAGAGTTAAGTGTTCTATGTATGTAATAGGTGCAATAATAAGTATGGATGTTTTGTATGGTGAGTAGGTTTAGTGTATTGAATATTGGTGGAGTGTGCTGCCTGTAGTGAGAATTTGTTATCATTCTAACTGCAGCCTTTTGTTGGGTAATTAGTGGTCTGAGATGGTTAATTGTTGTTGAGCCCCATGCACAAATTCCATAGGTGAGATAGGGGTAAATAAGAGAGTGTTTAAAGGGCCAGGAGGGCTGACTGTGGAACATAGTACCGTATCTTCGATAGTATGCCTACAGTCTTGGAGATTTTCTTAGAAATTTGTTGTATATGTGTATGAAATTTGAGTCTATTATCGAGGTGGATTTCTAGGAATTTTCCCTCTGTTAGCTTTGTGATAGGTGATCCGTTTATTGTTATGTTAAGAGGTACATCTGTAGCTCTGTTACCAAACTGAATGAAGTAGGTTTTGTCAATGTTTAGTGTAAGTTTGTTAGTCCTCATCCAGGTAGATATTTTCTGTAATTCGGTGTTTACAGTATTGGCTAGCGTGACTGGGCTCGGGTGAGAGAAGACGTAAGTAGTGTCATCTGCAAAAAGTGTGGGTTTGAGTAATTGCGAAGCATTTGGTAGGTCATTTATGTATAGGAGAAAGAGAAGAGGGCCAAGGACACTTCCCTGTGGGACACCAACTGTAATTGGTTGTGCGGAAGAGCTTGCCCAATTGGCGTACACATATTGGCTTCTGTTGCTGAGGTAAGACTTGAGGTAGTTGAGGGAGTGCCCTCTAATACCATAGTGTGACAATTTTACGTGGAGCAAGTCATGGTCAACTGTATCAAAAGCTTTACGTAAGTCAATGAAGATCCCCAGTGGGACTTCTTTTTTCTCTATTGCAGTGTATATATGTTCTAGCATGTGTATAATAGCATCATTAGTATTTTTATTAGGCCTGAAAACCAAATTGGCAGGGGTTGAGAATGTTTTGGGAGATGAGGTAGGAGTAGATTCGTTTATGAATTAATTTTTCGAAGATTTTTGAGAGAGGGTGTAAATTGGATATTGGCCTATAGTTATTCAACTCTTTTTGGTCTCCTCCTTTATGGATCGGGGTGACCCTTGCTATTTTGAGAACTGTGGGGAAGGTGGAGGATTCAATGGATTTGTTAAAGAGTGTTGCAATGATTGGTGATAGTACTTGTGACGCTTTTTTGTATATAAAGGGTTTGGGAAGGTATTTAAATCTCCTGCCTTGTTTTTCAGTGCGTTGATAATAAGGGAGACTTCGTATGGGTTAGTCGGAGCTAGGAACAGAGTGTTCGGGTAGTTGCCAGTGAGGTAGTCATTTGGTGGGGTATCTGAGCTTGGGATTTTATTGGCAAGGTTTTGACCTATAGTGGAAAAGAAATCATTGACTCTGTTTGCTGTTTCGTGTTGGTGGAGTTGGGGTTCATCTGATTTTGCTAATTTTTATTTCGCTATGTCCTGATATCTTTTTTGTTCCCAGAATTTCTGATAGGGTCTTCCAGGTCTTTTTTATATCACCTCGTTAGTTGGATAATCTGTTCTCATAATACAATTTTTTTGCCCTTCTTATCAGGCTGGTTAGGATTGACGAGTAACGTTTTGTTTGGTCTCTGGTTATGTGACCCATTCTGTACTGTTTTCATATCGGTGTTTTGTATTTATGGATTTGAGAATGCTGGGTGTTAGCCAGGGACTGTTCAGTCTCTTAGCTGTCATCTGTTTAGTTTTTTAGGGCAGTGCTTGTTATAAAGGTATTGGGTCTTTTTTAGAAAATTATTAAAACATTCGTTAATATCTGTATAGATTTCTAGCTCAGTGTGCCAGTCAATGTTTGTTACTGCTGTTGTGAAGTTATTAATGGCTGCCTCATTGTGAAGTCTGAAGGTGACTTTAGTAGTGTCTTGGGGTATTTTACCAAGAGTTGCTATGAGGAAAGTAGGGTAGCAGTCTGTGGTATTATCTGTAATTATGCCTGATTTTAAAGGGGATATGGTGTTGGTCCAGATGTGGTCAAGTAGGGAAACACTAGTCTCTGTAACTCTTGTAGGTTTTGTTACTGTTGGTAGCAACATGCAGTTACTCATTGTGTTTGTGAATTCAGTAACGTGTGGGTCCTGGTCTTGCAGGAGATTTATATTGAAGTCACCTGAGAGTAGTAAGTGATCCTTGTTCATGCGTGCATCAGTTATCATACTTCCTAGGTTTTGACTAAATTGGCTAATGTTTGATTGTGGAACTCTGTAGATGTTTATCACTGTGAGAGGTCTCTGGTTATGTGACCCATTCTGTACTGTTTTTCATATCGGTGTTTTGTATTTATGGATTTGAGAATGCTGGGTGTTAGCCAGGGACTGTTCAGTCTCTTAGCTGTCATCTGTTTAGTTTTTTTAGGGCAGTGCTTGTTATAAAGGTATTGGGTCTTTTTTAGAAAATTATTAAAACATTCGTTAATATCTGTATAGATTTCTAGCTCAGTGTGCCAGTCAATGTTTGTTACTGCTGTTGTGAAGTTATTAATGGCTGCCTCATTGTGAAGTCTGAAGGTGACTTTAGTAGTGTCTTGGGGTATTTTACCAAGAGTTGCTATGAGGAAAGTAGGGTAGCGGTCTGTGGTATTATCTGTAATTATGCCTGATTTTAAAGGGGATATGGTGTTGGTCCAGATGTGGTCAAGTAGGAAACACTAGTCTCTGTAACTCTTGTAGGTTTTGTTACTGTTGGTAGCAACATGCAGTTACTCATTGTGTTTGTGAATTCAGTAACGTGTGGGTCCTGGTCTTGCAGGAGATTTATATTGAAGTCACCTGAGAGTAGTAAGTGATCCTTGTTCATGCGTGCATCAGTTATCATACTTCCTAGGTTTTGACTAAATTGGCTAATGTTTGATTGTGGAACTCTGTAGATGTTTATCACTGTGAGAGGTTTTTGTAGGTATTTGGATTTGAATTTAGCTATTATATATTCCCCATGTTCATCCCTTGTGCAAGTATTAGTGATACATTCTAGTTGGTCTGAGTAGTATATAGCAGTGCCACCCCTTGTTGGTCTGGCCTACAGTTGTGTATGGCTGTGTAACCAGGAATGGCATAGACATCTGTAGTATCAGGCTTTAGCCAGGTTTCAGTTAGTGTAATGATGGACATATTGGCATGCAAGGAATTTAGTAATGCTAGGAGGTCATCATAATGCTTGCTTAAAGATCTGATATTGTAGTTAAAGATAGTTATGTTGTTGTTGGCTCTGAGAAGTGCCTTTGATTGTTCTGCTGTGTGTAGTAATTACAGTAACTGTTTGAATCATTTAAGTCATTAAATAAGAGGTTGGTATCAGGATCAATGCTTGTAATCATAAGATTTGCAGTGAATCTATAGTTAGAATTAAGTAAAAAATAAAGTAAATATTCTAAAGCTAAAAAAAATAGCACCTGAATTATTTAACAAATGTAAAAATAATGAGCTAAGGTAGTTTTTTAAAGCTAAAATAAAGGAGACAATATAAAAGGGACTAAAATAATTTGTGGTGAACAAATAAAGTGATGATCAAATAATGGAGCTTGGGAATATGATAGTAGGTAGTACTTTAAAGGTAATTCTTTAAAGTTAGAATTATAATATAAAATTTTAATATAAAAGGGACTAATATAAGTTGTGGCGAACAATAAAGTGGTAATCAATTAATTGCACTAAGGTCTAATATAATGACTTTTGTGGAGTCTATGTTTTGAGCTAGAATGAGCTATAGTACAACTAGATTTATTATTTATTTATTTATTTATTAACAATTTGAGCATACATACAGAGGTACAAAAAAATACAGATAAGAGCAGCATGCCAAAGCCACTTATACTATGCATAGCATTACGGGCTGGCTTAAAATTAACTAAGCAAGAATAAAGCCCCCCCCCCCAGGAAAAATTACATTTTTTGTAAACAGTAACATAAAGCACAAATGAGTATTAAAAAGGGACGGGTTTTTTGGGTTTTGCAGGGCTTGTTGAAACTTTCATCGTATGGATTTATTCTGTTGGGAAAAGTGTTTTTAAAAAAATAAAAAATTTTGTTTGGGTTTTGGTTTTAAACCTTTTATTTTGATATAAATTGTGAGAAACTTTTAAGTTTTTTTAAATTTTTAAAAGGGTTTCATTTAAATTCTTATTTTTTTTGGGTTTTGGTGGGAAGTAAATCTTCGAGAAGGGGATTTAAATTTAAAAAACAGTAGTGTTTTTTTATATTTACAGGTAATGAATTCCAGATTTTGGGGCCTTTTATTTTCCCATTGATTTTTTTTGCATAGTGTGGTTGGACACGAGGAAAATCAAAGAGTGATCTGTCCCCTTGTGTTATGGTCATGTTTTTCTGTTGGGGTTTTGGCAAGGAAAATTTTTGAGGGGGGGGTTAAAAATCAGATTTAAGTGTTCTATGTATGTAATGGGTGCAGTAATAAGTAGGGAAAATTTTTTGTATGGTGAGTAGGTTTAGTGAAAATTAAATTTTTGGTGGGGGTGGGGCTCCCTGTAGTGAGAATTTGTTATCCTTTCCTAACTGCGCCTTTTTTTGGGTAATTAGGGGTCTGAGGGGGTTAAAATTGGGTTTGTTGCCCCCCATGCAAAAATTTCCATAGGTGAGTTGGGGTAAAAAGAGAGTGATACGGGGCCCAGGAGGGCGGGATGTGGAACAATTTCCCCTATCTTCATCTATGCCACAGTTTTGGGAAATTTTTTTAAAAAAATTTGTTTTTAAAATGTGTATGAAATTTGAGTCAAATTATCAAGGGGGAATTCCTAAGAATTTTCCCTCTGTTAGTTTTGTGATGGGTGATCCTTTTTAATATTTTTGTTAAGGGGGACATCTGTAGCTCTTTTTTCCCAAAACTGAATGAAGTAGGTTTTGTAAAATTTTTAGTGTAAGTTTTTTATTTCCTCATCCAGGTAAAATTTTTTCTGTAATTGGGAAATTTACAGTTTTGACTAGGGGTGACTGGGCTGGGGTTTTAAAGAAAGACGAAATGTAGTGTCATCTGAAAATAGGGGGGGTTTGGTAATTGCAAAGTTTTGGAAGGTCATTTAGGTATAGGAGAAAAAAAGAGGGCCAAGACATTTCCCCTGTGGGAAAACCAAAATGAAATTGGTTGCGCAGAAGAGTTTGCCCCATTTGTGTACACTTTTTGGCTTCTTTTGCTGGGGAAATGACTTGAGGAAAGTTGGGGGAGTGCCCCCCAAATACCATAGTGTGACTTTTTTAAACTTTGGGGGCAAGCATGGAAAAAACTGTTCAAAAGTTTAGAAAGTCATTGAAGATCCCAGGGGACTTCTTTTTTCTCTTTTGGGCAGTGTTAATGTTCTAGCAGTGTATAATAGACCATTAGTTTTTTTAAATTGGGGCCCGAATCCAAATTGGCGGGGGTTGAGATTTTTTTGGGAAAGAAAAAGGTAGGAGTAGATTTTTTATAAATTTAATTTTTCGAAGTTTTTTTGAGAGAGGGTGTAAGTTGGATTTTGGGGCCTATATTTTTTTAACTCTGTTTGGGTCTCCTCCTTTTGGATCGGGGTGAACCCTTTTCCCATTTTGAGTACTGTAGGGAAGGTGGAGGATTCCCAAAGGATTTGTTAGTGTTGAATGACTGGTGATAGCACTTTTGACATTTTTTTTATTTTAAAGGGTTTGGGAAGGTATTTAAATCTCCTGCCCTTGTTTTTTTTTGCGTTGTAAAAAGGGGGACTTTGATGGGTTTGTCGGAGTAGGGAAAAGTGGTTTTGGGGAGTTTTCCGGAGGGTTTGTCATTTGGGGGGTATCTGAGCTTGGGATTTTATTGGCAAGGGGTTTTTTTCCCATGTGGAGAAGAAATTTTTGAGGGCGTTTGCTGTTTCTGTTGTGGTAGTTGGGGTTCATCTGATTTTGTTTAAATTTTTTTTTCGCTATTTTGTGATATCTTTTTTGTTCCCCGAATTTCTGATAGGGTTTTCCCCGGTTTTTTTTTATCACCTCGTAAGTTTTGGGTAATCTGTTTCTTTAAACAAATTTTTTTTTCCCTTTTAACAGGCTGGTTGGTTGACAGTAACGTTTTGTTTTTGGGCTCTGGTTATGTGGGCCCAATACAAATTTAAAAAAAGCACCAGTTTTCTCAATATAATTTTCAATATGGTCTAATATAAAATTTGGTTTGACTAAAAGTACAAAAAGGGGTTTTTAAACTAATAATATAAAAAAAAGGCACAAAAAACCCCCTTGAATTGAAAATAAGGTGTTATATAATTTTTTTACCCAAAAATTAGATATAACTAGTTTAAATTGACAAGAAAAAATATGCAAGTTAAGGTAGCAAAAGAATTAAAAAAAAAAAGAAAAAAAATTATTAGGTTGTTGGTTTCTAGGGTTTGCAAAAAAAGTTAAGGGCCCTTTAACAATAATTTTAATTGAAATTTTACACTAATTGACACCACAATATTTGGGCACTTAGATATGAAAATAATCTTGAGTATGAATTAAAATATAAACTTATAATATAAAAATACAAATTGAAATGGTACTTGCAATTGCACTAGAGTCTGGTATAGGTTGTTGACAAGATCAGGAGTATAACTAGATTTAAATTGACAAAATATAATTCACAATTAAAGTATCAAAAGAATAATAGTAAAAAATAACAAGGGTAATGTCTTGGTTATAATATGATAGTAAGATGGTAGACAGGTACACAGGTACACAGGTACACAGGTACACAGGTACACAGGTACAAAGGATAATATAAAAGGTTGGAGTTGAATATACAAACTTGAAAATTTGGCAACAAAATGTTATGGGAAGTATAAAAATAATGTTTAATGTACAAAAGTAAAATTGACTGGTAGTAAATATGGTGTTTAATAAAATTTTAGTAAGTAATAATGATTACAAAAAAGTGAAAAAGTAATGTTTATTTCATTCAATATTGCACTGGTAGTTATACTAGAGGTTATATGGCAGTACAAGGTAATTAAGAATACTCTAAGATAGTAAATGTGGTATTAAAACAGGTAAAGGTAATTAGACAAGTAATGGTTATTAAATGTCAAAAATGTTAAGAGTAAATTGAAATTATAGTAAAAATGATAATTATTAATTTTAGTAAGTAATATCAATTGGTAGTATTTAAAAAATATGAGGTAATAATATGGACAGAGAAAGTATCAATTCAGCTAATGTTTAAGCAAACAATAGTAAATAAGAAAATTACATAAGGTGACTTATGCTTACTAGTAAAATCACAAAATGAGGTAGTTGATTATTTAATTACTAAGAGATTGTACAATGAAATTTGAACAATAATGGAGCAAAACATTCACTACACTACGTAGGCTTTTAGGTTGGACATTGTTTAGTTATTCTCTGTAAGATTAGTATCCCTGAGAAATCGTGATAGATCATTCTCGTTCGTGATTGTGTACAGTTGACCTACATTTGTTTTCCTAACAAGAATTTTCCCATCTCGTGTGAAGCATTGGTGTATTGTGTCATTATTCTCCCGCTTAAGTTTTCTGACTCTATAAAGGAGGTTCTGACGTTTTTTGGTAAGACACTCGTTTATGTATACCTCTTTCTTTACTTTAATAGATGCAATAATTAAGTCTTTTTTCCTGTCATGTGAGTGGAATCTAAGCATAACACTTTTTCTACCATGGGATCCTAGTAACCTGGCTTCTTTTATTTCTGACTCTGGTACAATAACACTTGTTTGGTCCTTTATGATCTGCAGAGTAATTTCTTTACTGTTTGTTTGGTTCATATCACTGGGAAAAAGTGGACTGTTAACTATTACTGCGTCCGATAGTTTATCTTGCTCAGTTTTATCTTCTTGGAGAGCAAAGTAGTCACTGAACTGGTTATCTAAGTTGTTCTTCCATTCTTTTACTGCTTCTTCAACCTTTGTATTAAGAGATATTTGTTGGGTATGGCTATCTATGACTGCTTGGATGGTCTTGTCACAGTTAGTCATTCCTGGTGTTGATAACTTTTGTTCAAGACTGAGGATTTTGTTCTCGAGTTGTGTCATCCTGGCGTCTTGTTTTGTTAGCGTCTCTCGAAGATTCATATTTTCAATAACTAAGTTGGAGATGTATGTTTTTAGGGTATCTGGATCGTTGGTCATACCTGAGAGACTACTTGGTAGGTTGAATCCGGGGAAGAGAGGGGAGGATGGGCTGGTGGCAGCCATATTTGTTGTTATTGTTGTGGTGTCGCCTTGAGCGGCAAGGTTGTCAGCCACAGCACCGTGTCTTCCTTTGCAGATGACACCCGAATCTGCATGACAGTGTCTTCCATTGCAGACACTGCAAGGCTCCAGGCGGACATCAACCAAATCTTTCAGTGGGCTGCAGAAAACAATATGAAGTTCAACGATGAGAAATTTCAATTACTCAGATATGGTAAACATGAGGAAATTAGATCTTCATCAGAGTACAAGACAAATTCTGGCCACAAAATAGAGCGAAACACCAACGTCAAAGACCTGGGAGTGATTATGTCGGAGGATCTCACCTTCAAGGACCATAACATTGTATCAATCGCATCTGCTAGAAAAATGACAGGATGGATAATAAGAACCTACAAAACTAGGGAGGCCAAGCCCATGATGACACTCTTCAGGTCACTTGTTCTATCTAGGCTGGAATATTGCTGCACACTAACAGCACCATTCAAGGCAGGTGAAATTGCTGACCTAGAAAATGTACAGAGAACTTTCACGGCGCGCATAACGGAGATAAAACACCTCAATTACTGGGAGCGCTTGAGGTTCCTAAACCTGTATTCCCTGGAACGCAGGAGGGAGAGATACATGATTATATACACCTGGAAAATCCTAGAGGGACTAGTACCGAACTTGCATGCGAAAATCACTCACTACGAAAGCAAAAGACTTGGCAGACGATGCACCATCCCCCAATGAAAAGCAGGGGTGTCACTAGCACGTTAAGAGACCATACAATAAGTGTCAGGGGCCCGAGACTGTTCAACTGCCTCCCAGCACACATAAGGGGGATTACCAACAGACCCCTGGCAGTCTTCAAGCTGGCACTGGACAAGCACCTAAAGTCAGTTCCTGATCAGCCGGGCTGTGGCTCGTACGTTGGTTTGCGTGCAGCCAGCAGCAACAGCCTGGTTGATCAGGCTCTGATCCACCAGGAGGCCTGGTCACAGACCGGGCCGCGGGGGCGTTGACCCCCGGAATTCTCTCCAGGTAAACACAAAAGAAATTCATTTTACCACTTACCATTTAATTACTGCAGACGAATCACACCACAATACCTGCCTGACACCTAGACCCTACACTGGCCAGCAAGAGACCTAAATGCAAGGAATAATGGCAGACTTCCCTGTGAGTGATGTTCGTATCCCTTATCTTCCACCATTGCTCACAAACAGTGTCCAGAATATCTTGCTGTCAATTTTGTCAAGGTTGGGAACCAAAGCAATCATAGTACTAAGGGGAGAGAGCACAACTTTGTAGTACCCACAGTCAGTGGCCAGGCTTCAAACACCTTTTATTGTACAGCAATAAAGGAATGGAACAGACTGCCTGTACATGTCAAAGCCAGTCATAGCATGAACCAGTTCAAGAAGAGTGCCAAAAGGTGCCTGATGAATGTAGCTACAGAAAGGGAGGGGATTGATTTTCTATTTTTTAGCTAACATACGTGTAAATTTTATCTTATTCCTAGTAATGACCCTCGTATTGTAGATAGTCTTAATGACCTTGGTGTAGTAGATAGTCTTTTTAGTATGATAATAAGATGTTATCTTCATTGTAGAATAATAAGAAAATATTATAACCTTCATATTATAATAATAAGGTAAAAGGACCCCAATGGAAATAAGTCACTCTGTCTGACTTTTTTGGGTTATCCCAGGTTCTCTACACATATGCTGCTATGTATGATAATTCTATGTAACTGTATTTGTGTATACCTGAATAAACTTACTTACTTACTTACCATTCACACATAATTCTTGAGGTCCTGCAAATCTCCTGTCCAAGTTCTTCAGCAGGGGACATTAATGCAGGTTCCTAATTACAAATTCAGGCCGAAACCCCCCAATCTGACTAGGAAGATGTTGGATTATCAGCAGAATTTCCCACGATCACCAGTGTTCACAAATTACAAATGGTATCTCCTATTTTTCTGTCCTTGTTGCCGAATTGTAAGGGTTTTCCACACTATTTATCCTAATTCTTCAGCAGGAATGTGTCAACAGTTTTTAAATTATAGATTGAGGCGGATATACACCAAATGACCTCGAGAACACCTGATTACATTGCACAATTCAGTCCGGTGTTCACACATTAAATTCAGTATGGCATCCTCTGCCAGGTCACTCCCGTGTCAGTTCTGCCTGCCCCCCCCCTCACTCAAAATTTCTCGAAGAGTCCAAATAGCATCAGATTTTAATATGCAATTATTATATTATTCATTTATTTGTTAAACATTTAGGGAATTGTGTAAAAATTTCCTGACCAGCCGGGCTGTGGCTCATAAGTTGGTTTGCGTGCAGCCAGCAGCAACAGCCTGGTTGATCAGGCTCTGATCCACCAGGAGGCCTGGTCACAGACCGGGCCGCGGGGGCGTTGACCCCCGGAATTCTCTCCAGGTAAACTTCAGGTAAACTGGCAGACGAAGAGCAAGCTACCCAAGCTCCGTCACATCTGGAACAACTATCGAAATATTCATAAAAATCCATGTGAGGAAAATATCATGCTACCATCTTCCCTCATGGCTAGCCTGAAGGTTGATGCTTGCCTTACCTTACCATCTTCCCTCATGGCTAGCCTGAAGGTTGATGCATGCCTTACCTTACCATCTTCCCTCATGGCTAGCCTGAAGGTTGATGCATGCCTTACCTTACCATCTTCCCTCATGGCTAGCCTGAAGGTTGATGCATGCCTTACCTTACCATCTTCCCTCATGGCTAGCCTGAAGGTTGATGCTTGCCTTACCTTACCATCTTCCCTCATGGCTAGCCTGAAGGTTGATGCATGCCTTACCTTACCATCTTTCCTCATGGCTAGCCTGAAGGTTGATGCATGCCTTACCTTACCATCTTCCCTCATGGCTAGCCTGAAGGTTGATGCATGCCTTACCTTACCATCTTCCCTCATGGCTAGCCTGAAGGTTGATGCATGCCTTACCTTACCATCTTCCCTCATGGCTAGCCTGAAGGTTGATGCTTGCCTTACCTTACCATCTTCCCTCATGGCTAGCCTGAAGGTTGATGCATGCCTTACCTTACCATCTTCCCTCATGGCTAGCCTGAAGGTTGATGCTTGCCTTACCTTACCATCTTCCCTCATGGCTAGCCTGAAGGTTGATGCATGCCTTACCTTACCATCTTCCCTCATGGCTAGCCTGAAGGTTGATGCTTGCCTTACCTTACCATCTTCCCTCATGGCTAGCCTGAAGGTTGATGCTTGCCTTACCTTACCATCTTCCCTCATGGCTAGCCTGAAGGTTGATGCATGCCTTACCTTACCATCTTCCCTCATGGCTAGCCTGAAGGTTGATGCTTGCCTTACCTTACCATCTTCCCTCATGGCTAGCCTGAAGGTTGATGCATGCCTTACCTTACCATCTTCCCTCATGGCTAGCCTGAAGGTTGATGCTTGCCTTACCTTACCATCTTCCCTCATGGCTAGCCTGAAGGTTGATGCTTGCCTTACCTTACCATCTTCCCTCATGGCTAGCCTGAAGGTTGATGCATGCCTTACCTTACCATCTTCCCTCATGGCTAGCCTGAAGGTTGATGCATGCCTTACCTTACCATCTTTCCTCATGGCTAGCCTGAAGGTTGATGCATGCCTTACCTTACCATCTTCCCTCATGGCTAGCCTGAAGGTTGATGCTTGCCTTACCTTACCATCTTCCCTCATGGCTAGCCTGAAGGTTGATGCTTGCCTTACCTTACCATCTTCCCTCATGGCTAGCCTGAAGGTTGATGCATGCCTTACCTTACCATCTTTCCTCATGGCTAGCCTGAAGGTTGATGCATGCCTTACCTTACCATCTTCCCTCATGGCTAGCCTGAAGGTTGATGCTTGCCTTACCTTACCATCTTCCCTCATGGCTAGCCTGAAGGTTGATGCTTGCCTTACCTTACCATCTTCCCTCATGGCTAGCCTGAAGGTTGATGCTTGCCTTACGTCCTGCTTCTTCGTCTCAGCTGTCTCTCACCAAGTTACGGTGAACCGACAAAAAAAAAAAAACACTTTCATTGCCATTCATTCAGTCACTGTCTCATAAAATCACACTTACATCACAGTTCGGATGATCCCCTAATTCACAACATCTCCACCTTCTCCTTCCGAGTATGGGTATACTGTATGGGTATACTGCATGGGTATACTCATGGTAACTGATTTCTCTCAATCACTTCGTAAATGTTACTTTAAGGATCCCAATGGAAATAAGTCACCTTGTCTGACATTTTTTGTGGGGTTATCCTAGGTAATCTACACATATGTTATTATCAAAGTGTTCGTATGTGTTTGGTACCGGCGTTTAATGATAAGGCTTCTGAAGCCTTACCACTTTATATGGGTTGATGGTACACAGGGAGCATGTCTAAGTTGCCCAGGCCCAGGAGGGCCATGCCCAGGAGTGACGGAGTAGACCTTGTTGACTGAGTGAACTCGGCTGCCTGAATGAGAGCGGGTAAGGGTGGTGCTGGCTGAGATGCGTAAGCATATGCCACTAGGTGTCAGCACCAGCATGGCACGAAATATGAACCCAGCTGGGCATACATCACTCGGCCACCTACCAATGGTCGTCCTCGACCATGGGTGATGTATGCCCAGCTGGGTCCATATTTCGTGCCATGCTGGTGCTGACACCTAGTGGCATAGGCTTACGCATCTCAGCCAGCACCACCCTTACCCGCTCTCATTCAGGCAGCCGAGTTCACTCAGTCAACAAGGTCAACAAGGTGGCCCGGTGGCCTGGTGGCTAAAGCTCCCGCTTCACACACGGAGGGCCCGGGTTCGATTCCCGGCGGGTGGAAACATTTCGACACGTTTCCTTACACCTGTTGTCCTGTTCACCTAGCAGCAAATAGGTACCTGGGTGTTAGTCGACTGGTGTGGGTCGCATCCTGGGGGACAAGATTAAGGACCCCAATGGAAATAAGTTAGACAGTCCTCGATGACGCACTGACTTTCTTGGGTTATCCTGGGTGGCTAACCCTCCGGGGTTAAAAATCCGAACGAAATCTTATCTTATCTTATCTTACTCCGTCACTCCTGGGCATGGCCCTCCTGGGCCTGGGCAACTTAGACATGCTCCCTGTGTACCATCAATCCATATAATGATAAATATTGGCAGGAGTGGGATGCTTTGGAGTGGAATTATAGGGGATGCCACTTAGATTTCTCGAAGAAATTCGGCAAATTTTGGCCTGGATCCTGCTTATCCTGTGTCTGCATAATGAAACTTGTGGATATGACTTCAGGATAATAGAGAGACAGATGCTTCATGTATGGGATGATGAAGTGGAGACATCTTCATGCTTCTTCCTTCCTCCCTCCGGGAAAACACAGCTCACTGCGACCACCGCTTCCACCATTTATAAACGACGTATTACACGTGTGTTTGGTAGCGGGGTTCAATGATAAGGCTTCGGAGGCTTTTTACTTTATTTGGGTTCGTGGTACACAGGCATTGTGCTTAAGTGACCATGCCCAGGAGTGCCACTCCCATGAGAGAGTGACGGAGTAGACCTTGTTGATTGAGTGAACTCAGCTGGGTAAGGGTGGTGCTGGTTGAGATGGGTAAACATGTGCCACTAGGCGTCAGCACCAGCATGGCACAAAATATGAACCAAGTTGGGCATGCAATGTTACTATGTATGATAATTTATGTAACTGTGTTTATGTGTACCTGTACCTAAGTAAACTTATTTACCTTGGTCACACTCCCACAGCATTTCGAATCATAAAAATCACTTGCCTCCACTCCTATCACAATCACACAAGCCTGTTGGATGTCCAAGCCCATAGCACTAAAAACCTCCTTTACCTTTTCCCTCCATTCTTTCGTGGGACGACCCCTGCCCCATCCACCCCTCCACCTCAGATTTATATACCTCCATGGATAAAGTTCCTTGTTTCCGCAGATTCCTCAATACACCATTCACCTTTTATCTCTTCGTCAGTTAGCTGGTTCATCTCTTCTTTATTGGAAATATCCAACAGAGGAGGCAGCAGAAGCTTCACCCTTTGTACTCCACTGAAGAAGCCTACTGTGTAGGCGAAACGTTTCGGAATAAATATACCTAACTGTTGCACATGTGTCTTACTTATCAACTTGTCGATATTGTCTAATATTATCATATTCACCATGTCTCCTCTGATCAGAATTAAAACACAGTGTTTGACTTTATTTGGTTCTGCTAGGTTAAATCAGCTTAATAATAATAATAATATCTTTATTTACTACAAGTACATGTACAAGGTATACAGACCTAACTGACAACAATGACATACTACTATATAGAAAGCCCCTTGTTATGCTCCGCATGTCGGGCAAATTAGGTCAGTGTCCCAGGATGCGACCCACACCAGTCGACTAACACCCAGTTACCCACTTTACTGATGGGGAACATAGACAACAGGTGGAAAGACACATGCCCGATGTTTCTACTCTGGCTGGGAATACTTGAAATACTGCTTTACGAAACCCTAATAACAAGACTGCAAACAACTCACTGACCTCTGAGTTTTAGGACCCACTTGCCACGGGCTCAAACCACACCAGTTCCCTGATTTAATAGTTTCTTATTGCTTCATCTGATTATTTTCAACCCTTCCGTGTTAGTAAGTTGACACTGCAACGTCTGAGCGGCTTCAAGTTTATTGTGTTTGCATGTTTTAGGATATTGTTCTCATTGATCTCTTTTAAAGGTATGAATAACATTTAGTTTCTGTATATCCTCATTTATCATTTTTATTGAAGGTATTTGGATATTAATTTGTATATAATGACATGTCAATGCCTCTTTTGATCCCTTTAAATCTTCAACTCTAATATTTATCCGGTTTTTCCAACACATTCCGCACTCTGCGTTATTCCTATCGCGTGTATTGAAGTGCTAGGGACTACTGGGATTAACGAATACGGGGATACCTCTCTCGGACCCAGTAGCGACCGAAATTCGTCTCTTTCATTATTATTATTATTATTATTATTATTATTATTATTATTTGTAGATGAATGGTTCAGAGAACCGACATGTTGATAAATTAGACACATGTGCAACTCTTGGGTATCTTTATTGAGGAAGGAAACGTTTCGCCACACAGTGGCTTCATCAACAAACCTATCAGACACTGCAACTTCTTGGGATCTTAATACTTAGGAATTCTTCGCTTGCCTAATTCTTGGGCACAACCTACTTCCACATTGAACAAATGTGACACTACCTATGACTGCTACACCTCTCCTGCCATACGGCTTATAAGCTGCTTCTCCGCTCATCTGCCGTATTCTACTCATGATTGATGGACTGAACACATCGACTCAAGGTTGAGGGACTGATTACCTCATTCTCCTCCTGTTCTTCAAGTTTCTCCTATGTATGGACTGATGAAGCCACTGTGTGGCGAAACGTTTCCTTCCTCAATAAAGATACCCAAGAGTTGCACATGTGTCTAATTTATCATTATTATTATTATTATTATTATTATTATTATTATTATTATTATTATTATTATTATTATTATTATTATTATTAATGATATTAATATTCATGAAATTGTTCATTTTATCAAGTAGTGAAGGGAAACGAATAAATTGATGAGGAGGAATGAAGAATACCTGGAGAGGATTTCGGGGGTCAACGCCCCCGCGGCCCGGTCTGAGACCAGGCATCGTGGTGGATCAGGGTCTGATTAACCAGGCTGTTACTGCTTGCCGCAAGCAAACTGGTGTACAAACCACATCGCGGTTGGTCAGGTACTGACTTTAGGTTCCTGTCCAGTGCCTTCTTGAAGACAGCCAGGGGCCTATTGGTAATCCCCCTTATAATATAATATATCTTTATTTCAACAAGTACATGTACAAGGTATACAGGTCTAGCTGACATCAATGACATACTACTATATAGAAAGCCGCTTGTTATGCAGAGAATTTCGGGCAAATTAGGTCAGTTTTGTCCCAGGACTCGACCCACACCAGTCCACTAACACCCAGGTACCCATTTTATACTGATGGGTGAACAGGGACAGCAGATGTCTTACTGAAACATGTCCCTAATGTTTTCCAGTCGTAGCAGAGGAGATTCGAACTCCGGAACTCACTGTGTGAGCTGAGTGCGCTAGCGATCGAGCTATGGGACACCTATATATGCTGGAAGGCAGCTGAAGAGTCTTGGGCCCCTGACACTTAATGTGTTGTCTCTCAGTGTACTCGTGGCCCCCCTGCTTTGGATTAAGGGAATGTTGCATCTCCTGCCATGTCTTTTGCTTTCATGGGGAGTGATATTGGTGTGCAAGTTCGGTTATAATCCCTCTATGATTTTTCAAGTGTATATTATCATGTATCTATCTTGCATGCATTCCAGGGAATGCAAATCAAGGGCCTTCAACCGTTCCCAGTAATTTAGGTGCTTTATCGTACTTATGTGTACCGTGAAAGTTCTTTGTACACTCTCCAGGTTAGCAATATCAGTTAGTGTATAGCAGTATTCCAGCGTAGAGAGATCAAGCGATTTGAAGAGAATCATAATAGGCTTGGCGTCCTTAGATCTGAAGGTTCTCGTTATCCATCATATCATTTTTCTAACAAATTCGGTAGATACATTGTTGTGGTCTTCGAAGGTGAGATCCTCTGACATTATCACTCCCAGGTCCTTCACATTATTTTTTCGCTCTATTGTATAGTTAAAATTTGTTGTGTACCCTGATACAGTTTTAATTTTCTCAAGTTTTCCATACCTGAGTAGTTGAAATTTCTCTTCATTGAACTTCATAATGTTTTGAGTGGCCCATTTGAAGATTTGGTTGATGTCCGCTTGGAGTCTTGCGGTGTCTTCGATGGAGGTCAGTGCCATGTCAGTCCGGGTGTCATCCACAAAGGAAGACACGGGGCTATGGCTTACATCTCTGCCTGTGTCAGATATGAGGATGAGGAATAGAATAGGAGCAAGTACTGTGCCTTATGGGACAGAGCTTTTCACCGTAGCTGCTTCAGACTTTAGTCTGTTTACTATTACTCTTTGTGTTCTATTTGTTAGAAAGTTGTAGATCCATCTACCAACTTTTTCTGTTATTCTTTTATCACGCATTTTGTGTGTTATTACACCATGGTGACACTTGTTGAAGGGAGGGAGATAGTGGGATGGAGGACTGGAGTGAGAGAAATGGAGTAGAAAGAGGGATTAAATGGGGGAAATGAAGAATAAAGTGAGGGAGGCGGAGGGATGTTGTAAGAGACGTGGAGTGATGAAGCAAAGGGAAAGAAGAATGATGTGAAGGAAGATGGATGTTGGAGTGAACGTGAAGGCTGGAGTGAGGGAGGCAGAGGGCTGGAGTGAAGTGGATAGAGAGATGGAGTCAGAGAGGTGATGGGATTCATTGAAATAGATGCCGTGAGGAAGATGGAGGGATGGAATGATGAAGATAGTGTGAGGCGGACAGCGCAAAGTAGCTGGAGGAACGGAGAGAGAGAGAGAGAGAGAGAGAGAGAGAGAGAGAGAGAGAGAGAGAGAGAGAGAGAGAGAGACAGACAGACAGACAGACAGATGGAATGGAGAAAGTCAGAAAGATGAAGGAATAGAATGGTGGTAGAAAATGGAGTGAGGAATATATAGAGGAAACTATAACGTGATATCCAGCGCCTGTAACAACACTCAGGCGTCATCTCACATCCTGGAAAAATATTGTATAAATGAGTATAATCATAATCTTAATTTTTTAAGGGGGTGGACCGGTAAGCCAGTGAAAGGTTTCGGTCAGATGACCAAAAGCTCAAATTGAGGGTCATCATAAAAAACCGCCCCAGGAAACACTTGTTTCCTGACAAACCGTACCTAACCTAGCCACATCCTGCCAGGCAAGACACAAGCAGTAAGACAACCACACACGTCTCTGCTATCGGATAAGTTTCACTCCATTACACAAATATCACTGCCGACTTGCTCTCAATATGTCCAACAAGATTAGAATTTACTCAGCAAACACCAACTTTGCAGCCTTATCAAGTCGACAAACACAGTGGCCCAGGAAGGCAAGTCAACAAGCACAGGTTTTCAAGGTACTGGTCGAAGCTTGTTTGTGTTGGCCGAGACTTGGGTGTTTGTGGTGTGGGAAGTGATGCCTCGCAACGGTCTGGTGGTGGTGGTGATGGTGGTGGTGGTGGTGGTGGTGGTGGTGGTGGTGGTGGTAGTAGTGGTCGTTCTAGTGGTGGTCGTGGTGAAGGTGATGGTGATCGTTGTGGTGGTGGTGTTGGCAGTGCTGGTGGTGGTCATTGTGGTAGTTGTGGTGGTGATAGTTATGGATGGTGGTGGTCATGGGTGGTGGTGGTGGTCATGAGTGATAATGGGGCGCTCTTTGTATTGGTGGGGGTAGTGATGGTGGTGGTGGTAGTAGTGATGATCGTGTGTTGTCATGGAGTTTGTGCTGTGCATGGTGGTGATATAGTAATAGTGTTGTGTAGGAGTCGTAGCTATGGGACGCCAAGTCCATGATGATTCTCTTCAAATCGCTTGTTCTTTCCCTTCAAGAGAGGCGAAATTGCTGACCTACAGAGTGTACAAAGAACTTTCACGGCACACATAAGTACGATAAAGCACCTAAATTACTGGGAACTGTTGAAGGTCCTAGATTTGTATTCCCTGGAACGCAGGCGAGAAAGATACATGATAATATACACTTGGAAAATCCTAGAGGGATTAGTACCAAACTTGGACACGAAAATCACTCCCCTATGAAAGCAAAAGACCCGGCAGGAGATGCAACATTCCCCCAATCAAAGGCAGGTGCGCCATGAGTACACTGAGAGACTACACAGCAAGTGTTAGAGACCCAAGACTGTTCAACTGCCCCGCAGCATACATAAAGGGAATTACCAGTTGACCCCTGGCTGTCTTCAAGAAGGCGTTTGACAGGCACCTAAAGTCAGTACCTGACCAAACGCGCTGTGGTTAGTACGTCAGTTTGCATGCGGCCAGCAGTAACAGCCTGATTGATCAGACCCTAATCCACCATGAGGCCTCATCTCAGATCGGGCATTGGAGACGCTGACCCCCGAAACCCTCTCCAGGTATACTCCAGGTATGGTGGCGATCGAGAGGGCAGTGTGTACTCATCTCTATGTACTCACCTAAATGTACTCACCTATATGTATTCACTTATATGTACTCATCTACATGTAGTTGCAGGGGTCGATTCACAGCTCCTGGCCCCACCTCTTTGCTAGTCACTAATAGGTCACTCTCCCCACTTCAAGAGCCTTAAGAAATTAAGACACATGTGCAACATCTGGGTATCTTTATTGTAGACGTTTCGCCATCCAGTGACTTTATCAATACAAAATCCAGGACATAATTGGAAGACAGTAGAACTATGTACAGAAGATGAGGCAATCAGTCCCTCAACCTTGGAGTAGGTGCGAAGAGCACCGCAGTCGTGGAGATTCCGAAGCAGAAGCGAATTAATGAACGAACAAGTTCAGGTAAGATCCCAAATGGGATGAGCGGGGAAGACGGGACAGACGAAGAGTAGCTCTGGAGAGGAGTGTACTTAGTCATAGAAATACAGCCAGGGCTTAACCCAGCAGCTAAGGCGATCGTGGGACAGAAATTGAGAACAGAAATTCAGGCTCTTCTGCTGGGACTCCGGTGGGGTGAGCAGGGAGGACGGGACAGGCGATGATTAGCGCTAAAGAGGAGTGTAGAATTGAGCCATGTCCCCAAAAGCTAAGGCGAACGTGGGTCAGAGAATGGTACCTGTCAGAGAAGGTACCTGTCACAGAATCCAAGGTTATTTGTAATTAGGGTTAGGAGTAGGATCATACAAGGAGTAGAAAAGGTTGTGTTGGTTTGTGGGTCTGCGAATGTCTTCGTCAAGGACAGAGGTCCAGTAGTCATGTCGTGTCTCAAGTTTGTCTATCTGTCTGTCACTGAGCGTCTTCCAGTACAGATTCAGCGCAGGAATGTCTAATTGGGCATGGAGAGACTCGCTTGTGGCATGCCTTGAGTGAATGTGTCCGTGTAAGCAAAGAAGGTAGTCAAGATTAACGCCAAGGACAGTGACAGATTGTGTGATGGGGATGTAAGTGCGGGTGTCAGCTGTTCTGAGCTCGACAGGTAATGGAGGGTCACGTTTCCTATTCTTAAAATATGTAATGTTGGATTTAGCTGCATTGGATTTGATCATCCATTTTTGTTCCCAGATGGCTATCCTGTCGACCTCATTTTGTGTTTTGTGTGTGAGTGTATCTATACTGGCGTGAGTGATAAGTTGTGTAATGTCGTCTGCATAGGCTAGTGTGATGGAGTTGTGGTATACAGGTGTTGGAATGTCGTTAGTGCATAAAATGTAGAGGGTAGGGGAGAGGACAGATCCCTGGGGTACTCCAGCATTTAGTGTGAAGTAGTCAGGGTAACAGCCTTGGAATTTGATTCTCATAGTGCGGCCGTCTAAGAAGTTGCAGAGGAGTTTACGAGTAGTGAGAGGCAGGTTAAAGTTAGCGCAAAGTTTGTGTTTGAGCCCTTCATGGCAGACAGTGTCAAAAGCCTTTTCAACATCTTTAGCAACCAGAGCTGTCCTGTTTCTTTGTTTTGTGTTTATGTGGATGTAGTTGAGAATGATGTTAATGGCATCTTGTGTGGATCTGTGAGTTCTGAAGCCAAATTGACCATCAGAAAGTAGAGAGTTGTGTTCCAGGTATCTGCGAAGGCGATGATTGATTAGTTTTTCAAAGAATTTCCCTAAAGTTTCGAGGAGGCTGATAGGGCGATAGTTTCTAGGATCAGAGTGGTCTTTATTGGGTTTAGGAAGGAGGATAGCAGTAGCAGCTTTGAAGAGGGAAGGGAAGTATCCATAGGCGAGGGAGGCATTGAGGAGGTTTGTGTAGGCAGTAATGATAGAGTCAGGAAGGTGTTTTAGGATAATATGGTTTAGGCCAGAGGCACCAAGAGCTTTGGGAGGAAGGTGTCTGAGGAGAGTTTTAATGTCTGTGTTGGTGAAAGGAGTGTCGAGTTCTTGGGAGGAGGTAAGAGAGTCCAGATGAATGTGGCTGTCTGGTGTTGTTTCGTGTGTGTGTGTAGTGTTCCAGTGTTCTATGTTCTGAATGTGTTGGATAGCGTTAGGGTGGGGTGGGTGAGCGTGGAAGATGTTTTCCCAGATATGTTTGAAGATGTTAGTAGCAGCGTGCGGGTCTGAGATGTGTGTGTTGTTGTGGGTGATGTGTTTGAATTTGTTGGTGGGAGTGGTGCTTCTGATTTTTTTGATGAAGTCCCAGAAGGCTTTGGTGTTTTTGATATGCTGTTTGTCCGCTTGTAGTATGAGCTGTGGCCAGTGA
This sequence comes from Cherax quadricarinatus, assembly GCF_026875155.1. NCBI lineage: Eukaryota > Metazoa > Arthropoda > Malacostraca > Decapoda > Parastacidae > Cherax > Cherax quadricarinatus. The sequence goes on from NC_069402.1 coordinate 12,205,835, forward strand.
TTGTTGTGGTCTTGGTACGTGAGATCTAATCCGACTTGATTAAATCTGTGAGTGATGTAGAGGAAGCGGTTGTGGTAGCAGATAATTAGTATTCTTGTTCTGATTGAGGGTTTGAAGGAATAACGAGTGGTGTGGATTTTCTTTGGTATTGCGGTGTTGGCTGCTTGTGTAATGGTGTCCTGGATGAGAGCAAGTTGAGCATCAATGTCAGAGATGGGTTTGTTGTTGTAGTCATAGATGAGGTTAGTATTGTCTATATGTTGTTTGAAGGCATCCCAGTCAGCGTTCTTGCAGGAGACAGAAGGTGTGGCCGGGATAAGGATAGGGTTGGAGCAGATGTGTAAGATGATGGGAATGTGATCAGAGCCTGTAATAGGGCCAGGTGATATGTAGTGTTGAAAGAGAGAGCTGGCTCGGTTTGCCAGAATGATGTCGGGTTTGCCTTGGCCAGTGTGGTTATAGAAGGTATTAAAGTCTGGGCCGAGGTGAACTAGGTGTTTGTGGTTTGTGAAGTTGAGTAATTGGTGACCAAGTTGGTTGTTACTGGTGTGATGAAAGGCGGTGTTTGGCATTCATGTCAGCTAGTGGGTATGTTGGTGTGTTGGTGTAGTTGAAGACTAAGGAAAGGTGGTGTATGTCGAGAATAGTGTTTGGGCGAGCATAGGTGGTAAAAAAGATAAAGGGGCCAAGGTGGGTGAGAATTCTGACCACAAGACAGTGTTGGTGAATAAAAGGGATTGTGAGAGATTCGTGTTTTATGTTGGATTTGACAAGGATGGCAACCCCATCGTGGGGATCATAGGGGGACTGTAGTGCAGTACAACCATAATTGCGGATATGTTGTGGGGCTTTGAGGCAGATACTGTTTAGCAAAACAATATCTGGTCTCTCTGCTACAAGGAGCTCGGCCAGTACTTGTCTAATTGTGAAGTAAGAACATACACTGAACTGAATCACCTTAAGCATGATTTAATGGTTTTGTCATACCAAAGTTAGTGTCGGGGGAGTTTACATTTAAGCCCGTGATAGTGGTGCCATCGGTGGATGTGTGTTTGTAGGTGTTACCGACCCGTTTTCTGGAGGGGGAGGAAGAGATGGATCTGTTTTTATGTTCTTTGGTCTGTATACCAGAGGTTGGGGCAGGTTTAGGATTGAGTGGATTTCGTTTGGAGGAGTTGGACCTGGATGAAGTCTTGGATGTGGTGGAGGAGGAGTGGGCGATGGTGGATGCAGAGGAAGTGGTAACTTTGGTAATGGAGGAAGAAGTGGATAAAGAGGTGGGGGGAGTAGTAGAAGTAGTTAAGAGGGGTAGGGGAGGAGGGGTGTTGATAGGAGGGGTAGATGTGAATATGGGTATGTGCTGAGGGGTGTTGGTGGGAGTGAAGAGGGGTAGGAGAGGAGGAGAGATGGGGGTGTAGGAAGAGGGGGAGTGGGAGAGGTTGTAGGGGGTTTAGAAGAGAAGCAAGAAGGAGGGATGATTAGAGAGGGAAGATTGTTAGCAGACAAGATTAGGTTAAGGACATGTGAGTAGTCTGATTGGTAAGCTTGAGAGGTTACCATCGCAGAGTGGGCAGCAGTGGCGAGTTGACAATTAGTTTTGTAGTCTAGTGTGGGTGTAGGCATAGATGGAGAGGTGTTTGTAGTCTGTGTGTTGATGTTTGATGTGTGTAAGGTAGAAGAGGTAGGCCAAGTGCGTGGGGAGGCTCAGGCATTGGGGTTGGAGAGGGCGGTTTGGTAGGGGAGGGAGGTATAGGGATGGGGTTGGGGAGGGAGGGAGGTTGGCTTGCTCTGAGGGAGGAGAGAATGTCTTTTCTAGAGGGGCAGGAATTTGCAACTGCAGTGTGTGACCCACCACAGTTAGAACATTTAAGGGGGAGGTTGCAAGTATTCCAGAAGTGGCCAGTTGCTGAACATCTGGAGCAGACTTGTGTAGATGTACATGTGTTTTTGTCGTGGCCCTATTTGTAGCATTTAAGACACTGTGTGATTGGGTGGAAGTTCGGAGTGAAGATAGTGTTTGGAGGAATGCAGATGGTCTTCGCAAGGATTTATTGACTGAAGAGTGTAGAGGCGTCAGCAGGAGTAGAACAGCATATTTTGAGAATGGTAAAGTTTTCGGGTCTGTAAATATCGTCAACATAGACTTTGTTCTTAGTACTGATATCTTTTATTAAGTCTTCTTTGTCTGTGTCATAGGCTGTCAGGAGAGAGTAGTCTACGTGTTTGCAATGACTGTGCTTTTGGCACGGTGCTCAGGAGTCCAAATAATGGTGAAGCCTGCGTTGAGAAGTTTTTGTCCGGTATCGGTTGAGGTGTATGGTTCGTAGGAATGTTTGTCAAGAAGGAGTTTGAAGCCTGAGTTAGTTTTAAAGACTTTTAGTTGAGTTGCACCAGTGATCTGATACAATAAATTTTCAGGACAGATAGTGGCATCAGGATTAGAGAATTTGAGGTTTAGCGAGGAATTGGATTTAGAAGAGGCAGAGACAGCTGTGGGTGGTAGAGGGAGAGTGGAAGGGAGGTGGGAGGTGAAAGGCAACGAAGGCATCGTCTAATTACGTAAAGATGAAATTGGTGGTGACTATCGGCCAAAAGTAAGAGTGCTCAGCTAGGCAAGTACGTGTAAGTAGACACACGTACTTGCCTGGCGCAGGACACTGAGGTGATCTATAACCTAATGGAGCATTGTATATCCAGAGCGGCGGCGAGACTTGCTGTATGGCGTGCAGTCGACAGGCGTAGAGACTTCAGGCAGCAACAGGCTTCCTGCCCTTGGGTAGCCAATCACCGACGCACCAATCCTGATGGTGGAGAGGAAGACGAAGGTCCAGCAAGCACCACTTTAAGCGAAGTCTCTCCCAACACTGGGCAACTCGATAGAAGTGAGTTCGTCGATGACTTGTGTGATGTACATGAAGCATAAGCGAACGAACGAACGAACAAGTTCAGGTAAGATCCCAAATGGGATGAGTGGGGAAGACGGGACAGACGAAGAGTAGCTCTGGAGAGGAGTGTACTTAGTCATAGAAATAGAGCCAGGGCTTAACCCAGCAGCTAAGGCGATCGTGGAACAGAAATTGAGAACAGAAATTCAGGCTCTTCTGTTGGGACTCCGGTGGGGTGAGCAGGGAGGACGGGACAGGCGATGATTAGCGCTAAAGTGGAGTTTAGAATTGAGCCATGTCTTAACCCAAACGCTAAGGCGAACGTGGGTCAGAGAACGGTACCTGTCAGAGAAGGTACCTGTCACAGAATCCAAGGTTATTTGTAAATAGGGTTAGGAGCAGGATCATACAAGGAGTAGAAAAGGTTGTGTCAGTTTGTGGGTCTGCGAATGTCTTCGTCACGGAGGGAGGTCCAGTAGTCATGTCGTGTCTCAAGTTTGTCTGTCTATCATTGAGCGTCTTCCAGTACAGATTCAGCACAGGAATGTCTAATTGGGCATGGAGAGACTCACTTGTGGCGAAGTCTCCCCATCTGACATCAAGCACCCAGTGCAGTGCCTTGTTCTGGACACTCTGCAGTTTAAGTTTGTTTTAGCTGCAAAAGAGAGGGCTAGAGGAGAGTAAGTTATCAGAGGACGTATTAGAGATTTGTAGAGGTGTAGTTTGGTGCGTTGGAAGGCATGTTGCAGCTTGTAGAGGCTCGCAAGGGCCTTACTAGCTATTGCATGCCTTGAGTGAATGTGTCTGTGTAAGCAAAGAAGGTAGTCATGATTAACGTCAAGGACAGTGACAGATTGTGTGATGGGGATATAAGTGCGGGTGTCAGCTGTTCTGAGCTCTACAGGTAATGGAGGATCACGTTTCCTATACTTAAAATATGTAATGCTGGATTTAGCTGCATTGGATTTGATCATCCATTTTTGTCCCAGATGGCTATCCTGTCGACCTCATTTTGTGTTTTGTGTGTGAGTGTATCTATACTGGCGTGAGTGATAAGTTGTGTAATGTCGTCTGCATAGGCTAGTGTGATGGAGTTGTGGTATATAGGTGTTGGAATGTCGTTAGTGTATAAAATGTAGAGGGTAGGGGAAAGGACAGATCCCTGGGGTACTCCAGCATTTAGTGTGAAGTAGTCAGAGTAACAGCCTTGGAATTTGATTCTCATAGTGCGGCCGTCTAGGAAGTTGCAGAGGAGTTTACGAGTAGTGAGAGGCAGGTTAAAGTTAGTGCAAAGTTTGTGTTTGAGCCCTTCATGGCAGACAGTGTCAAAAGCCTTTTCAACGTCTTTAGCAACCAGAGCTGTCCTGTTTCTTTGTTTTTTGTTTATGTGGATGTAGTTGAGAATGATGTTAATGGCATCCTGTGTGGATCTGTGAGTTCTGAAGCCAAATTGACCATCAGAAAGTAGAGAGTTGTGTTCCAGGTATCTGCGAAGGCGATGATTGATGAGTTTTTCAAAGAGTTTCCCTAAAGTTTCGAGGAGGCTGATAGGGCGATAGTTTCTAGGATCAGAGTGGTCTTTATTGGGTTTAGGAAGGAGGATAGCAGTAGCAGCTTTGAAGAGGGAAGGGAAGTATCCAGAGGCGAGGGAGGCATTGAGGAGGTTTGTGTAGGCAGTAATGATAGTCAGGAAGGTGTTTTAGGATAATATGGTTTAGGCCGGAGGCACCAAGAGCTTTGGGAGGAAGGTGTCTGAGGAGAGTGTACTTGAAAGGAGTGTCGAGTTCTTGGGAGGAGGTAAGAGAGTCCAGATGTTTGTGGTGCTGTCTGGTGTTGTTTCGTGTGTGTGTGTGTAGTGCTCCAGTGTTCTATGTTCTGAATGTGTTGGATAGCGTTAGGGTGGGGTGGGTGAGGGTGGAAAATGTTTTCCCAGATGTGTTTGAAGATGTTAATAGCAGCATGCGGGTCTGAGATGTGTGTGTTGTTGTGGGTGATGTGTTTGAATTTCTTGGTGGGAGTGATGCCTCTGATTTTTTTGATAGAGTCCCAGAAGGTTTTGGTGTTTTTGATATGCTGTTTGTCTGCTTGTTGTATGAGCTGTGACCAGTGATTGTTGTGGTCTTGGTCTACACTGTGTAGAATGTTGTTTCTGAGGTACATGAGATCTAATCAGACTTGATTAAATCTGTGTGTGATGTAGAGGAATCGGTTGTGGTAGCAGATAATTAGTCTCCTTGTTCTGATTGAGGGTTTGAAGGAATAACGAGTGGTGTGGATTTTCTTTGGTATTGCGGTGTTGGCTGCTTGTGTAATGGTGTCCTGGATGAGAGCAAGTTGAGTGTCAATGTCAGGGATGGGTTTGTTGTTGTAGTCATAGGTGAGGTTAGTATTGTCTATGTGTTGTTTGAAGGCATCCCAGTCAGCGTTCTTGTAGGAGACTGAAGGTGTGGCTGGGATGAGGATAGGGTTGGAGGAGATGTGTAAGATGACAGGAATGTGATCAGAGACTATAACAGGGCCAGGTGATATGTAGTGTTGAAAGAGAGAGCTGGCTCGGTTTGCCAGTATGATATCGGGTTTGCCTTGGCCAGTGTGGTTATAGAAGGTATTGAAGTCTGGGCCGAGGTGAACTAGGTGTTTGTGGTTTGTGAAGTTGAGTAATTGGTGACCAAGTTGGTTGTTACTGGTGTGATGAAAGGCGGTGTGTTTGGCATTCATGTCAGCTAGTGGGTATGTTGGTGTGTTGGTGTAGTTGAAGACTAAGGAAAGGTGGTGCATGTTGAGAATAGTGTTTGGGCGAGCATAGGTGGTGAAAAAGATAAAGGGGCCAAGGTGGGTGTGAATTCTGACCACAAGACAGTGTTGGTGAATAAAAGGGATTGTGAGAGATTCGTGTTTTATGCTGGATTTGACATGGATGGCAACCCCATCGTGGGGATCATAGGGGGACTGTAGTGCAGTATAACCATAATTGTGGATACACTGAGGGGCTTTGAGGCAAGTATTGTTTTAGCAAAACAATATCTGGCCTCTCTGCTACAAGGAGCTCGGCCAGTAGGTGTCTAATTGTGAAGTAAGAACCTACGTTGAACTGAATCACCTTAAACATGATTAATGGTTTCGTCATACCAAAGATAGCATTGGGGGAGTTTATATTTAAGCCCGTGATAGTGGTGCCATCGGTGGATGTGTGTTTGTAGGTGTTACCGACCCATTTTCTGGAGGGGGAGGAAGAGATGGATCTCTTTTTATGTTCTTTGGTCTGTATACCAGAGGTTGGGGCAGGTTTAGGATTGAGTGGATTTCGTTTGGAGGAGGAGTTGGACCTGGATGAAGTCTTGGATGTGGTGGAGGAGGAGTGGGCGATGGTGGATGCAGAGGAAGTGGAAGCTTTGGTAATGGAGGAAGTAGTGGGTAAAGAGGTGGGGGAGTAGTAGAAGTAGTTAAGAGGGGTAGGGGAGGAGGGGTGCTGGTAGGAGGGGTAGATGTGAATATGGGTATGTGCTGAGGGGTGTTGGTGGGAGTGAAGAGGGGTAGGAGAGGAGGAGAGATGGAGGGTGTAGGAAGAGGGGGAGTGGGAGAGGTTGTAGGGGGTTTAGAAGAGAAGCAAGAAGGAGGGATGATTAGAGAGGGAAGATTGTTAGCAGACAAGATTAGGTTAAGGACATGTGAGTAGTCTGATTGTTAAGCTTGAGAGGTTACCATCGCAGAGTGGGAAGCAGTGGCAAGTTGACAGTTAGTTTTGTAGTCTAGTGTGGGTGTAGGCATAGATGGAGAGGTGTTTGTAGTCTGTGTGTTGATGTTTGATGTGTGTAAGGTAGAAGAGGTAGGCCAAGTGCGTGGGGAGGCTCAGGCATTGGGGGTTGGAGAGGGCGGTTTGGTAGGGGAGGGAGGTACAGGGATGGGGTTGGGGAGGGAGGGAGGTTGGCTTGCTCTGAGGGAGGAGAGAATGTCTTTTCTAGAGGGGCAAGAATTTGCAACTGCAGTATGTGACCCGCCGCAGTTAGAACATTTAAAGGGGAGGTTGCAAGTATTCCAGAAGTGGCCAGTTGCTGAACATCTGGAGCAGACTTGTGTAGATGTACATGTGTTTTTGTCGTGGCCGTATTTGTAGCATTTAAGACATGGTGTGATTGGGTGAAAGTTCGGAGTGAAGATAGTGTTTGGAGGAATGCAGATGGTCTTCGCAAGGATTCCTTGACTGAAGAGTGTAGAGGCGTCAGAAGGAGTAGAACAGCATATTTTGAGAATGGTAGAGTTTTCGGGTCTGTAAATATCGTCAACAGAGACTTTGTTCTTAGTACTGATATCTTTTATTAAGTCTTCTTTGTCTGTGTCATAGGCTGTCAGGAGAGAGTAGTCTACGTGTTTAGCAATGTCTGTGCTTTTGGCACGGTGCTCAGAAGTCCAAATAATGGTGAAGCCTGCGTTGAGAAGTTTTTGTCCGGTATCGGTTGAGGTGTATGGTTCGTAGGAATGTTTGTCAAGAAGGAGTTTGAAGCCTGAGTTGGTTTTAAAGACTTTTAGTTGAGTTGCTCCAGTGATCTGATACAATAAATTTTCAGGACAGATAGTGGCATCAGGATTAGATAATTTGAGGTTTAGCGAGGAATTGGATTTAGAAGAGGCAGAGGCAGATGTGGGTGGTAGAGGGAGAGTGGAAGGGGGGTGGGAGGTGGTAGAATCGTCTAATTACCTAAAGATGAAATTGGCGGTGCCTATCAGCCAAAAGTAAGAGTACTCAGCTTGGCAAGTAAGTGTAAGTAGACACGTACTTGCCTGGAGCAGGACACTGAGGTGAACTGTAGCTTGATGGAGCACTGTATATCCTGAGCAGCGGCGAGACTGGTTGTATGGCGTGCAGTCGACAGGCGTAGAGACTTCAGGCAGCAACAGGCTTCCTGCCCTTGGGTAGACAACCACCGACGCACCAATCCTGATGGTGGAGAGGAAGACGAAGGTCCAGCAAGCACCACTCTAAGCGAAGTCTCTCCCAACACGGGGCAACTGGAGAGAGGCGAGATCGTCAATGACGAAGCATAAGCAAGGCGCCTGACGCTTATATACTAACGTCAGGTGGTAATGGGACGTGTAGCAGACGAGGGCATAGTCACTTGTAGGCGGGATTTCCCATTGGAAGTAGATCCTACCCAAAGTGATGGGTTAGTTGTAGTAGTAGTTGTCGTAGTCGTGAAGGTTATGTACAAGTCGTGATGAATGGTTTGAAAAACCGACAAGTTGAAGATTGAGACACTTATGCAGCATATGGGAATCTTTATTCAGGAAACGTTTCGCCACACAGTGGCTTCATCAGTCCAATACAAAGAGGAAGGCGTAAGGAGAGGAGGAGTATGAGGTAATCAGTCCCTCAGCCTGGAGTCGATGTGTTCAGTCCATCAATCTTGTAGAATGTACAGCATAGGGCCGTAGACGTGGCTTATATACTGTAGTGAGGTGACGTGAAGCAGACGGAGGTGGGATCATAGTGGTACCATCCACTAGTCGAAGTAGGTCTTTGTCCAAAGGTTGAACAAGCGTTGAAGAATTCTTTGTAAGAAGATCCCATGATGCTATAATCCGTATGCGGTCTTCTTTGTCCTCTCCCAAGTTTCATAACTTTGCACTTGTTGGGGCTAAACTACAGGAGCCAGTAATCGGACCAGGCTTGCAGCCTGTTCAGATCCCTTTGTAGTATTTTCTAATAACCCCAGGAGGCAGCTCAGATGAAAATTCACTCACACATGAACTATTAAATTTCCATAACAAATTCACCTTAAACCAGCAAATAATAGAGCAAGACTAGAAAATACACTGGACCTCATCTTCACTAATAATGATGATCTGATACGAAATATAACAGAATCAAAGACAATACACTCAGGCCACAACATAAAAGAAGTACAGATATGTATACTCAGGGCTCCTGACCAGCAAAAGGTAATCAGTTATGATGGTGTCTTCACCAAATTCAACTTCAATAACAAAAACTTACAGTGTGATCAAGTCAACCACGTCCTAAATAAAACAAGCTGGGGAGAAATCCTTAACAACACAGATCCAAACCTTTACCTAGAAAGAATTAACTTCGTGGTTTAAGGTATGCTCAAGGCACATTCCTTTAAGAAATAGGAAAAGAAGAGATAAACTAAAAAGAGAGAGATACTCCATATGCATGTGAAGGTGAAGAATCACAGCTGCTGAAAGGGAGTTTATCTAAAATACGAAGAGAGGCACTGATCAGAGAAATAGTAAAAATAGAATTTAAGCTTAAAGAATCATACAGGAGACAGCAAACTCAGGAAGAACTAAAAGCTGTAAATGAAATTGAAAGAAACCCAAAATATTTCTTTTCTTATGCCAAGTCTGAGGCAAAACCAACATCCAATACTGGACTCTTGCTTAGACGAGATGGGACTTAAGCAGATGACACAAAGAAATGAGTGAGATACTTAAGTCCCAATATGACTCAGCGTTTAGTGGGCCGTTAACCAGACTAAGAGTGGTCAATCTAAATGAACTTTTAAGACCGAGACTCAAAATTTGGTCAATTCAAAAATCTCTGATATTATCCAAACACTTCGAAAACTCAATAAATGACATGCCCATGCACTTTGCTGCAGGCCCAGATTCGTGGAACTCCGTGCTTATTAAGAACTGTAAGAATCCCTTTTCACATGCCTTTAGTGTTCTATGGAGAGGGAACATGAATACAGGGGTCGCCTCACAGTCACTATAAACAACAGACACAGCCCTGCTCCACAAAGGTGCCAGTAAAGCAATTGTAAAGACTTACAGACCAATAGCATTAACGTCCCATATAAAAATCTTTGAAAGTGTTCTAAGAAGCAAGATTGCCACCCACCTAGGTACCCATCAATTACACAATCCAGGGCACGTTTAGAGCAGGCCGCTCCTGCCTGTCTCAAATACTAAACCACAATGACAGGATCTTGGATGCTCTGGAGGACAAACAAAAAGTAAATGTATTATACACAGACTTTACGAAAGCCTTCCACAAGTGTGACCATGGTGTAATAGCGCACAAAATGCTTGATAAAGGAATAACAGGAAAAATTGGTAATTGGATCTTGAACTTCCTAACAAATAGAACACAAAGAGTAAAAGAAAACAGTAAAGTTTGAGACGGCTACAGTGAAAAGTTCTGTTCAAGGCAGAGTACACTCCCTCATCCTGTTACTAATGCTTATATCTGGCATAGACAGAGATGTAAGCCACTTGTCTTCCTTTGCGGATGGCTCCCAAATTTGCCTGACAGTGTCGTTTATCAAAGACACTGCTGGACTCCAAGAAGACATCAACCAAATCTTTACATGGGGCGCAGAAAACAGTATGAAGTTCAGGGAAGAAAAATTTCAATTATTCCGATATGGAAAACTCGAGAAAATGAGAACTGTATCTGAGTATAAAACAAATTCCAACCACACAATAGACCGGAAAACTAATATGAAGGACCTGTAAGTGATAATGTCAGAGGATCTCACTTTCAAAGATTACAACAATGTAAGAATGTCTCTGTATGTCATCTGTAGTTATGCAACGTTGCAAGAGTGACAACAGAAGAATTGATGGAAAGTTTTCTCAGAGTAAGTTTGTGTGGCGATACCAGCAGTAGAGTACACCAGCAGGTGCTAGACACACTGCACACAACCGAGGAGGTGAAGAAACTGCTATGTAAACTAAATACCTCGAAAGCGGTGGGCCCAAATCACATTTTATATGGGTCCTGAGAGAGAGAGCACAGCCACTGTGTCTGCCGATAACATTAATCTTCAACAAATCCATCTAAACCTGGCGACTGCCGGAGTTGTGGAAGACAGCAAATGTAATCCAATTTTTACGAAGACAAACAGGCAGTGCTAAACTACAGACCAGTGTCATAAACATGTATAGTGTGTACAGTTATGGAGAAGATTATCAAAAGAGTGGTGGAGCACCTAGAAAGAAATTGGACTCAGCGTGCCTCGTTGTGCTCCCGGCTTTCTGGTGTTTTCACGGTCGCTCTTACGTGCTAGAACTTTAATTTGTGTCATCAATCCTATACGATACATCCCTCTAGCGCCTGGAACCAATCTTGGGCGGAAAACATTATATACTGAGTCAAAAAAGGAGAATTAGTGTGCATTACCTAGCAGAGTTTACTGCCAGAGGGGAATCATAGGCCTGTTTCCCGTGTGGAAAAAATAATAATAATTGAACGTTGTGTCAGAGGAAAGAAAGTCTCCCTGAAAGCTTTGAGTATACATAGTGTATAGTGTATACTACAGTGGCTCCCTAGTATATTGATGATAAAGGCTAAAGTGTCATTTGAAAACAGGTGAATTTGTAAATGAAGGAAAAGCCTATAGGGCAGGTCCAAAAGTCCCCAGAAATTTACCACATCAGCTGTTTTTATAATCTTCCTGGCCTGCTGTGTCTCGCATATATCTGTGATACCAGTGAATGCAAAATACAGTGTTGTAGAGAAATAACCATTTATAATGGTACTTAGGGGAGTGGAGGGGACTTTCATTATTTTTTTTTCTTGAAATAGAGACGTTACGTGAATTTCATAAAAACTTAGTTACCACGGCGAATAACAAAACGAGAAGAAAATTATTATACAAAAAAAAGCGCCCTTCCCTCCAAAAAATTTGCCCAGTCAACTATAGTGATTTTAGCATTTATTGTGGTGGGACGGAAAAAAAAAAAAATAGAAAAGCCAGTCAGCGATTGATAAAAAAAGAGGTCGATGTACGTCTTTGGGGAGCTGCCGATATCCCCCGGCTCTTCAACCGCAATTTACTTTTGATCAGTCAAACACATTTTCCCGGGGAGATTTTTTCCAGTAATCCTTCTGTGTTGCTCAAACACCGCCCAGTAGTTTTAATTAAGGGACCCACTGATCAACAGATGATGGTCCGAACCCTTGACGGTCCAAACCCGGGTGGTTTCAAACATTTTTTTGGACAATAAGAAAATGAAAAACGGAGGGGTTTTTTGTGGGCGCCCTTATAAAACAAACTTTAAAAAATTTTCAGGAACGTGACGGTAAGCGTCCAATATAAAAAAAAGGGTTTAGAAACAGAAAAACAAATATAGGCTTTATTTAAGGGTTTTAATATAAATTCAAGAGGTTTTCTAGTAGACTTGCAGTAAAAACAACCATTCAAAACATTATAAGCTGTTGTTTGTCTGGGTCAGTCAAACAAAAGGGCTACCCATGGTAAATTGTCTTTTTGTGGGAAAATTTGGGGCACGCTCCCTTTTGCAGATATCCCCGAATAGCTAAAGGTTTTTAAAAAGGAAGTGTTTTTGGGTATCCCAAATGAGGAAAATCTGTGGATAAAAACCAAGGGTATTAAAAGGGATAACATCAAAGCTGTTTCAGAAAAACCCGGAAAAAAGCTTTCTACAACGATGGGAACATAAAAAAGTCGGGCTGAAATGGTTTCTGCCCTTGATACTGGCCATTTAGTCACAAACTGTAAGGGGGGTGATGCTGGGAGTCGTAAAAGTAGGGGGGATAGTCTGTCCTGGGAGACAGTAATGGTGAAGTGGAGGTGCTGCTGGGAGCATAATGGGGAAGCTGGAGGTGCTGTCCTGGGAGACGTAATGGGAAACTGGGGATAGTCCTGGGGGAAAAAGTAATGGGGAAGCTGGAGGGGCTGCCTGGGGAAGAAATGGTGAAGTGGAGATACTGTCCTGGTAACAGTAATGGGTTTAAGCTGGAGATTTTGTCCCGGTGTCGGGAATTTTTACGCAGGAAGGAATACATTATAATTGGGGGGGAACAAAAAAAAAACAACCCCCCCTCATAGAGGACAGGGAGCATAGTAGGGGAAACAAGTGTAGTCAAAGATAAAGATTAAAACAATATTGCAAACCAGAAATACGCAGGAAATAGCCAAAACATGAGGACTCAAAATAGCATAGTGAGGTACATTTACCAAAAACAATGGTGGGAGCCTCCATGTTGGTGCTAGGGAGGATAGGAATAAGACAGGGAAACATGAACCAAACAGGGAATACAGTCACAGAATCCAAGGCAAACGGAAACCAAGCTGTGCACATTACTATGCACTTGGTATCTGCTGCATGGGAAGGAAATTGGAGAAAAAACAGATGGGACATGCAACTAGGACCACCCTAGAAAATGTCTTGCATATGACAACAGGGAAATGCAAAATCCCTTCTGTAAGCTTTTTCACCCTGAAATGTGTATCTTCAGTACAGGAAGAAATGACTGTGCTATAACTTAAAATTGCCAGGCATACCATCTAAGGGGACAAAAAGCTACAACATCCAGTCCATGGGAAAAAACCTGGGGAGCCACAGCCACTCAAGAGGGAGAGGTTTTTAGTGCCAGGAAGGAATAAAAAACTGCAGGAAATGGCAGAAAACGTAGTTACACCAAAATCCAGTCAATTCCTGGAGTGGAACACAGTCGATGGCCTCACTCCAAACACAATACAGATACTTTAATGCCGGAAAAAAAAAAATCCCCCCCAGTCCCAACCATACCACCAGTCCGATAACATTCTTTTTGACAAATATACAGGGTTCAAAGCCAAGAATAAAACAACAAAATACCTTTCATCCGTGGACTGCTTGCAGAGGCAAAGGCAATGTTCGCGGCTTTCACTGAGACCACATTAAGGATCACTTGGACAACGAAATTGGATCCCAGGTTACAACTTATACAGATGTGACAGATGTTGAACAGGCAAAAGGGGGGGGTTGGCCTTAACATTGCAGAGTCACTTGTTTGCACAGAAACTGCTTAATGCCTCAAATGAGTAGCTGAAGTTTTAGCAGTAACGGTCGAGAACCAAAACTAGTCTTTGTGGTAGTCTTACAAGCCTCCGGATGCAACATTCCCAGCAATTCCCGGACAAGCACTTTAAAAATTGCACGGTCTGGAAAATCTTCAGCTCCTGCACCCACATCTTGCTCTCCTGGGGGATTTCAACTTAAGGCACCTAAATTGGAGGATATAGCATATAATATTGTTGCAGTAATATCACCAGGAGGCAGCTCTGATGAAAACTCATCCACTCACAGAGCTTTTAAATCTCTGCACAAAAATTCAATTTAAACCAAGCAAATAATAGAGCGCTACTAGACTGGAGAATTACTCTTAGTCCTCATCTTCACTAACACTGAAGATCTGATAAGAGAATGTCTCCTAATCAAAAACAATATACTCAGATCCAACATATTGAGGTTCAGACATGTATGCGTGGAGCCTCTCAGACCCGACAAAATGAGGACTAGTCACGAGGGAGCATTCACCAAATTCAACTTCATAAACAAAAACATAAAGTTGGGACCAAGTTAAACCAAGTCCTAACGATATAAGCTGGGAAGATATACTAGAACACAGACCCAAACTTATGCTGTAGAACAGAGTAACTCGGTGGCCACTCGATGTAGCACAAGGCTTATTCCTCTAAGAAAAGGAGGAAGTAGATGTAAAATAGAAAGCGGACCGGCGCTCCCTTTAAGGCGACGGATAAGAATAACAGGAGCGGCTCTAAAAGAGGGTCAATATATCAGAAATGCGCAGGGCGACACTGGTTCAGAGAAAATAGCAAGCTCGAACTTAAGCTAACAAGAATCCTTTAGGAGTCAGGAATCGCGGGAAGAACTAAAGCATAAATGAAATCGAAAGAAACCCAAAGTATTTCTTCCCCTCTCCTATGCCAAATACAAAAATCGAGAACAACGTTCCAGTATTGGGCCCCTACTTAAACAGATGGGTCCTACACAGATGACAGCAAGGAAATGAGTGAGCTACTCAAGTCCCACTATGACTCAGTTTTTAGCAAGCCGCTAACAGGACTGAGAGTCGAAGAATCAAAAGAATTTTTTATGAGAGAGCCACAAAATTTGATTAACACAAGCCTATCCGATGTTATCTGACGCAAATGGCTTCGAACAGGCGATAAATGACATGCCCTTGCACTCTGCCTGGGCAGACTCATGGAACTCTGTGGTCATCAAGAAACTGCAAGAAGCCCTATCACGAGCCTTTTCCATCCTATGGAGGGGAGCATGGGACACGGGGGTCGTCCCTCAGTTCATAAAAACAACAGACATAGCCCACTCCACAAAGGGGGGCAGTAAAGCAACAGCAAAGAAACTACAGACCATAGCAATAACATCCCATATCATAAAAAATCTTTGAAAGGGTCCTAAGAAGCAAGATCACCACCATCTAGGAAAACCATCGTTACACAACCCGGGGCGGCAACATGGGTTATGAACAGGTTTTCGCCGCTCCTGTCTGTCTCAACTACTGGATCACTCTACGGACAAGGTCCTAAATGCACTTTAGGGAAGACAAAAGAATGCAGATGTAATATATACAGGACTTTGCAAAAGCCTTCGGACAAGTGTTGACCATGGGCGTAATAGGCACAAAATGCGCCGCTAAAGGAATAACAGGAAAAGTTGGTCGATGGATCGTATAATTTCCTCACTAACAGAACAACAGAGAGTAGTGTCAACGGTTAAAGTCCGAGGGCAGCTACGGTGAAAAGCTCTGTTCCCACAAGGAACAGTATAGCTCCATCGTGTTTTTTTTTTTTTTTTCCCCTCATCCTCATATCCGACATAGAACAAAGGATGTCACCCCCCCACAAACAGCACGTGTCTGCCTTTGCGATGGACACCCGAATCTGCATGACAGTGTCTTACATTGCAGACACTGCAAGGCTCCAGGCGGACATCAACAATCTTACAGTGGGCTGCAGAAAACAATATGAAGTTCAACGATGAGAAATTTCAATTACTCCAGATATGGTAAACATGAGGAAATTAAATCTTCATCAGAGTACCAAAACAAATTCTGGCCACAAAAATAGAGCGCAAACACCAACGTCAAAGACCTGGGAGTGATTATGTCGGAGGGATCTCACCTTCAAGGACCATAACATTGTATCAATCGCATCTGCTAGAAAAATTGCAGGATCGGATAATGAGAACCTCAAAATAGGGCGGCACAAGCCCATAGATGACACTCTTCAGGTCATTGTTCTTTCTAGGCTGGAATATTGCTGCACTCTATCAGCCCTTTCAAGGCAGGTGAAATTGCCGACCTAGAAAATGTACAAGAGAACTTTCACGGCGCGCCATATCGGAGATAAAACTCCTCAATTACTGGGAGCCCCAGAGCGCTGAGGTTTTAAACCTGTATTCCTGGAACGCAGGAGGGAGAGATTACATGATTATTACACCTGAAAATCCTAGGATGGACTAGTACGAACATGACACGCAACCTCACTCACTCGAAGAACAGACTTGGCAGACGATGCACCATCCCCCAATGAAAAGCAGGGGTGTCACTAGCACGTAGAGCCCATTTACAATAAGTGTCAGGGGACCGAGACTGTTTCAAACTGCCTCCAGCAACATAAGGGGGATTACAACAGGGACCCAGGCAGTCTTCAAGCTGGCACTGGACAAGCACCTAAAGGCAGTTCCTGATCACGGCGGGCTGTGGCTCGTACGTTGGTTTGCGTGCAGCCCAGCAGCAAAACAGCTGGATGGATCAGGCGCTGTGATCCACCAGGAGGCCTGGTCACAGACCGGGCCGCGGGGCGTTGACCCCCGAAACTCTCTCAGGTATACACTCCAGGTTTACCCAAGAGACGTAACATTCTGTGTTTATAAGCCTAGAATTCTTAAAATTATTAAACTGTATGATGACACATTTTCATAATGCGCTTCAAACTTTTTAAACTTCTTTAAAAAGCACTAAAAAGGGTGCACATAAAAACTATTCTAATTGAAATTTGAAAATAAAACTGGTTTACATAAGACGTTACTGTAGAAGCCAAAATTAAAAATTTCGAATGTAAATTGAGGGGACATCGCTTTACCATTTTCGGAAGTTAATCTGTTTCTATGAGAAGAGTGTTCCATCGATAGGTGATCAATGTTAGACTCTGCGGTAAGTAGGGTGATAGTCTGTTATTTACTGGCTTGGCTAACCAAACAACGGAAGAAAGGAATAAGCACATTTCCTTCCCACACTCATAGTGGGTGGTGGGAGATCAGACAATAGGCAACATTAGGCAACTTTATTCTCGGAAAATAACGTTGCCTAAATGTTGCCTATGTGTCTTATCTTCCAACCTGTCGGGGGGTTTTTCCGTTTATTTGTATAACATTTGATAATACTCTAGTGGGTTGTACTTACGACCTAAATATCATTGCCATACATTTGTCCTGTTTTTATGTCTGTGATAACACCAACCCAATACGGTTTGCGTGTGGTGGTGGCTTCTTTGTGTTTTGGGAATGATCCGAGCCAGATGTCTGCAACGTGCTGTTGTTGGGCGTGCTGGCTGTAGTATCAAAACATTCGTTAATCCAGTTTCCATAATCTTGTTTATAATCAGCCTGACTTCTTCATCACATTCGGTTGCTGCTTGAGTCTGCTAGATGCTGCTAGCAAACCAGTTATTCTCAATATTGTCGAGGTTAGTTTTAATGACTGTCCACTGCATTACACTTAGAAGCTATTCATATTTCGGGGGGAAACTAGTAATGTGTTAAGTAGTATGTAGAGAGTTGTGGAAACTCTTCCCACTTAGTTACCCACTGACACTTTGGAACAGTAGCCATGTTACCATGGACGATAATCTTGAATTACTAAAAGTTTTGTTGAAAAAATGTTTCGTTGTACTTGACAGTCTTTCTGAGACCAGAAATTTTTCTCACTAACACGTGTAATGTGAAATATTTACCACACAAAAAAATTTAATTGACGATAACATTCTTTTTGCTTCCATCAAATGAGGGTTTGTGTGTGTGTGTGTGTGTGTGTGTGTGTGTGTGTGTGTGTGTGTGTGTGTGTGTGTGTGTGTGTGTGTGTACTCACCTATTTGTACTCACCTATTTGTGGTTGCAGGGGTCGAGTCCTAGCTCCTGGCCCCGCCTCTTCACCGGTTGCTACTAGACCCTCTCTCTCCCCGCTCCATGAGCTTTATCAAACCTCGTCTTAAAACTGTGTATGGTTCCTGCCTCCACTACGTCATTTTCTAGGCTATTCCACTGCCTTACAACTCTATGACTGAAGAAATACTTCCTACTATCTCTCTGACTCATTTGTGTCTTCAACTTCCAATTGTGGCCTCTTGTTTCTGTGTCCCCCTCCCTGGAACATCCTGTCCTTGTCCACCTTGTCTATCCACGCAGTATTTTATTATGTCGTTATCATGTCTCCCCCGACCCTCCTGTCCTCCAGTGTCGTCAGGCCGATTTCCCTTAATCTTTCTTCATAGGACATTCCCTTAGCTCTGGAACTAACCTTGTTGCAAACCTTTGTACTTTCTCTAGTTTCTTGACGTGCTTTATCAAGTGCGGGTTCCAAAAAAGGTGTGCATATCCAGTTGGGCCTGACATACACGGTGTACAGTGTTTGATGATTCCTTTCTAAAAGGGGTTTGGGGGGGGGGGAAATGTGTTTTTTAGGTTTGCCAGGCGCCCATTGCTGCGCGTTATTTGATTGATGTGTGCTTCCCGGGGACATGTCGGTGTTTTTACTCACCCCCAAAATCTTTCCCTTGGTGGGTTTTCAGTTTTTTGGCCCCCCTA
>NC_069402.1:12224822-12254822 GCF_026875155.1 Cherax quadricarinatus
GAGAGAGGAGGGAGGAGGGAGAGAGAGAGGAGAGAGGAGAGAGAGAGAGAGAGAGAGAGAGGGAGAGAGAGAGAGAAGAGGAGAGAGGGAGAGAGAGAGAGAGGAGAGAGAGAGAGAGAGGAGAGAGAGAGGAGAGCGGAGAGAGAGAGGAGAGAGGAGAGCGAGAGAGAGGGAGAGAGAGAGGAGAGAGGGAGAGAGAGGAGAGAGAGGGAGAGAGGAGAGAGGGGAGAGGGAGAGGAGAGGAGAGGGGAGAGAGAGAGAGGGAGAAGAGAGAGAGAGAGAGGAGCGGAGGAGAGGGAGAGAGGAGAGGAGAGGGAGAGAGAGAGAGAGAGAGAGAGGAGAGAGAGAGGGGAGAGAGAGAGGGAGGGAGAGAGAGAGAGAGAGAGGGAGAGAGAGGGAGAGAGAGGGAGAGAGGAGAGAGGAGAGGAGGGGGAGAGAGAGAGAGAGGAGAGAGAGAGAGAGAGGAGGAGAGGAGAGAGGAGAGAGAGAGAGAGAGAGAGAGGAGAGAGAGGAGGGAGAGAGAGAGAGAGGGGGAAGAGGGAGAGAGAGAGAGAGGAGAGGAGCGGAGAGAGAGGGAGAGAGAGGGAGAGAGAGAGGAGAGAGAGGGAGAGAGGGAGAGAGAGGGAGAGAGAGAGAGAGGAGAGAGAGAGAGAGAGAGAGAGAAGGGGGAGAGAGAGAGAGGAGAGAGAGGAGAGAGAGGGGAGAGAGAGAGGAGAGAGAGAGGAGGGGGAGAGAGGGAGAAGGGAGAGAGAGGAGAGAGGGAGAGAGAGGGGAGAGAGAGAGGAGAGAGAGGAGAGTGAGAGGTGGGAGAGAGAGAGAGAGGAGAGAGAGGAGAGAGAGAGGGAGAGAGAGGGAGAGAGGAGGAGAGAGGGAGAGAGAGAGAGAGAGAGAGAGAGAGAGAGAGAGAGAGAGAGGAGAGAGGAGAGAGGGAGAGGAGAGAGAGAGAGAGAGAGAGAGAGAGAGAGAGAGAGAGAGAGAGAGAGAGAGAGAGAGAGAGAGAGAGAGAGAGAGAGAGAGTGAGTGAGTGAGTGAGTGATCGAGTAGGGGGAGGGAGGGAGCGAGGGAAGAAAAAGTAGGGAGTGAGGGTCTGTGGGGGGTCTGTGGGTGGGGCGGTCAGATTCCAAGGATCAGCTGTGTGTACTCACCTAGATGTGGTTTCAGGGGTCGAGACCCAGCTCCCGGCCCGCAGTGTGTATGTGTGTGCGCGCGTTCGTGTGTGTGTGTGGGCACGTCAGTTGTTTATATGTCCCAGAAATACAACTCACTTCTGTGTACCCGTAATACTAATGAGATACCATTAACACTGAGAGTAGTTCTAATAATTATAATACTAGCGTGTGTTAACAAAATCACTCTTTCACTACCTTTTTACTACATGTGTACCCAATACTTGCTTCTCAGATTGTACTGTCTTTGTGTCCTAAAACATTATCTCTCGAAACTGTTGTCAGGGCTGTAGTCCCATTAGTCCTTGCTCCTACAAATTTTATCTTCCTACTACTGCTAGGTGTTTTGTGTATGATAATCGCCTGGAGCAGGGTTTAAAGATAGCCAGCTACCAGTGTCCGCCGGGCCGGTTCTACCCTCAGACTTCCCGCCACCACAAACAAGTGAGATTTGTACGTTACTCAGAGGGGACGTCCATCCCGATGCCTGATGTACGATGCTCGCTGTACGATGCTCGTTGTATGATGACTCGTCATACACTCGCCCCTTCCGCTCTGACTTCTTCGGCTTTACTTATCTTGGCCATTTGAGTCCTAATTTACCACACTTATCACTTGTATACTGCCTTACTTTTATAATTTTCACTCCACTTTTGGTAAGTACCATACTTATTGTGATGACACCATCCTGTTATGGCGGCCTACTCCCTCAGGCCTACTGCTGCCACCACTCTGTTATAATATATTTATGTATACATATATATGTCCCTTTCTGGCTAGCTTGTTCACGCTGTGTGATACATCCACATTTTTGTCGTTACCACCCTCTCTTTAATTCTATTTGGTCTTTTCTCTTTAGTCACTCGCTTTTGTATTTGTTATATGTAACAATGTGGCAACAGTTGGGCCCACAGGCCTCAAACGAACTGGCAATTTGAAATTTTGTTTGTATAATTTCAGGCTTTCTCTCGCCTTAACTTATTTATTTATTCTAATACATTGGTGATCACTTGTAGGGTTTGTTCTGACGTTGTCACTAACACTGGATGCTTCTAGCTGCTAAAAACACGCCCTAAAAGCACTAAGATCCTCGGAGCCTGGCGCTTGTGACCCACTACTACTTTCTCTACACTGATGTGTCGTGTGTTGTGTGTGTTTATGTGTGTTCGGTGTGTGTGTGCGGTGTGTGTTTGTGTGTGTTGTTCTGTGTGTGTGTGTTGGGTGTGTGTGTGTGTGTGTGTGTGATGTGTGCTGTGTGTGTTACTCACCTATTGTACTCGCCTATTTGTGGTTGTAGGGGTCGAGTCACAGCTCCTGGCCCCGCCTCATCGCTGATTGTACTAGGGTCCTGTCTCTCCCTGCCATGAGCTCATCATACCTCGCCTTAAAACTATGATGGTTCCTGCCTCTACCACATCACCTTCTAGGCTATTCCATGGCATGCTACTCTATGACTGAGAAATACTTCCTAACATCCCTTTGATTCCCTGAGTCTTCAACTTCCAATTGTAACCTCTTGTGTCTGGTGTCCCATCTACTGGAACATCCCGTCTTTGTCCACTCGTTCTATTCCGCGCAGTATTTTTTATGTCGTTATCATGTCTCCCTGACCCTCCTGGCCTCAGTGTCGTTCCGGCCGATTTCCTCAACCTTTCTTCATAGGACGAATCCCCGTAGGACTCTGGGAATAGTATGTTGCCAACCTTTGCACTTTCTCTAAGTTCTTGAACGTGCTTGACTAGGGTGTGGATTCCAAAAATGGTTGCTGCATACTCCAGTATGGGCCTGACGTAGATGCTATACAGAGGCGTACATCGAAATCCTTATGAGGTATAACTCGGATCGCTATCCGAGGTTTGCCAGGGCCCCGTATGCTGCGCAGTTATATGATGATGTGCGCTCAGGAGATATGTTCGGTGTTTTACTCACCCCAGATCTTTTTCTTGAGTGAGGTTTGCAGTCTTTGGCCATCTAAACTATATTGTGTTTGTGCGGTCTTCTTTGCCCTTCCCAATCTTTCCATGACTTTGCATTTGGCAGGGGGTTAAATTAAGGAGCCATGCTTGCTGGACCAGGGCTTGTAGCCTGTCCAGTCTCTTTGTAGTTCCTGCCTGATCCTCGTCCGGTTTGTTCTTATCATAACTTACATCATCCTGGCAAACAAGGGACCACTTCTGAGTCTATCCCTTCCGTTATGTCGTTCTCGTATACCAAGAAACAGCACAGGCTGGGACTGACCCTGTGGAACCCCGCTTGTCACAGGGCGCCACTCTGACACCTCGCGAGTACCATGACTCGTTGTTGCCTCCCTGTCAGATATTCTCTGATTCATTGCAGTGCCTTTCCTGTATGTGCTGGTTCTTAGCTTTTGCCAGTAACATCTTGTGAGGTACTGTGTTCGAAGCCTTCTTGCCGTACAAAATACGCAGTCGATCCACCCCCTCTCTCTCATTGTCTTACTTCTTTCCCTTGTCATAAAACTCTAGTAGGTTTGTGACACAGGATTTTCCTTCCTGAAAACCGTGCTGGTTGTCAATTTACACTTGTTTCTTTCCAGGTGCCCCACCACTTCATCCTGATGATCTTTCCATGACCGTGCATACCTTACACGTTAGTGATACGGGTCTGTAGTGTAGTGCTCATGTCTAGTCTCCCTTTTTAATAAATTGGGACTCACATTTGCCATTTTCCAACCTCAGGAGTTGGCCCGTTTCAAAATGATGTGTTGAAGATTTTGTTAATGGCTCACACAATATTTGCTCCCTCTTTAAGGACCATGGAGAGATGTTGTCTGTCCCCACAGCTTTGAGGTGTCAAGTTCGCATAGCAGCTTCTTCACCTCCTCCTTGGTTATATGCTACTCATCTAGGCACCTTGCTTGTGTGCCCCTGTTCTGATGGCCTTGGAGACCTACTGGTTTCCACTGTAAAATACCTCTTTAAATCTTGTGTTGAGCTCCTGACATACTCTCGGGTCGTTTCTTGTGAATTCCCATCACCCTTCCTCGTCTCGAATTTAACTGGTCCTTGACTGTTGTTTTCCTCCTGATGTGGCTGTCAACAGCTTTCGGGTCAGTTCTTTACTTTTGAGCTATGTCATTTTCCATTGTCTCTGAGCCTCCCTTCTTATATGGCAATATTCGTTTCTGGCTCGTCGGCTGATTTCTTTATTTTCTGAGTTCTGTGTCTTCTGTATCTTCTCCAGTACTAGTACACCTAAGTATTTGCCTTCCCTACCCTTTGGTCGTGAACCAAGGGACACGTTCTGTTCTCCCATATTTCTGTTTCCTGGGAAAACAAAAACCTTCTCTGCCTCCTTGCATTTTGTTGCTTCATAGTCCCATCATTTCTAGTTATGGTTATCCTGTCGTTCCCTCGCCCATTGAAGGACTGAAGGAAGTTTTTTTTTTCTTTCCTATGCCTGAGTAGTTCCCCATTTTGTAGTTTGTTCTTTCCCAGGCCTATCCTGCTACTCTCTCCACTTGGAGTCAAAACATGTAGTCGAAGCACAGAACCACATGATCACTAATCCCAGGGGCCTTTCATACATGATACCCTCGATGTCCGAACTACTCATGGTGAATACAGGTCCAACCATTGCTGGTCATCCTTCTCCTTCTCTCTGGTAGAGTCTCTAACATGTTGATGCAGAGGTTGCTCAGTACCACATCCATCATCTTGGCTCTCCATGTTTTCGGGACCCCATGGGGCTCCTGGTTTTCCCAGTCAATTCTCATTGTGATTGAATCACCCATAACTAGGAACTTGTGCTCCCCCATGTGTGCTCTCCTGGCCACCTCGGCTAGTGTGTCGATCTTTGCTTGGTTGCTCTCATGTATTATTCTCTTGGCCTCCTGGTTCTGTGGTGGGTTGTACATTACTACAATTTATCAACTTATGTCCCTCAGACTGGATTGTGCCATACTAAGTAGTCCCTTTCGCCTGCCATCCTATCCTTCCATTTTCTCAAACCCACATGGTTTTTAATGCGCAGTGCATGCAACTCCTCCTCCCCTCTCCTCCCTCTGTCTTTCCTGAGGATTGATATCCGGATGAAAGATTGAATCTTGTTATATTCTGGTTTGAGTTTTTGTTTCTGTGTGTGCTTGCTATTATGTCTGGGAGGTACTCTTTGATTCTTTCGTGCCACTCCTCATAATTGTTTGTTATTCCCATCTGCATTAGTATACCACACCTACAACTTATTTTCTAAGACTGTGGTTGGGAGGTATATTGGGGTTGTGGAAATGGGAGTCCTGTGTGTGTGTGTGTGTGTGTGTGTGTGTGTGTGTGTTTGTGTGTGTGTGTGTGTGTGTGTGTGTGTGTGTGTGTGTGTGTGTGTGTGTGTGTGTGTGTGTGTGTGTGTGTTTTATGTTGTGTGTGTGTGTGTGTGTTTGTGTGTGTGTGTGTGTATGTGTGTGTGTGTGTGTGTGTGTGTTTTGTGTGTGTGTGTGTGTGTGTGTACTCACCTAGTTGAGGTTGCGGGGGTCGAGTCCGAGCTCCTGGCCCCGCCTCTTCACTGTCGCTACTAGGTCACTCTCCCTGAGCCGTGAGCTTTATCATACCTCTGCTTAAAGCTATGTATGGATCCTGCCTCCATACATCGCTTCCCAAACTATTCCACTTACTGACTACTCTGTGGCTGAAGAAATACTTCCTAACATCCCTGTGATTTATCTGTGTCTTCAGCTTCCAACTGTGTCCCCTTGTTACTGTGTCCAATCTCTGGAACATCCTGTCTTTGTCCACCTTGTCAATTCCTCTCAGTATTTTGTAAGTCGTTATCATGTCCCCCTATCTCTCCTGTCCTCCAGTGTCGTCAGGTTGATTTCCCTTAACCTCTCCTCGTAGGACATACCCCTTAGCTCTGGGACTAGTCTTGTTGCAAACCTTTGCACTTTCTCTAGTTTCTTTACGTGCTTGGCTAGGTGTGGGTTCCAAACTGGTGCCGCATACTCCAATGTGGGCCTAACGTACACGGTGTACAGGGTCCTGAATGATTCCTTATTAAGATGTCGGAATGCTGTTCTGAGGTTTGCTAGGCGCCCATATGCTGCAGCAGTTATTTGGTTGATGTGCGCTTCAGGAGATGTGCCTGGTGTTATACTCACCCCAAGATCTTTTTCCTTGAGTGAGGTTTGTAGTCTCTGGCCCCCTAGACTGTACTCCGTCTGCGGTCTTCTTTGCCCTTCCCCAATCTTCATGACTTTGCACTTGATGGGATTGAACTCCAGGAGCCAATTGCTGGCCCAGGTCTGCAGCCTGTCCAGATCCCTTTGTAGTTCTGCTGGTCTTTGATCGAGTGAATTCTTCTCATCAACTTCACGTCATCTGCAAACAGGGACACCTCAGAGTCTATTCCTTCCGTCATGTCGTTCACAAATACCAGAAACAGCACTGGTCCTAGGACTGACCCCTGTGGGTCCCCGCTGGTCACAGGTGCCCACTCTGACACCTCGCCACGTACCATGACTCGCTGCTGTCTTCCTGACAAGTATTCCCTGATCCATTGTAGTGCCTTCCCTGTTATCCCTGCTTGGTCCTCCAGTTTTTGCACCAATCTCTTGTGTGGAACTGTGTCAAACGCCTTCTTGCAGTCCAAGAAAATGCAATCCACCTACCCCTCTCTCTCTTGTCTTACTGCTGTCACCATGTCATAGAACTCCAGTAGGTTTGTGACACAGGATTTCCCGTGTGTTTATGTGTGTGTGTACTCACCTAGTTGTACTCACCTAGTTGAGGTTGCGGGGGTCGAGTCCGAGCTCCTGGCCCCGCCTCTTCACTGATCGCTACTAGGTCACTCTCCCTGAGCCGTGAGCTTTATCGTACCTCTGCTTAAAGCTATGTATGGATCCTGCCTCCACTACATCGCTTCCCAAACTATTCCACTTACTGACTACTCTGTGGCTGAAGAAATACTTCCTAACATCCCTGTGATTCATCTGTGTCTTTAGCTTCCAACTGTGTCCCCTTGTTACTGTGTCCAATCTCTGGAACATCCTGTTTTTGTCCACCTTGTCAATTCCTCTCAGTATTTTGTATGTCGTTATCATGTCCCCCTATCTCTCCTGTCCTCCAGTGTCGTCAGGTTGATTTCCCTTAACCTCTCCTCGTAGGACATACCTCTTAGCTCTGGGACTAGTCTTGTTGCAAACCTTTGCACTTTCTCTAGTTTCTTTACGTGCTTGGCTAGGTGTGGGTTCCAAACTGGTGCCGCATACTCAATATGGGCCTAACGTATACGGTGTACAGGGTCCTGAACGATTCCTTATTAAGATGTCGGAATGCTGTTCTGAGGTTTGCTAGGCGCCCATATGCTGCAGCAGTTATTTGGTTGATGTGCGCTTCAGGAGATGTGCCTGGTGTTATACTCACCCCAAGATCTTTTTCCTTGAGTGAGGTTTGTAGTCTCTGACCCCCTAGACTGTACTCCGTTTGCGGCCTTCTTTGCCCTTCCCCAATCTTCATGACTTTGCACTTGGTGGGGATTGAACTCCAGGAGCCAATTGCTGGACCAGTTCTGCAGCCTGTCCAGATCCCTTTGTAGTTCTGCCTGGTCTTCGATCGAGTGTATTCTTCTCATCAACTTCACGTCATCTGCAAACAGGGACACCTCAGAGTCTATTCCTTCCATCATGTCGTTCACAAATACCAGAAACAGCACTGGTCCTAGGACTGACCCCTGCGGGACCCGCTGGTCACAGGTGCCCACTCTGACACCTCGCCACGTACCATGACTCGCTGCTGTCTTCCTGACAAAGTATTCCTGATCCATTGTAGTGCCTTCCCTGTTATCCCTGCTTGGTCCTCCAGTTTTTGCACCAATCTCTTGTGTGGAACTGTGTCAAACGCCTTCTTGCAGTCCAAGAAAATGCAATCCACCCACCCCTCTCTCTCTTGTCTTACTGCTGTCACCATGTCATAGAACTCCAGTAGGTTTGTGACACAGGATTTCCCGTCCTGAAACCATGCTGGCTGCTGTTGATGAGATCATTCCTTTTAGGTGTTCCACCACTCTTCTCCTGATAATCTTCTCCATGATTTTGCATACTATACATGTCAGTGACACTGGTCTGTAGTTTAATGCTTCATGTCTGTCTCCTTTTTTAAAGATTGGGACTACATTTGCTGTCTTCCATGCCTCAGGCAATCTCCCTGTTTCGATAGATGTATTGAATATTGTTTGTTAGGGGTACACATAGCGCCTCTGCTCCCTCTCTCAATACCCATGGGGAGATGTTATCTGGCCCCATTGCCTTTGAGGTATCTAGCTCACTCAGAAGCCTCTTCACTTCTTCCTCGGTTGTGTGCACTGTGTCCAGCACTTGGTGGTGTGCCCCACCTCTCCGTCTTTCTGGAGTCCCTTCTGTCTCCTCTGTGAACACTTTTTAAAATTTTTGGGTTGGTTTTCACATATTTTTCCCCGTCTTTTTCCTTTGCCCTCCCCTCCTTCCTTTCCTTAGCCTGTTACCTGGTCCTTGACTGTTGTTTTCCCCCTGAGTGGCTGTACAAAAAGTTTGGGTCAGTTTTTGGGTTTCGTGCTATGTCTTTTTCATATTGTCTTTGGGGCCTCCCTTCTTTTTGTGATATTCATTTCTGGCTCTACACTGTTCTCCTTATTCTCCTGGTCCTTTTCCTTCTTATTTCTTCCATTCCTGCACACTTGGTTTTTCCCCCCCGCACCTTTTGGGGAAACCATGGGGTCACCTGGCTTTTTCATTTTCTCCCTTTTACCCTTTGGGTACAAACCTTCCCCAGCCCCCTTGCATTTATTGTACATTTCCCTCATCTCATTAACGGTTTCCCCGCCCGTTCTCTGTCCAGAACCCCCCGGTATTCCCTTCCTTGTAGTCCCCTTTCTTGTTTTGGCTTTTATTGTCCCGGCCTTTCCCGTTCTCCCCCCACTTTTACTTACTGTGTATTTGAAGCTTTAAAAAAACCCCTGGTCACTGGCCCCAAAGGGGGCTTTCATATGTGATGTCCCATATCCACTACTGAAGGGAATACTAAGTCCCGCCTTGTGGTTACCTCTCCTCTCTCTTTGTGTGTCCTTCGTGTTGGTACATGAAGTTCCCAGTACCACCTCCTCTCTTAGCCCCCCAAGTATCTTGGCCCCCATGTGGGTCCAAGTTCTCCCAATCTATCTCCTTGTGGTTAAAGTCACCCATGATCAGGAGCTTTGCCCTGCATGCATGAGCTCTTCTGGCCACTCTAGCTAGTGTGTCAACCATCGCTCTATTGCTCTCGTCGTACTCTTGCCTTGGCCTTCCTGCTGTTCTGTGGTGGGTTATACATCACTGCTATTACCACCTTGGGACCTCCAGAGTGAAGTGTTCCCACTATGTAATCACTTTCTTCTCCGCTATCTTCTCTCTCCAGCTCATCAAAATTCCAGCGATTTTTGATCAGCAACGCCACTCCTCCACCCCCCCTGTTCCCTCTGTCTTTCCTCAGGATTTGGTATCCCGTTGGAAAGATGGCATCTGTTATCATACCTGTAAGCTTGGTTTCTGTGAGAGCTATGATGTCCGGTGATGCTTCTTTGACTCTTTCTTGCCACTCCTCCCACTTATTTGTTATTCCATCAGCGTTTGTGTACCATACCTTCAGTTTCCTTTCCAACACTGTGGTTTGGGGGGCCTGTGAGGGTGGGAGACCTGGTGGCATACTGTGGGGTTCTATAGCTTGGTGTTGGGTGGAGGCTGTGGGTGTGTGTGTGTGTGTGTGTGTGTGTGTGTGTGTGTGTACTCACCTAATTGTGGTTGCAGGGGTCAAGACTCAGCTCCTGGCCCCGCCGCTTCACTGATCGCTACTAGGTCCTCTCTCTGCTTCCTGAGCTTTGTCATACCTCGTCTTAAAACTATATATGGTTCCTGCCTCCACTATGTCAATGGCTAGGCTATTCCACTTCCTGACGACTCTATGACTGAAGAAATACTTCCTAACATCCCTGTGACTCGTCTGAGTCTTCATGATACCTTCAATCACTTTTTTCTCCTCCTGTTTTCTTTCATCAGAGGTTTCCCCTTCGGCTTCCTGGAGCCCATAGACAAAAACTGATCTCTCCCTTTCTTCCCCCCACTGTGTCTTCCATTGCGTCCTCTGAGGTGTTTTAGTTCCTTCCCGTGGAGTGTTCCTTCCTTCAGTCCCTTCCCTAGCTGTGGCCCCTATGCTTACTGGTTTGTCTTTCCTGCTCACCTGTTCCTAGCCCCCACAAGTGTCTAGTAGAGTCCTTGCAGATGTCCTAGTTCCTTCAATGTCTTCCAACCTCTCATTCGGTCATAGTGTGCTCCCTGTCTTTGTTTTGCCCCCGTGTGGATCTGACAGGACCTTTGCATACAGTATAGCTTCCTTGCTCTCTCCAGACCCTTTGTCTGTGTCTGATGTAGATATACCTGATGCTACGTCTGTATTATTTTTTTCTCTAGGCTGTTTCAGATTTCTCAGCTCCTCTTCTAAGCTCTGTATCTTGGCTTCTGCTACTGTGACATGTTGCTCCCACATTCTGCTCTCTGCAGCTAACCTCTCCTCCATCTTCCTTGCAAGCTCGTCTAGCCTCCTTCCCCAGACTTCCTACTTTTTTTTGAGCTCTGCCTCCCAATCCTACCTTCCAGATTCGTCTGTCAGACCCTTGGCTCTCATCCTTCTTCTTGGTTGCCACATTGCACCACAGAACGAAGGGGGAGAGATGGTTAGGAGGAGGGGAAGAGATGGAAAGTATGTGTGTGTGTGTGTGTGAGTGTGTGTGTGTGTGTGTGTGTGTGTGTGTGTGTGTGTGTGTGTGGGAAAGAGAGAGAGAGAGAGAGAGAGAGAGAGGGATGGGTGTGTGTATATGTGTGTGTGTGTGTGTGTGTGTGTGTGTGTGTGTGTGTTATCTAGGCCACACCTTACAACAACATATGCTGTTCCAGCTGATAGATTCACTTGGAATGAGCTTGTATTTTCGTAATTCATTTGATTTTTGAAGAGCTTGTAGTTTACTGGATGCTACAGGAGAGTGACTGAAGTTGCTCAGTGACGTCTTTTATTACTCTGTTTCAGAATATAATTAAGGATAACCAAGTTTAGTGCAGATAGAAAACAACATTATTACCATCATCCCGTGGAGTATCAACTCTTGGTCCCGCCTCTCTACTTGCCGTCTGCCAGATTCCTTCCCCCAAGCCTCGTGGGCCCTATTGTAGTATTTGTTAGATCGTTCCACTTCCTGACCGCTCTGAGGATGAAGAAGTAGTTCCTGACATCCCTCCAACTCATTTGTGGCTTTAACTCCAACTTTGCCCCATCCTTGTGTTCATGTTTCCTCACCTCTTAGACAGTCTATCCCTATCTACTCTATCAGTTACCCCGAGTAATTTGTATGTTGTTATAATGTCTCCCTTTATTCAGTTTTATTCAGTGATCAGGTTCTGTACCTTTACCTTCTCATAGCTCATCTTTTTAACTCTGAGATCAGTCTCGTTGCTGACCTCTGCACTTTTTCCAATTCCTTAACATTCTTTATCAGGTGTGGGTTCTGTGTTGGTGCTGTGTACTCCAAGACGGACGAAGAGTCTTAAATGACTTTATGGAGAATCCTGGAAGCTACTCTTAGATTTGCAGCACGAATATTATCACCAAAAGCTATTCAGTTGATGTGTGCTTCCGGCGATAAGTTTGGCGCTATGCTCACCCCTAGGTCTTTCTCTATGAGTAAAGACTGTTCTCTGTTTCCCAGTTATATGCTCTGCATCTGGTTTTTTGGCCCTTTAACAACTCTTCAAAGCTGCACCTACTGGGGTTGAATTCAAGTTTCCACTTATCTGACCAATGTGGTAAATGTACCTCACCAAAACTATGGTTAAATAAACTTGTATAACAAACACAATGTATCAATAATGAGGATACTTAGCTTTGTCGCTGTCTCTGCCTACCGCAGCTTCTGCCGGTAGGCAGAGACAGCGACAAAGCTACGGAGCTGTAGGGGACAAGTGAGAATAAACATAATTACCCCTAGGGGGTGTTATTCAGCATATCTCAGAAACTGATTGTTGATGTTAATTACCTGGTTTGGGCTCGATGGCCCGCCGGTCACCTGGTGTATGGTGGTAAATCCAGAGAAATAATGAACTAGGTATCTGCTGCCCAGCCGACCTAACTAGTATCATTACTAACTAGACTTACCTGGGTGTTTGTATCGGACCCTTAATTGATACCCGGGTATCCGGTGTCTTAACTGAAGAATAGTGTCTTTGAAGAATGTCACACGTTCTTCACTCAGTCTGGAAAGAGTAACACTCGTACTGTCACTATGCGTTCTTCAATACTTGTCTATTTGTTCATCTCTTAATAATGTAAGAAGCTGCGCACACTTCCTTTTAATATTTCTATTGTGATGATGGAGATTGTCAGTGTGGTTGAGGACGCACTGTTAGGTCCTTTGTTTGGGTCAATGCACGAGCGTAACACGTTCCTCTTACTGTGGTTTGTTGCAATCTGCCCCGCGGCGCCCTCCGTCTCTCTGGTGCTGCCCCTAGCCGGTTATCTCAACGTAATCTCCCTACTTGCTTAACACTGCAACAGTTTGCAACAAATGCTTGATTTCTTGATGTCTCGATCACTGAGAGTTCATGATTGTCCCACACGTGTATAAAGTGTTGCAGGAGTTTTCTGTACTTTTTTGCTACGGCAAAGACAGTTATTTTCCTCAATTGTCTGTCACTCGTGTACACTAACACTACTTCCAAGAGGAGTTGCAAACGTGACCAAGAGCCGTTGCAGAGTTAATCATTAAAGTGTTGATCAGGGAGGTAGACGCTATCAGCCCCCACTCATACTAACAGAAAAGAGATGGAGCCAGTATACATAGGCCAGCTGACTGGGATGGGACAAGAGAGGTGGGAGGAGTAGTAGTGGTAGTGGTAAGGCAGGTAGTGGAAGTAGTAGTAGAAGTAATAGTAGTAGCGGTAGTGTAAAATAGGGAGAATGTTTGGTGGGATAAAAAAAAGAAAGATGGAGTGAAAGGCGAAGGGAGGCAAAAGCGAAGGTAAGAGCCAAAGGTCATAGGAAAGGAAGTAGTAGCAGCGGTGGGGTCAGTCAAAGGTCAAGAAATAGGAGCACGACAGGAGAGCTAAAATCCCACAAGAGGTAAGACCAAAAATACAGGGTAGGGAAGGACAGAACACCCAAGGCAGAAGGAAGGAAACCCAGAACAAGAAAAAGGAAAAATAAGAAAGGAAAAGAGGAGAAAAAGGAATCAGGTTAAGTCATGTGTGTTCTGAAGTTTGGAGCATTTGATTAAGTAATGTGAAAAGAAGGCATGTATAGAGACAAAACCACGACTAAGGATCATACCAGGAAAGTTGTGTATAAGGAATGATTTAATAAGACGGTGACTCCTCTGTGCCCGTTATTTGTATATTTTATACTCATTAGATTTACATCGTCATCAAACAGAGATTCATCTGAAAAAAACTCTGATCGCGGGTTCTATCCCCACCCGTGGTATGGTTTGTTTGCAATCGTGTCATTACGATCTCGTGAGTCAGAGATTCACCTGACTTTATCCCAACTGGTGTGTCACTCACATATAACAGAAACAGTACCAGTCATGTAGATAAGTGGTTCAGAGATCCTCATCTGCTGGGAAGGATCCCATAAAGAAGTAGAAATATACAGATCAATCAACCTTCTGTGTTTCTGTCTTCATGTAGTTTATTATTAAGTATTGACAAGTGTTCATTACACTTATATATATACGTGTATATATATATATATATATATATATATATATATATATATATATATATTTTATATATATATATATATATATATATATATATATATATATATATATATATATATATATATATATATATATATATATATATATGTCGTGCCGAATATGTAAAACTGGTCAATTAGCAAGAACTCATTTAAAATTAAGTCCTTTCTAAAATTTTCTCTTATACGTTTAAAGATATATTTTTTTCATTAATGATAATGTAAAAATTTTTAATTTTGCACCAAAAGAATCTTAGAAAACTTACCTAACCTTATTATAACAAGAACAATTTATTTTAGCCTAACCTAACTAAATATATTTTAGATTTGTTTACAATAATTTAATACTAAACAAGCACATTGAAATATATTTTTTTCGTTAGGTTCAGAATGATTTTGGCGAAATTATTGCATACACAAATTTTCACTTGTCGTATACGGCAAGATGAGAGTTGCTATTTAAGCCAAGATCGCAAGTTCTGCCTATTCGGCACGACATATATATATATATATATTTTATATATAATATTATATATATTATATATATATATATATATATATTATATTATATATATATATATATATATATATATATATATATATATAAATTCGGAGTGTGGAAATTAGGAAAAGGTGTGGAGTTAATAAAAGTATTAGTCAGAGGGCTGAAGAGGGGTTGTTGAGGTGGTTTGGTCATTTAGAGAGAATGGGTCAAAGTAGAATGACATGGAGAGCATTTAAATCTGTAGAAGGAAGACGGGGTAGGGGTCGTCCTCGAAAAGGTTGGAAGGAAGGGGTAAGGGAGGTTTTGTGGGAGAGGGGCTTGGACTTCCAGCATGCGTGCATGAGCGTGTTAAGAACATAAGAAAGAAGGAACACTGCAACAGGCCTACTGACCCATGCGGAGCAGGTCCATGTCCCCCCCCCCCGGGTTAGATCAATGACCCACCCCCCGGATTATTCCAATGACCCACCCAGTCTGGTCCTCCACTCAAGGATGGAGCACTGCACCAGACCCAGCAGCACAAGCTAGCCAGGTCCAACTCACACCCACCCACATCCACTCATGTATTTATCTAACCTATTTTTAAAACTACACAACGTTTTAGCCTCAATAACTGTACTCGTGAGTTTGTTCCACTCATCCACAACTCTATTACCAAACCAGTGCTTTCCTATATACTTCCTGAATCTGAGTTTTTCCAACTTGAAACCATTGCTGCGAGTCCTGTCTTGGCTGGAAATTTTCAGCACACTATTTACATCCCGTTTATTTATTCCTGTTTTCCATTTATACACCTCGATCATATCCCCCCTAATTCTACGCCTTTCGAGAGAGTGCAGATTCAGGGCACTCATTCTATCCTCATAGGGAAGATTTCTGATACATGGGATTATCTTTGTCATCCTCCTTTGTACGTTTTCCAGAGCATTTATATCCATTCTGTAATACGGTGACCAGAACTGAGCAGCATAGTCTAAATGAGGCCTAACCAAGGATATATAGAGTTGAAGAACAACCTGAGGACTTCTATTATTTATACTTCTAGATATGAAGCCAAGAATTCTGTTAGCTTTATTGCGAATACTAATGCACTGTTGTCTTGGTTTTAGGTTACTGCTAACCAGAACTCCTAAATCCTTTTCGCAGTCAGTAGTATTAAGATCTACTTTATTTAGTTTATATGTGGCATGGTTATTTAACTGTCCAACATTTAGAACTTTGCATTTGTCAATATTAAACTGCATCTGCCACTTCTCCGATCATTGCGTCAGTCTATTCAGATCATCCTGGAGTGCTCTAGTGTCCTCATTAGAATGAATTGGACGGCCTGTTTTGGTGTCATCAGCAAATTTGCTTATGTCGCTATTCATTCCCTCATCTATGTCGTTTATGTAAATTGTGAACAACAACGGGCCCAACACTGACCCCTGAGGAATATCGCTTGTGATGTGCCCCCATTCTGATTTCTCCCCATTTATCCAAACTCTCTGCTGTCTATTTGTCAGCCATGCCTCTACCCAGGAAAAAATTTCTCCTCCTATCCTGTGTGCCTTAAGTTTCCTCAATAGCCTCTGGTGTGGAACTCTACCGAAAGCCTTACTGAAGTCCATATACACAATATCATATTCATTACGATGATCTACCTCCTCAAACACCTTAGTGAAAAAAGTTAGTAAATTCGCAAGACAGGAACGCCCCTTTGTAAAACCATGTTTAGAATCATTAATCAATCTGTGCCTGTCAAGATGGCTACGAATTGCTTCGGCAATTATTGATTCCATAAATTTTCCCACTGTGGAGGTAAGGCTTATTGGTCTATAGTTCGAAGCCAAGGACCTGTCACCTGCCTTGTAAATAGGTATTACATTTGACATTTTCCACTTATCAGGCACTATGCCAGTTTGTAGTGATATGTTAAAAAGATTAGCCAAAGGTATGCTAAGTTCCTCTTTACATTCCTTTAACACCCTTGCAAACAGTTCATCAGGGCCTGGGGATTTGTTAGGTTTTAGTTTCTCTATTTGTCTGAGGACCATGTCACTAGTTACCACAATCGTACATAGTTTATTATCATCCTTTTCTACATAATCTATTATTTCAGGAATATCGCTAGTATTTTCCTGGGTGAAAACTGAGAGGAAGTAGGTATTTAGAATTTCACGCATATCCTTATCACTGTCAGTGATGTGACCAGAGTTACTCTTAAGTGGGCCAATCTTGTCCCTAATCTTACTTCTGTATACCTGAAAGAACCCTTTTGGGTTAGTCTTTGAATCCCTTACGACCTTAGCCTCATAATCCCTTTTTGCTTTTCTTATTCCTTTTTTTATTTCTCTCTTTAATTGAATATATTGATTTCTTAACTGCCCATCCCCTCTTTTGATACGCCTATATATGCCTCTCTTTTGACCAATGAGATGTTTTAATCTATTGTTCATCCATTTGGGATCATTTTTGTTAGATCTAATTTCCCTACTCGGAACAAAAGTTGTCTGGGCAGCTAGAACTATGCTCTGAAAAAACGTCATATTGGCAACCAAGATCACCTACCTGACCCATAGTCAGGACATCCCAATTTAGCCCACCCAAGTAATTTTTCAGTCCCATGAAGTCGGCCAAGCGAAAATCTGGGACAGAGATTTGATTGCAGTTATCTGGGTAATTCCATGATATATTGAAACTAAGTGATTTGTGATCACTTTCCCCAAGCTCATCATTAACCTCAAGATTATTAATTAATGAATCTTTGTTGGCAAAAACAAGTCAAGCAGATTGTTTCCTCTAGTTGGTTCTGTCACAACCTGTTCTAAAAAGCATTCCTGAACCGTATCAAAAAAGTCACTATTGTTCCAATCATATTGTTCCAATCAATTTGTCTAAATTTAAAATCTCCCATTATCACAACATTTTCATATCTAGATGCCTAATGAATTTCGTCCCATAACAGCTTACTGCCCTCCCTATCAAGGTTTGAGGGCCTATAAATCACACCCAAAATTAATTTGTCACGTCCCTCGAGAAACTGTAGCCGAACAGATTCTGTGTTCGATGTTTCTAATCTTATATCATGTCTAAGACAACAATTTAAATTTTCTCTGACATACATCGCCACACCACCACCCTTCCTGTTGACCCTATCAGTGTGGAATAGTTTATAACCCTGTATGTTGCATTCAGAAGGCATTTCTCTATCTTTCAGGTTGAACCAGATCTCTGTTATACCAATAATATCTATATTACCTCACTTGCAAGTAATTTTAGCTCATCTATCTTATTTCTTAGACTCCTACTATTTGTATAATAAACCTTAAGAGAGCTAGTCACTCGTTGCCCTCTACTATCTCTCTTTGTTTGTTGATCAATTGATTTGCCATTACTAGCAACTTTATCTTGAATATTGTCTTTTAAACATATCCCTGAGGTATCCCGGTAATAACTGCTGTTTTTAACCCTAATGCTGCAGCCTGATTGTTTCCCACAAACACCCATACCTCTATAATCTATCAGTTTAAATTCCTAGACAAGTCATCAATTACCCTCTCATTTGAATTGGCTAATGCAACCACTCCATCCCCAGAGAGATGATCCCCATCCCTTGCATATATATCACGTTTGCCAAAGAATAGGTCCCAGTTATCAATGAATGGGATTGCAAGTTCCTTGCAGTACTTGTCTAGCCAGCAATTTATACCAATTGCCCTAGACATCCATTCATTGCCCACTCCCTTTCTAGGCAAGATGCTACATATGACTGGGATCCCTCCCTTAGACCTAACTACTTCTATGGCTGACATGTACTTATCCAGCAGCTCCTCTCTCCTGCCCTTCCCAATGGCATTACCCCCAGCACTAAGACAGATAATGGGCTTGTTCCCATTACCTGCCATAATATTATCCAACCTGCTGACTATGTCGCCAACACCAGCTCCAGGAAGACACACTCTCTGTCTGACCTTTCTGTCTGTTACAAAATGCACGGTCGAAAAGACTTGCAAGTTATTAATAAATTTTATCGTGTGTTGCAAGTTAAATTATTTGTCTTGTAATATTGCTAGTGGGACGCTCAAGTATTATTTTTTTTTGGCTTTGTATATAAAGTTACTAATTATGAAAAAAAATATTGCAGTGAAAATTGGAAATAAAACCTGAACGATTTCATGTGTTGACACATATATCTTCTAAAGATATGTGTGTAAGCTCAGGTTTTATTTTCTCTTTTTACTAGGGTACATTTTTTCCTATTTCTATTCACGCGTTTTGTTGCAATTTCTTTCATTATAACCCTGTCGAAAGAATAAGTTTACTTTCCCTGATCGTTATGGCAGCCTGTCGTAAAGTTTACTTTCCCCTGGTTGTTATGGCAGCCTGTCGTAAAGTTTACATTCCCCTGGTCGTTATGGCAGCCTGTCGTAAAGTTTACATTCCCCTGGTCGTTATGGCAGCCTGTCGTAAAGTTTACATTCCCCTGGTCGTTATGGCAGCCTGTCGTAAAGTTTACTTTCCCCTGGTCGTTATGGCAGCCTGTCGTAAAGTTTACATTCCCCTGGTCGTTATGGCAGCCTGTCGTAAAGTTTACTTTCCCCTGGTCGTTATGGCAGCCTGTCGTAAAGTTTACTTTCCCTGGTCGTTATGGCAGCCTGTCGTAAAGTTTACATTCCCCTGGTCGTTATGGCAGCCTGTCGTAAAGTTTACTTTCCCCTGGTCGTTATGGCAGCCTGTCGTAAAGTTTACTTTCACCTGGTCGTTATGGCAGCCTGTCGTAAAGTTTACTTTCCCCTGGTCGTTATGGCAGCCTGTCGTAAAGTTTACTTTCCCCTGGTCGTTATGGCAGCCTGTCGTAAAGTTTACCTGGTACTGTTCAGCAACATATCCCTTGAATTTCTCTACATTAGGTTCAACACTTGTGAAGTTATGGCTTCAGTAGAGAGACTGGTGTGTCATTACTTTTTTTACCGACTGATATTGCCGGTATTGTAGTATCGGTAGATACAGTGAATGAGTCAGAGCGTCACTCCCACCGATGATACCGGAGTTCCGTTTTTAAGAGACGGACACAGCGTGGGGTTACAACGTTCTCCCGGCTAATAATCCTGTAGGTGTGGTTTCCTAGAAGGTATAAATACCTTCCAACATCTACTTTCCGGCTAAACACGATAGTGATCAACGTCATTTGGTAGAATACGTATAAAAAGAGAGCACACTAAAACGTCCGGTCAGATAGACTGGCGGATCCGACGGATACGCGCGGTAATTCCCAAGCACACACACACACACACCCAGTGTCACTTCTCGCACACACACACACCCAGTGTCACTTCTCGCACACACACACACCCAGTGTCACTTCTCGCACACACACACACCCAGTGTCACTTCTCGCACACTACCCGTCGAGCGCAAGAGAATAAATACGAAGAGAAGATAAGCAGAAGCAAATACTATCATAACGTTGCAAGAATAAGAGAAAAGAAAGTGCTTTTGCTGAAGAAGATGAACCAACTATTCCACATTACCTTACTGATGGCAGTGGTCGTGGCAGCGGCTCAAGGTTAGTGAAATGTAGCCTGTGTTTTCTGACGTACTCTCCTCACCTAGTTGTGGGTGTAGGGGCCGAGCCTTAGCAGGGGACATATCGTCTCTCACATTGTAATTTACAAGCACTGGGTCCTGTGTATACTTTGTGCTGTCTGAGTAGCTATTTCTTCATCCAAGTTATTTCACTTCCGGTCCACCCTGAAGCCGAAAAAGTACTTCCTAACATCCCTATGACTCATTTGTGTCAATTGTGCCTTTGTGTATTTGTTTCCCCGCTTCTTCCTCTGAGTATTTTGTATATGGTTATCATGTTTAATCATTTTCTAATCCTTTGACTCATGAAATCGTAATGACCCGATTGCAAACTTGCATTAGTGCTCACAGTGGTGCCTATGCTAACACTCCTATGGTGTATAAATATACCTAGTTGGATGAGTCTTATTGTGGTTAGCTGGCCCAGTAGCTAACGCGTCGGTCTGGACTTTAAAGACTCTCTGATCGCGGGTTTTAACCCCGCCCGTGGTATGGTTTGTTTCTAATCCTATATCTAGTGAGACAGTTCCTTAAGTTTCTCCTCATAGGTTCTGTGTGTTCGCTTAATGTGTCCATCTACACGTTCACTTACGACCTTTGACTCATCTGCGAGTTCATATGCCGTCTGCGACTTTCAGTTGGTTCACTGCTTCCCTCTGTGTTCACTTTGTTCACCTACCATCTGTTAGATGGGAAGTTCTGCGCTAGCACCTCATGAATCAATCGGCTGCCTGGCGTCTCTCTTCCCTGTCTAGTGGCGGCGCATTCAAGCAGCAGTGACGCTGGCACCATTCTGGTCATGCTAACTGTTGTTTACTTATGTATACCTCTCTATTAGCCCTACTTGGAGTCTACCTGGAGGGGGTTCTGGGGTGTCAACACCCCCGCGGCCCGGTCCATGACCAGGTCTCGGGTCCATGACCAGGCCTCGGGTCCATGACCAGGCCTCGGGTCCATGACGAGGCCTCGGGTCCATGACCAGGCCTCGGGTCCATGACCAGGTCTTCGGATAGTTTGTTCTTGCTCACAGGAAAACCTTACCTTTCAGGATGCTTTCTTATTCTCAGCATACTGTGTTGATATAACTTCTCTCTCTCTCTCTCTCTCATTAGTTATTCTGTCGCACTCCCTCACTACTTTTTTTTACCTCTCTTTTTTCCCTCCACATACTCCACCCTCCGTCTATCACTTCCAAACTGTAAAAACCTCAGATAAGCTAACTTTTTCTCCCCTTTACCACCCTCTTTACCTCGTCATGACACCAATCACTCCACTTCACTCGCTCTCCACCCTCCTATACCTGCAAACTTCTGCTGCACACTATAACACTGTATTCTTAAATCTATCCCATACCTCCTTCCTCCTCATTACCTTCATTCTCTCACTAACCCGCCTTTTCTCCTAATAGTTGTATATATATTACCCTACCTCTCTCCTCCAGTATATAAGCTTTCGCTTATCTTTTACCCATCAACACCTGTGTATCCTGCTTAAAAAGAGAATTTGCTCATGAAAACAATGCCTCGTCCGAGCGTCTTAAAATTTTCAACATTGGTTTACGGTAACTATGGCAAAATTCTAGGAACAATTGTCATTTGCAGTAGCTCTATGTTGACCATATTCCAGACTATCCTGTAATAGCTCCGATAACTTCCTAAACCCTCATGGGATCAATTTTGGCATCCTTCTATGCATGTTTTCTGGCGCATTTGTGTCCACTCTATACTATGGAGATGAGAACTGTGTACCATGATCCAAGTAAGACCTTACCAAGGATACATAAAGGTGAGGCACAAACTCAAGACTCTTTTATGTATACTTCTTGATGTGAAGCCAAGAATTCTATTAGTTTTATTGCGAATACTTATGCACTGTTGTTTTGGCCTTAGATATTGCTAACCAGAACTCTTAAATCTTTTTACATTCAGAAAGGGATCTACATTATTTAGTTTATAAGTACCAAGGCTATTCTGTTTTTCCAGGGCAGAGCCATGCATGTGTTTACATTAAACAACATCTAACACTTCCAAGACCAGTGCATCAACTTATTCAGATCATCCTGTAGCGTTCTAAAGTCTTCTTCAGAATGTATCTGACAATGTATTTTAGTGTCGGCAAACTTGCTTATGTCGCTATTTATTCCCTCATCTATGTCGTTTATGTATTTTCTTTACAACAAAGGGCCCAACACTGACCCCTGTGGAACACGGCTTGTGGCGCATCTCCACTCTGATTTCTTCTCATTTATGCAAACTCTCTGTTGCCTATCTGTCAACCACACCTCTATCCAGGAAAAAAAATCCCATTATATTCCGTGTGCCTCTACTTTCTTGAACAGTTTCTTGTGTGGAGGTCCATTAAAAGCCTTGTTGAAGCCGACATATACAGTATCACATTCATTACCATGATCTACTGCCTTAAATAGCTTAGTGAAAGAATTATTAAATTCGTAAGGCAAGAACCCCTCTTAGTAAAACCGTGCTGAGATTCACTAATCAATTTATATCTTTCAAGGTGACTTCAAACTGTTTTGGCACTTACTGATTCCTTCAATTTTCCCCACATTGGCAGTTAGGCTTATTGGTCTCTAATTCGAAGCTAAGGACCTGTCTCCTGCTTTATAGATATTTATCACATTTGTCATTTTCCACATATCTGGCGCTGTGTCACTTTGCAGTGATATGGTTTGTTAAGCTCCTCCTTAGCAAACTATATTCTTCATAATCCTTGAGAACAGTTCATCAGGGCCCGGGGATTTATTTGCTTTTAATCTGTCTGAGAACCACGTCACTGGTGACTTTGATCGCACATAACCTATTTTCGTCCAGACCCATTATAATTTTGAACATGTTGCTTTGTCACTGAAGGTAAGCGGACCTGAGTAACTTTTAGGTGGGCCTATCTTCTCTCTAAACTTACTCCTATATACCAAAAAGAACCCTTTTGGGTCGAATTTTCATTCCCTTAGTAAGTCAGTAATTTTATTCAGGTATACACAAATACAGTTACATAGATTATCATACACAGCAGCATATGTGTAGAGAACCTAGGATAACACTAAAATGTCAGACAGAGTGACTTATTTCCACTGGGGTCCTTTTAATACCTTATTATTATACTATAAAGGAGATAAAATCTCATCATTATACTATGAGGGAGATAATATCTGATTATTATTATACTATAAAGGACATATACTAGGAATAAGGTAAAATAAGTTATTTATATTTGCATGTGTGTTAGCTAAGAAAAATAAAAGTCATTCTCCTCCCTTTCTCTCGCTACATTCATTAGGCACTTTTTGGCTCCCTTCTTGAACAGGTTCATGCTATGACTGGTTTTGACATGTGCGGGCAGTCTGTTCCATTCTTTTATTCCTGTACAATAAAATGTGTTTGAAGCCTGGCCACTGACTGTGGGTACTACAAAGTTGTGCTCTCTCCACCCAGTACTATATTGCTTTGATTCCCAGTCTTGACAAAACTAGCAGCAAGATATTCTGGGCACTGTTTGTGAACAATTTTATAAACTTGATTTAACTTAAGTTGTTTTACTCTGTCTTCAGCATTCAGTATATCCAATTCTTGTAATACATCCTGGCCTACATGTTCTTTTGGACCCAGGACCAGGATCAATCTTACCATTTTGTTCTGGGTGATTTGTAGTCTATCTTTCAGCTTTTTTGTCAAGGTAGAGTACTATGAGTAGCAAGCATAGTCCATATGACACTGTATAAAGGCTTGACATAGGGTCCTGCGATCCTCTGACATTCGTTTTCTTTACTACACTCTTCCCTATCGTTTCTCCTGACATGCATGAGTCAAAGGAGATTAATAGATATTTTACTGAGGAAACTAAAGTGATGGGTTCCCCATTACACTGGACATTAAAATTATTTACCCTTCTCAGTTTATGTTTCGTATCAAAGAGTATGGCTTCCGTTTTCCCAAGATCTAACGATAGTTTGTTGTCTACTAACCATTTGCTGCAGAACTCCAGTTCCAGCGCTATTACATTAGCTATATCTTGTGGGTCTTTACCTTACACTAACAGAGCACTGTCATCTGCATACAGTAGGAGTTTGCACTTGACACTCATGGGAATGTCATTTACATAACATAGGAATAATATGGGACCCAGAATACTACCTTGGGGAACTCCACATGCTATCGGCAGGGGTTCTGATTCTGTTTTGTTGATTTTGACAATTTGTTTCCTCTTGCTAAGGTAGGACTTAAACCAGTCTACGGAACCTATGCAGATAGCTTGATGTTTCTTACTTCATATGTTGTGGTTGACAGTATCGAAAGCCTTTTGCAAGTCTGTTACCATTCCTATGAGGTTCTCTGTCGACATTTCATTTCTCATGTAATCCATCTGATAATTTAGGTAGGTGTCGGTTGAGTAAGATCTTCTAAAGCCTGATTGTTAACTATGAAGAAAGTTGTCATTAAGATACTTAACTAGTTGACAGTACACCGCCCTTTCTAGAATTTTGGATATTTTACTGAGTATACTAACAGATCTATAGTTGCTGATATCAGACCTACTATTTTTCTTGGAGACAGGAGTAACTCTAGCCTCCTTGAACCCCTCTGGTACAGTATTAGTGGTGATGGACAAATGTATTATGTGAGTAATGGAGATTGGTAATTCAGAGGCACCATCTTTTAGGAACTTAGACGGGATGTTATCATTGCTGGTGCTCTTAGTTGCGTTTAACCCGCTTAGTTTTTTTTAATAAAGTCATGAGATACACTTACTAGTTGACAACTGTTTGGGGTTACCCCTTTATTGGTATAGTATGTTTGAAACTTATCAGAGTCTGTGTTAAAGGTATTTGATGCAGCTGGTAGTTTACTTACTAGTGTTGATGCAACAGGCGTGTAGTAGGAATTAAAGCAATTTGCCACTTAGTTGTTTCGTGACATACCTCGTTATCGATATTTAGTACTATGTTAGACCTATCTACTGGCTTATGGATATACTCCAACTGTTTTAGTTGTTGCCAGAGCTTTCTGGGGTTATTCTTCTAGTCTTCTATTTTTTGAGCAATAGTGCCTTGCTTTTGCTCTTTTTGTAAGTCTCTGTACTCTGTTCCTCACCCTTTGGAATTCATTTAGTGCTGCAATATCCTGTCTGTTTGTTTTAAATCTTTTTTAGCAGCTGGTCTCTGAATTTCATGTTATCTAATATCTCAGTATTCATCCAGGGTTCAGTTCTTCGTTTAATCCTAACCTCTTTAACTGGTACAATATTATCAAGGATGGTAGTGAACATTGTTTTGAATTTTTCCCAGGCATCATTTACGTCCGTGCAACTTGTTATCTCTGTCCAGTCACAATTGTGTAGCCTATTTACCAGTGTTTCTTTACTGTACTTTCTAGTTGACCTCATTTTTATTGTCCTGTGTAGGCCTATCCTATCCCTAGTGATTTTCCTGGTGCAGTAAACAGATATTGAAGTCCTCCAGTATTACTGTCTCGCAATTGTTCTCAAGTCCGGACAAGACTCTGGAAAAGTCTTTTAAGAACTGGTCCTGGGTGGGAGGGCGGTAACCAGTTCCTCCCTTCTTTTTATTCTCCTATAAATTAATTTCTTTTGACCTAACGAATGATTAAATCTGCTGTTAATCCATTAAGGGTCCTTTATGTTTGATTAAATTTCAATATTTGCAACATATGTTGTCAGGCCAACTGATTCAATGCTTTAAAAACTATCGCTTTGAAAACCATATCCAAATACATGATCCAGATGATACTCACCTCTCAGGTCACACCAGTTAACTCCTCCCAGATAATCCCTCAGCCCCAGAAAATCGGCTGCACGAAAATCAAGGACCTAGACTTGATTCGAGTTAATAAGGTAATTCCATGAGATATTGTGATCGCTTTCTCGAAGTTCATTTTAACCTCAGGATTATTTATTAGAGATTCTATGCTAGTAAGAATCAAGTTAAGAAGTTTCTCTCACAAACTGCTTTAAAAATAATCCTGGATCGTATCTAAAAGTCGCCTGATTCAAGATTTCCTCTTAAAATGCTCCAATCAATTTGGCTCAAGTTAAAATCTATTAAAATGACATTTTTCACACTAGATGCTTTAGTTATTTCGTCCCGTAGAAGTTTACATTGTTCCCTATCTTAGGCTGTAAATTTCACCCACAATTAGATATTCCCGTACCTCAAAAAATTGTAGCCAAATAGAATCAGTGACCGTCTTGTCTAATGCAACAATTTAAATGATCAAACCATACCACGGGCGGGATTTGAACCCGCGGTCAGAGAGTCTCAAAACTCCAGACCGTCGCATTAGCCATCGTTAGCAATCGTGTCATTACGATTTCGCGAGTCATCTTAACTTAAATTATCTTTGACATACATCGCCACTCCCTTCCTGTTGACCTTAGGTTAAACACGTGATGTTTGTCATTTAATA
The DNA here is from genome assembly GCF_026875155.1 of Cherax quadricarinatus. Lineage (NCBI taxonomy): Eukaryota > Metazoa > Arthropoda > Malacostraca > Decapoda > Parastacidae > Cherax > Cherax quadricarinatus. The sequence goes on from NC_069402.1 coordinate 12,251,260, forward strand.
AGACACGTGTTTCTTGAAGCGGGTCTTAGTCATATGACGACCCGCCACTGAAACTTATGGTCATCTGACAGAGGACTTCCGCTGGCTTACCGGATCATGGTTACGGTTTATTATATACATTTCTTACCTTCCTGTTGACACTTTTGCTGTAGAAACGTTTATAGCTTTTTACGTGGCATTCTGAGTCATTTCTCTATGTTTCAGGTTGACTCAGGTCTGTTGCGATAATATCAATGTTTCCTTTACATGCAATTATTTTTAGTTCGTCTACCTAGCTCTCCTATTATTAGTATAGTAGACATAAAGAGAGTTAGACACTAACTGCCATCTAGTGTCCAGCTTTGTTCACTGGCCAGGTCCTGTGCTTATATTACAAACTATATGATGATAACTCTCTTTTTTAATTTCATGAAGTATTTTGGGACTTCTTGCGGTTTCCACCCCTCGTATTGCAACCTATTGGCTTTCCACACACTCCCACACTCCTATTAGTTTAAAGTAATAGACAACATAGCAATGGCACCCTCGACAGAGTTGGTGAATGCTACCATTCCTGTCCTGGGTTAGTGAACGCTACCATCCCTGCCCTGCAGCAGTAAGAATGATAACAAATTCCCACTCCCGTCAGCATACTCCACCAATTTTCAGAAGTCTGAATCTGCTCACCATTAAGAACATCCATACTTATTCATGTGCCTACTACATACACAGAACAATACACACAAATATAAACCCTCCACTCAAACTTCTCCTTACCAACTTAAACAGGACACATGACCACAACACAAGACACAGATCTCTTTTTGATATACCTCGTGTCCATATCACACTGTGTAAAAACTCTATGCACATAAAGGGCCCCAAAATATGGAATTCATTACCAGAAGATATCAAAGTAACTCAGTCTGAAAACCAATTTAAGACTCTTCTCAAAAGCCACTTAATCACCCTAGACTAAATGCTAAATACTCAGTACACACTCACTCACCTATGTTCTCCCACATCATAACTGAAACAATCACTTTGAATCTTTTATCCATTGTTGACAGGAATATAATTGAATCATTGTTTTCACAAAAAGTATTTTTGAATAGATGAATATATCTTTTGTCTTACATAAATTTTGATTCACTTATAATTAATAATCAACTGTTCAACTATGAAATAATTACTGTCCTACTGTACAACTATGATATACTCCTTAGTGCTAAGTAGACTGTAAGACAATAATGTTAAGTTGGCCCATAATACCTAGGTATAATAGAGGCTCTCTTTGTATTGCAACCCACTATTGTAAATATAAAATCTCAATGTACTATTTGCAAACACATAAAATAAATAAATAAATAAATAAATAAATAAATAAATAAAAACTACCATCCCTGTCCTGGGTTAGTGAACGCTACCATTCCTGTCCTGGGTTAGTGAACGCTACCATCCCTGTCCTGGCTTAGTGAACGCTACCATCCCTGTCCTGGGTTAGTGAACGCTACCATCCCTGTCCTGGGTTAGTGAATGCTACCATCCCTGTCCTGGGTTAGTGAACGCTACCATCCCTGTCCTGGGTTAGTGAACGCTACCATCCCTGTCCTGGGTTAGTGAACGCTACCATCCCTGTCCTGGCTTAGTGAACGCTACCATCCCTGTCCTGGGTTAGTGAACGCTACCATCCCTGTCCTGGGTTAGTGAACGCTACCATCCCTGTCCTGGCTTAGTGAACGCTACCATCCCTGTCCTGGGTTAGTGAACGCTACCATCCCTGTCCTGGGTTAGTGAACGCTACCATCCCTGTCCTGGGTTAGTGAACGCTACCATCCCTGTCCTGGGTTAGTGAACGCTACCATCCCTGTCCTGGCTTAGTGAACGCTACCATCCCTGTCCTGGCTTAGTGAACGCTACCACCCCTGTCCTAGGTTAGTGAACGCTACCATCCCTGTCCTGGGTTAGTGAATGCTACCATCCCTGTCCTGGCTTAGTGAACGCTACCATCCCTGTCCTGGGTTAGTGAACGCTACCATCCCTGTCCTGGCTTAGTGAACGCTACCATCCCTGTCCTGGGTTAGTGAACGCTACCATCCCTGTCCTGGGTTAGTGAACGCTACCATCCCTGTCCTGGCTTAGTGAACGCTACCACCCCTGTCCTGGGTTAGTGAACGCTACCATCCCTGTCCTGGGTTAGTGAATGCTACCATCCCTGTCATGGCTTAGTGAACGCTACCACCCCTGTTCTGGGTTAGTGAATGCTACCATCCCTGTCCTGGGTTAGTGAACGCTACCATCCCTGTCCTGGCTTAGTGAACGCTACCACCTCTGTCCTGGGTTAGTGAACGCTACCACCCCTGTCCTGGGTTAGTGAACGCTACCATCCCTGTCCTGGCTTAATGAACGCTACCATCCCTGTCCTGGGTTAGTGAACGCTACCATCCCTGTCCTGGCTTAGTGAACGCTACCACCCCTGTCCTGGGTTAGTGAATGGTACCATCCCTGTCCTGGGATAGTGAATGCTACCATCCCTGTCCTGGCATAGTGAACGCTACCACCCCTGTCCTGGGTTAGTGAACGCTACCATCCCTGTCCTGGCTTAGTGAATGCTACCATCCCTGTCCTGGCTTAGTGAACGCTACCATCCCTGTCCTGGGATAGTGAACGCTACCATCCTTGTCCTGGCTTAGTGAACGCTACCACCCCTGTCCTGGGATAGTGAACGCTACCATCCCTGTCCTGGGTTAGTGAATGCTACCATCCCTGTCCTGGCTTAGTGAACGCTACCACCCCTGTCCTGGGTTAGTGAATGCTACCATCCCTGTCCTGGGTTAGTGAACGCTACCATCTCTGTCATGGCTTAGTGAACGCTACCACCCCTGTCCTGGGTTAGTGAATGCTACCACCCCTGTCCTGGGTTAGTGAACGCTACCATCCCTGTCCTGGCTTAGTGAACGCTACCACCCGTGTCCTGGGTTATGAATGCTACCATCCCTGTCCTGGGTTAGTGAATGCTACCATCCCTGTCCTGGCTTAGTGAACGCTACCACCCCTGTCCTGGGTTAGTGAATGCTACCATCCCTGTCCTGGGTTAGTGAACGCTACCATCCCTGTCCTGGGTTAGTGAACGCTACCATCCCTGTCCTGGCTTAGTGAACGCTACCACCCCTGTCCTGGGTTAGTGAATGCTACCATCCCTGTCCTGGGTTAGTGAACGCTACCACCCCTGTCCTGGGTTAGTGAATGCTACAATCCCTGTCCTGGGTTAGTGAACGCTACCACCCCTGTCCTGGGTTAGTGAATGCTACCATCCCTGTCCTGGGTTAGTGAATGCTACCATCCCTGTCCTGGGTTAGTGAATGCTACCATCGCTGTCCTGGCTTAGTGAACGCTATCACCCCTGTCCTGGGTTAGTGAATGCTACCATCCCTGTCCTGGCTTAGTGAACGCTACCACCCCTGTCCTGGGTTAGTGAATGCTACCATCCCTGTCCTGGGTTAGTGAATGCTCATATCCCTGTCCTGGGTTAGTGAACGCTACCATCCCTGTCCTGGGTTAGTGAATGCTACCATTTCTGTCCT
>NC_069402.1:12259822-12324822 GCF_026875155.1 Cherax quadricarinatus
ATCGTCTGTCTAGCTAGGGTGGTGGTGCCATCTGTCTAGCTAGAGTGGTGGTGCCATCTGTCTAGCTAGGGTGGTGGTGCCATCTGTCTAGCTAGGGAGGTGGTGTTATCTGTCTAGCTAGGGTGGTGGTGCCATCTATCTAGCTAGGGAGGTGGTGTCATCTGTCTAGCTAGGGTGGTGGTGCCATCTGTCTACCTAGGGTGGTGGTGTCATCTGTCTAGCTAGGGTGGTGGTGCCATCTGTCTAGCTAGGGAGGTGGTGTCATCTGTCTAGCTAGGGTGGTGGTGCCATCTGTCTAGCTAGGGTGGTGGTGCCATCTGTCTAGCTACGGAGGTGGTGGCATCTGTCTAGCTAGGGTGGTGGTGCCATCTCTCTAGCTAGGGAGGTGGTGTTATCTGTCTAGCTAGGGTGGTGGTGTCATCTGTCTAGCTAGGGTGGCGGTGCCATCTGTCTAGCTAGGGAGGTGGTGTCACCTGTCTAGCTAGGGTGGTGGTGCCATCTGTCTAGCTAGGGAGGTGGTGTTATCTGTCTAGCTAGGGTGGTGGTGCCATCTGTCTAGCTAGGGAGGTGGTGTCATCTATCTAGCTAGGGTGGTGGTGCCATCTGTCTAGCTAGGAAGGTGGTGTCATCTGTCTTACTAGGTGGACGGTGTCATCTGTCTAGCCAGGGGATGGTGTCATCTGTCTAGCTAGGGGGGGTGGTGTCATTTATCAAACTTGAAGGGTTGTGACATTTGTCTAGTTAGGGAGGTTTACCTGGAGTTTACCTGGAGAGAGTTTCGGGGGTCAACGTCCCCACGGCTCGGTCTGAGACCAGGCCACGTGGTAGATCAGGGTCAGATCAACTAGGCTGTTACTGCTGTCCGCAGGGAAACTGACGTACGAACTATAACCCGGTTGGTCAGGTACTGACTTTAGGTGCCTGTCCAGTGCCTTCTTGAAGACAGCCAGGGGCCTATTGGTAATCCTCCTTATGTATACTGGGAGGTAATTGAACAGTCTTGGGCCCCGGACACTTATTGTATTGTCTCTCAGTGTACTCGTGGCGCCCCTGCTTTTCATTGGGGGAATGTTGCATCTCCTGCCGAGTCTTTTGCTTTCATAGGGAGTGATTTTGGTGTGCAAGTTTGGTACTAATCCCTCTAGGAATTTCCAAGTGTATATTATCATGTGTCTTTCTCGCCTGCGTTCCACGGAATACAGTCCAAAGGCCTTCAACTGTTCTCAGTAATTTAGGTGCCTTATCGTACTTATGTGTGCCGTGAAAGTTCTTTGTACACTCTCCAGGTCAGCAATTTTCCCAGCCTTGAAGAGGGCCGTTAGTGTACAGCAGCATTCCAGAATTGAGAAAACAAACAATTTGAAGAGAATCATCATAGGTGGTGTCATCTGTCTGGCTAGGGGATGGTGCCATCTGTCTAGCTAGGGGATGGTGTCATCTGTCTAGCTTGGGGGATGGTGTCATCCTTCTAGCTAAGGGTGTGGTGCTATCTCTCTAGCTAGGGGATGATGCCTTCTGACTAGCAAGGGGAAGGTGTCATCTGTATAGCTAGGGATGTGGTGCAATGACTATCTTATGCCCCCCAGACTGAATTGTACTTGCTATGTAATCCCTTTGTCCAATCTCGACCATTCCTTCCATGTCTTCAAATCCCCAGTGGTTTTTAATGAACAGTGCCAGCCCTCTTCCCCCTCAGGATCTGTTATCCGGATGGGAAGATTGCGTCTGTTATCATCCCATTGAGTTTTGTTTCTGTGACTGCTATGCTGATTCTTTCATGCCACTCCTCACATTTGTTTCTTATTCCATTCGCGTTCGCGTACCAAACCTTCAACTTCTTTTCTAAAACTGTGGTCCAGGAAGAATGGTGGGTCTGGGGGAGCAGGAGCCCTGGCGGGGCCTATAGAGGGTTGCTGTAGGGGTGGGGTTTGTGGTGTGAGGGGTGGGGGCAGAGGGTACAGTGCGTGGGTTTTGGTTTAGAATATTCGGTTGCATTGGGGTTGCCGTGGTTTGATTCCTTCTGCGGGTAGTTCTGGAGGAGGTTGTGTTTGCTCTTCCACCTGGATCTGGGTTCTCCTGCTCCCTTCCGTCCCTGCCTCCTGTTCCTCCTTGCATCGTTGCACCCTCTCTTTCAATATCTTCCTTTCTTCCTGTGTTCTGTCTCGATCGAGGTACACTGTCCAGTACTCTGGTTTGTCCCTTAGTCGTCCTTTCTCCTGCAGGACCCAGTTTCGAGCTGACTCTGCCTTGAAAATCACTTTGACTGGTCGTTTTTTTCCTCTCACAAACCACCCAATTCTCCAAAAATTTGTCAACTGTGTCATGTCATCCTTAACTATTGCTTTCATGATACTTTCAATCGTATTTTTCTCCTCTTGTTTTCTTGCTTCATAAGTTTCCCCTTCAACTTCCTGGAGCTCATAAACAAAAACTGACCTCTTTTGTCCTCCCAATGAAATTCCCTGAGCATCCCCTGAGACGATTTAGTTCCTGCCACTGAAGCGTTCCTTCTTTCAGTCTCTTCCCTATCTGATGTCCCTGTTCTCAGCTGTTCCTGGACACAGCAATTGTCTGTTAGAACCTCTGCGTATAGCTTAGCTCCTTCATTGTCTTTTGTCCCCTCAGTTGTTCTTGCTGTTCTCACCGTCTTTACCCGGGCCCCACGTGGGTCTGATAGGGCCTTCGCATACGGTATAGCTCCTTCGCTCCCTACAGTCCCCTCGTCTGTGACTGATGTAGCACTTCCTGATTCGTGGCTGTACTGTCCTTTGGTTCTATAGGCTGTTTCAGATTTTTTAGTTCCTCTTCTAAGCTCTGTATCTGTGTGTGTGTATGTGTGTGTGTGTGTACTCACCTAATTGTACTCACCTAATTGTGGTTGCAGGGGTCGAGACTCAGCTCCTGGCCTCGCCTCTTCACTGATCGCTACTAGGTCCTCTCCCTCTCTGCTTCCTGAGCTTTGTCATACCTCTTCTTAAAACTATGTATGGTTCCTGCCTCCACTACTTCACTTGCTAGGCTATTCCACTTTCTGACGACTCTATGACTGAAGAAATACTTCCTAACGTCCCTGTGACTCGTCTGAGTCTTCAGCTTCCAGTTGTGACCCCTTGTTTCTGTGTCCCCTCTCTGGAATATCCTATCTCTGTCCACCTTGTCTATTCCCCGCAGTATCTTGTATGTCGTTATCATGTCTCCCCTGACCCTTCTGTCCTCTAGTGTCGTCAGTCCGACTTCCCTCAACCTTTCCTCGTACGACATTCCCCTGAGCTCTGTGACTAGCCTTGTTGCAAACCTTTGTACTTTCTCTAACTTCTTGACGTGCTTGACCAGGTGTGGGTTCCAGACTGGTGCTGCATACTCCAGTATGGGCCTGACATACACAGTGTACAGTGTCTTGAACGATTCCTTATTAAGGTATCGGAACGCTATTCTCAGGTTTGCCAGGCGCCCGTATGCTGCAGCAGTTATTTGGTTGATGTGTGCCTCCGGTTACGTGTTCGGTGTTATGGTCACCCCAAGGTCTTTCTCCCTGAGTGAGGTCTGTAGTCTTTGTCCACCTAGCCTATACTCTGTCTGCGGTCTTCTTTGCGCATTTGGCAGGGTTGAATTCGAGAAGCCAGTTTCTGGACCACATGTCCAGCCTGTCCAGGTCTCTTTGCAGTCCTGCCTCACCCTCATCCGATTTAATTCTTCTTATCAACTTCACATCATCTGCGAATAGGGACACTTCAGAGTCTATTCCTTCCATCATGTCGTTCGCATATATCAAAAATAGCATTGGTCCTAGAACTGACCCCTGTGGGACCCCGCTCGTCACAGGCGCCCACTGTGATACCTCTTCACGTATCATGACTCGTTGTTGCCTCCCTGTCAGGTATTCCCTGATCCACTGCAGTGCCCTCCCTGTTATATGCGCCTGATCCTCCAGCTTCTGCACTAATCTCTTGTGGGGAACTGTGTCAAAGGCCTTCCTGCAGTCTAGGAAAACGCAATCAACCCACCCCTCTCTCTCGTGTCTTACTTCTGTTACCTTGTCATAAAACTCAAGGAGGTTTGTGATACAAGATTTGCCTTCCATGAACCCATGCTGGTTTTCATTTATAATCTTGTTCCATTCCAGGTGTTCCACCACTCTCCTCCTGATAATCTTCTCCATGACTTTGCACACAATACATGTCAGAGACACAGGTCTGTGGTTTAGTGCCTCATTTCTGTTTCCTTTCTTAAATATGGAGACTACATTTGCTGTCTTCCATTTCTCAGGTAGTTGCCCAGTTTCAAGGGATGTGTTGAAGATTGTGGTTAGGGGCACGCAAAGCATCTCTGCTCCTTCTCTAAGGACCCATGGGGAGATGTTGTCCGGTCCCATCGCCTTTGAGGTATCAAGGTCACTTAGCAGCTTCTGCACCTCCTTCTCGGTTGTTCGTATGTCATCCAACACTTGTTGGTATATTCCCTGTTGATGTTCCTTTCTGTGCTGTCTTCCCAAAGCCCTTCCTGCCACTACTGTAAAAACTTCCTTAAATCTCCTGTTTAGCTCATCACATACCTCCTGATCATTTCTTGTGAGTTCTCTACCTTCTGTCCTCAGTCTGATCACCTGGTCTTTGACTGTTGTTTTCCTCCTGATGTGGCTATACAACAGTTTCGGGTCAGTCTTGATTTTCGATGCTATGTTATTTTCATACTGTCGCTGGGCCTCCCTCCTTACCTGTGCATACTCATTCCTGGCTCTGCGACTGATCTCCCTATTTTCATGTGTTCTCTGCCTTCTGTACTTTTTCCATTCTCTATTGCACTTTGTTTTTGCCTCCTTACACCGTCGGGTAAACCAGGGGCTCGTTCTGGTCTTCCCGTTGTTACTGTTGCCCTTGGGAATAAACCTTTCCACTGCCTCCTTACATTTTGTTGTTACATATTCCATCATTTCGTTTACTGGCTTTCCTGCCAGTTCTCTGTCCCACGGAACCTCCTGCAGGAAGTTCCTCGACCCTATGTAGTCCCCTCTTTTATAGTCAGGCTTTTCACATTCAACTCCTGTTACTCTCTCCACTTGCAGCTCTACTATGTATTCAAAGCACAGAACCACGTGGTCACTAGCTCCTAGGGGACTCTCATATGTGATGTCCTCAATGTCTGAACTGCCCAGGGTGAACACAAGGTCCAATCTTGCTGGTTCATCCTCCCCTCTCACTCTGGTAGTGTCCTTAACATGTTGGTGCATGAGGTTTTCCAGCACCACATCCAACATCTTGGCTCTCCATGTTTCGGGACCCCCATGTGGCTCCAGGTTTTCCCAGTCAATCTCCCTGTAGTTGAAATCCCCCATAACCAGCAACTTTGCTCTGCTGGAGTGAGCTCTTCTTGCCACCTCAGCAAGTGTGTCCACCATTGCTCTGTTGCTCTCTTCATATTCCTCTCTTGGCCTCCTGCAGTTCTGTGGTGGATTATACATCACTGCAATGACCACCTTGTGCTCCCCCGACTGAAGTGTACCTACTATGTAGTCTCTTTGTCCCGTCTCGTCTATGCCTCCCATTTTCTTGAATTTCCATCTGTTTTTTACGAGCAGAGCAACCCCTCCTCCCCCTCTGCCCCTTCTATCTTTCCTCATGATCTGGTATCCTGGTGGGAAGATTGTATCTGTTATTGTCTCCGTGGGTTTTGTTTCTGTAACTGCTATAATGTCTGGGGACTTCTCATTGATTCTTTCTTGCCATTCCTCATGTTTATTCGTTAATCCATCCGCATTTGTGTACCAAACCTTCAACTTCTGTTCTAATACTGTAACTGTGGTGCGGGGGATGGGAACAGAAGGATCGGTGTGTGATGGTTGGTTTGAATTGTTCAGTTGCCTTGGGGGTGTTTTGGCTGGAGTCCTTCTGCATGTGTTTCTGGGGAGTGTGCTTGTCCTTCCACTTGTTCCTGGGTTATTCTGCTCTTTTTTTTTTCATTTCCTCCCATTCCTCCTTTCGTTTTTGCACTCTCTCTTTCAGTATCATCCTTTCCTCCTGTGTTCTGTCTCGATCGAGGTACACACTCATGAACTCCTGTTTGCCTCTCAGGTGTGCTTTCTCCTGCAGGATCATTTTTCGAGTTGATTCTGCCTTGAAAATTACTTTGAGAGGCCGATTCCTTTTCTTTGTGAACCACCCGATTCTCCGAAAATTTGCCACCTGGGTCATGTCTCCCTCGCCTATCACCTTCATGATACCTTCAATCGCTTTTTTCTCCTCCTGCTTTCTTTCATCATAGGTTTCCTCTTTAGCTTCGTCTAGCCCATAGACAAAAACTGATCTCTCCCTTTCCACCTCCCACTGTGACTCCCATTGCGTCCTCTGAGGTGTTTTAGTTCCTTCCCGTGGAGTGTGTTTGTGTGTGTGTGTGTGTGTGTGTGTGTGTGTGTGTGTGTGTGTGTGTGTGTGTGTGTGTGTGTGCGTATGTGTGTGTGTATGTGCGTATGTGTGTGTGTGTGTTTGTGTGTGTGTGTGTGTGTGTATGTGTGTGTGTGTGTGTGTGTGTGTGTGTGTGTGTGTGTGTGTGTGTGTGTATGTGTATGTGTGTGTGTGTGTTTGTTTCATAGATTATTTTATATTGTATAAATTTATGCAAAATAATGTTATGCTCCTAGATTAGTTTTGGATAAAAAATTTTTTTCGAGAGCTTTCCTTGGGAAGGTTTGGTAAGTTAAGGTGATGTAGAAAGTTTTGTTATCATCAAAAAAGATCATATAATGCTATCAGCAATTCATATCCAACAGGGATGAAATGTTTTAGCAAGGCAGATAAGAAGCAGCAAGAGAAGATCAGTGAACATTTCGCATGTGAGACTCCCAAGGACACCGCCATACATATGCCTATCCCTGAAGGCTACAACGCGGTAAGTTAATTCTTCCCTCAAATACAAAAATCTATTAATAAATCTCTCTGCTTTCTTGTAAAATGTTTAATTGGTAAGTTATCCAACCTCAGCTCATTTCAAAGCTCAGATTTATATAATGTGCTCTACTACTTCCTAGGATTCGATTCATAACTGGGAATCGATTCATAACCATAACTAATATTATTAATGTATCTACAGTATATAAACTACTTGCGAACTAGGGCAGGTGCCGGGAACTAGCCACACCTCACGCCACACTTAAAAACAGAGTTCGGATTCTTTACTCGTGAGTCGAGTGCTCTGCCACTGAGCAGTGAGACACCTATACTGTTTGTCACTGTTGGCTCAGGACGGTGAGGTGTACACTCACACCCACGGAACACACATATGGAGTTCCCTCAGTGTTTATTAAAGTTATCTGTTAATTCTTGAACCTACTTCTGTCTCCCAGTACTCCACTCATTTCCAAGGTCATTAAACAACCAATCTTAGTATACTTCTTCCTTACCATAAACATTAAAAACAGCAGAATTGAAATATGTAAATTATAAACTCTAAATTATCTCCCATAACAAAATATTAAATATAAACAATGACAAAGAGCATGAAAAAGAGTAGATTCTACAGCATGACAACTTAATAAACAGCTGTTGCACCTTTCCTTTTAATATTTTTTATGTCTTCAGGTATCTCCTAACTTGGCGATGGTGAAGAGATGTCATCACAACGTGTGTGAAGGAAGGGCTCATAACTGTGTCGCTGTAGATACCTCCAACAGAACTGTCAAGGTAAGTTCATTTATTAATCTGATTACACGTCTCTTGCTGTGTGATTATCTATACTAAGACCCAGTGTGACCCTAGAAGAAGGAACACTTTCACCATCGTTCATTCAGCCACTATCTTGCCAGAAGCGCGCTGACAACAAAGCTCAGCTGACCCTGCAAACTGCACCATTCCTCCTTCAGAGGATACTCACTATCCTTTGCACCGCCAGGACACCGAGTCTCTTCATAAATATTACTTTGCTCATACTCCAACAGGTCTCATATAAGGCAAAATTTAGTACGCATAATAAAAATCACTGCAAAATACTCGTAGCAGTCCAAAGATCACTTGAGAAAAAACGTTTCCAGGTGCTCTTGAGGAAGTTAGAATAACTTCATCCACAATGATGGTGATTCAACCGATGTTAATAACTACAGACCAATCTCTAATCTTCCAATATTATCAAAAATATTTTCAGAAATCAGTCTTCAAGCAACAGTACACCTGCCTTACTAATTACAAGATGTTTACTCCTTATTATTTTGGATTCAGACCGAAGTCCTGATGATGCAATACTCTAATTGATAGACACTGTTTATGCAGCACTTGAAATATACAAATGTTCTGGAAATGGTTTACAATACTGACAAGTTGAAGTGTAAGACACATGTGCAACAGCTGGGTATCTTTGTTGATTGAATCATTTAACCTACACTTCATGCTTCTTCAGTTAAATACAGAGACATCATCTTCACTTTGCTGCTACATCTGCTGCCTCTGTATATGACTGAAGATGCCTACTGTGTAGGCGAAACTTTCTAATCAAATATAAAGATACCCAACTGTTCGACACGTGTCTTACTCTCCAAATAAGTATCCTATTGGACTTTTCATTGAACTGCGGAAGGACCTTGATACCACTAACCACAACACTCCTACCTAAGCACTATGGACACACAAGACACAGGAACACATGTTTTCAATCCTAAGTAAGTAACAGATAACATGTGGTCATAAAATGACACCTAGTCCTGTAATCAACCAATAAACCCAGGTGTTCTCCAGGGCACCATTCTGGGCCCTCTTCTTATTCCTCATCTATATGAGTGACCTGTCCAACAATATCAAGTGAAACGGGTATTTGCTAATAACAACTTTTTAAATATCGGGTTCAGTAAGCACTATAGTGATTAATGAACTCAAAAAAGTACTAAAAAAATCTCATATATATATTTTGGGAATAAAAAAATGGTAACAATTAGACACCTTAATCAATGATGCTCAAATAACACAGATATAAGAGGGAAAATTCCTAGGTCTAAGAAGAGACAACAACCTAAATTTAAGGCCTATGTCCAACACCCATCAACAAAGGTCTTTAAAACCATAGGGATACTCTCTAATAGTCACTGTTATGTTCCGCTCCCCACACTACTGACTTGACCTTTCTCATCTACCCATAACTTATATATGGGATCTGTGTCTGGGGGATCAACTTCAGCAATTCGTTAATCATAACTCAAGAAAAAGCGCTTCTTATAACAATCTCTAATACTACTAAATATATAGTGGATAGTGATGTGTACCGTGTTCATTTCTCACAGGGCTGGGCATTGGAACGCAGGGTCGAGTCCTGGCCAGCCACAGTTCTGTTAATGATTCAAAAACACTTGTTTCATTATTTCATTAGAAAATATATATCTAATATATATGCAATTTATACTTAATGATATGCAATAATCGCAAACAAGTGATACAAGATGCAAAACAACTAAAGGGGGAGTTGAATGATAGCTCTATGCCTGAACGAATCTTCCTAGACTTCCTACTCATTTCTGCAACACTGCAAGCTTTTGAAGATGTGTTGATTGTAACACGAAAGGCCTAGGAGTATCATTCAACTCCCCCTGTGGTTGTTTTGCAGACTTATTAATGTTCAGTGCACACGCTTAAAACATCACACTGTAAAGCTGGTGCTAAACTCAGACAATTCTCACAAACATATAACTGAACACACAAGCTTCACACCAGCAAGAAATAAACTAATAATATTCCTCGTGTTTGATCGATTTATCTACAGAAATTCTATGCAGATTAAAGAATCAAAGATGTGGTGTTCCATAATAGACAAGCTGAAGAGTTGTAACAATCTTACTTCACAACTAAGCCAGACAAGGCACTGTGTACCTAAATACTGTAGTCAAAATATTTTCTTATTCTATCGGTTTCTCTATATTAGCACTACTCTCTCAATATATTGTGCTAAGCTTTCTTACTAAAATAATCACTGTATCTAGTTTTTAAGTTCCGGCGCTAAATGCCAACTATTGTAATAAAATTACACCTAAGAACGCAATTTATTTGGCTGGAATTTAACACAATTAATTTGTGTTATTGTAGTGTACTATGCTGCACTCTTAATGGACTTTCATATTTGTAAGTTTTTGATCATTAGAATTATTTCTGTAGTGTGCAAGAATGGTATACAATACCGACAAGATGAAATTAAGACACATGTGCAACATCTGGGTATCTATATTGTAGACGTTTCGCCATCCAGTGGCTTTATCAATACAAATTCCAGGACATAACTTGAGGACAGTAGAACTATGTACAAAAGATGAGGTAATCAGTCCCTCAACCTTGGAGTTGGTGCGAAGAGCACCGTAGTCGTGGAGATTCTGAAGCAGAAGCAAGGAGCCTGGAGCTTATGTACTAACATCAGGTGGAAATGGGACGTGTAGCAGACGAGGGCATAGTCAATTCAATTCAATTCAATTCAATTCAAGTTTATTCTCTATAAGGGTTACAATGTGGGGTTTACAGGTTTTGGGTATTGTGTGGTTTACATGTTATAAAATACTAATTACAGAGGGAGCCACTAGGACACCTAGCCTGGCTAGGCATTTCGGGCAGACTTAGATTAATTCTTAACATTAAATCCTTACAGATTATGGTATTAAGGCTAAGTGACTACATCATAATTTGTGAGTTTAGCAATGTGAATGCTTTTGTTTTGGCACAATACAAAGTGTCTATATTGGAGTATCATAGGCAAACTTATGACTAGTTAGGATTTATTATTTTAAGATTAAGATTAGTATTTCTGGGTTTATAATCAGTGGGTGAGTGAGTGTAATTGAGAACCACCAGGTGGTTATCATGTAGTTAGTTGTCTGGGTGTATCAGGGAGATAAGATGTTTTCTAACTGTAGTTTTGAAAGTGATGAATGTGTCTGCAGTTCTAGAGTTTTCAGGTAGGGTGTTCCAGATTTTAGGTCCTTTGAAATACATTGAATTTTTGTAAAGGTTTAGTCGAACACGGGGAATGTCATAGAGATGTTTGTGTCTGGTGTTATGCCTGTGGATCCTGTCACAACTATCAAGAAAGCATTTTAGGTCAAGGTTAATATTGGAATTTAAGGTCCTGTAGATATAGATTTCACAGTAGTAAGTGTGGATGTTCTGAACAGGGAGTAAGTTTAGATCTATGAAGAGTTGGGGGGTGTGTTGCCAGGGATGGGATTTAGTGATTATTCTTACTACGGCTTTTTGTTGGGTTATTATTGGCTTTAGGTGTGTTGCTGCAGTTGAACCCCAAGCACAGATAGCATAGGTTTGGTATGGATATATAAGTGAATGAGAAGGGCAGTTTGCGGCACGTAGTATCGTATCTTGGAGAGGATCCCAACCGTTTTGGATACTTTTTTTGTGGTGCTGAAATTTAGGTTGTTGTCGAGGTATAGGCCAAGGAATTTGCCCTCATTATGTCAGGCAATTAGAGTGTTGTCGATCTTAATGTTAAGTTGCACAACACCTGCTCTGCTACCAAACGTAATATAGTAGGTTTTGTCAGTGTTAAGTGTAAGTTTATTGGCTATCATCCAAGTCGATATTTTGAGCAGCTCCTCGTTAACAATGGTGTTGAGGGTGGCAAGATTAGGGTGGGAGATGACATAAGTCGTGTCGTCAGCAAAGAGAATGGGTTTCAGGTGTTGGGATATGTTTGGAAGATCATTGATATAAATGAGGAAGAGCAGGGGTCCAAGGACACAACCCTGCGGAACTCCAGTATCAAGTGGCCGTACTGATGAGGCTGTGTCTTTAATGGTGACATACTGATACCTATTAGAAAGGTAGGATTTAAAATATGCAAGCGCATGGCCTCTTATACCATAGTGGTCAAGTTTGTGGAGTAGGATGCTGTGGTCTACTGTGTCAAACGCTTTTCTTAGGTCAATAAAAATTCCTAGCGGATATTCCTTATTTTCCAATGCTGTGTAAAGCAGGACTAGCATTTTTATAATTGCATCATTAGTGCTTTTATTTTTCCTGAATCCAAATTGGCAGGGGTTGAGTATGTTTTGTGACGTTATAAATGAATATAGTCTCCTGTGCACGAGTTTCTCGAAGATTTTGGATAGCAATGGTAAGTTTGATATTGGCCTATAGTTGTTTACGTCTGTAGGGTCACCACCTTTATGTATTGGTGTAACCCTTGCCGTCTTGAGTAGTGTCGGGAAAGTGCTAGTTTCTAATGACTTGTTAAAAAGTAATGTAATAGCATGCGAAAGGACATGGGCTGCTCGCTTGTACAATAATGGTGGGACGTGAGACAGATTCCCCGAGTTATTTTTAAGTGACTTTATGATCGTGGTGACTTCCGTGGGCTCTGATGGTACAAGATAGAAGGAATTTGGGAAATTCCCATCTAGGTAGTCCCCGGCACGGGCATTGGTACGTGGGATTTTACTGGCGAGATTAGATCCTATGTTTGAGAAGAAGTCGTTTATCTTGTTAGCTGTATCAGTGGGATGCAGTGGTGTTTCATGAGGTTTAGTTAGAACAATATTCTTGTTTTTTCAGTTTGTGGGTCCCCAGAATCTGGGAAAGTGTTTACCAGGTCTTTTTTATATCTCCTCTTGTGTCAGTGAATCTGCTGGAGTAGTACAGTTGTTTGGCTTTCTTTATTAATTTGGTGAGAACTGTTGAATATTGTTTAAGAATATCTTTGTATATTAAGCCCTGTCTATATTGCTTTTCATATTGGTGTTTCTTATCAATGGATTTCAGAATGCTGCTGGTTAGCCATGGGCAACCAAGCCGTTTATTCGTGATCTGTTTCGTTTTTATAGGACAATGTTTGTTGTATAGTCTAAGTATTTTGTTAAGAAAAATGTCTGTCCAATCGTCAATACCATCGGCATTGGAGAATTCTGTAGGCCAGTCAACAGTCTCTAGGTCTGCTGTGAAATTCCTTATTGAGGCCTCGTCATGGAGTCTAAATGAAACTTTGTTGTATTTGAGTGGTGGCTTATTAATGTTTGTTAAGAGGAAAGTTGGGTAGTGGTCAGTAGTGCTGTCTGTGATTATCCCTGATTTAAGGGGGGCTAGTATATTGGTCCATATGTGGTTTATTATGGTTGCACTTGTCTCAGTCAGCCTGGTTGGTATAGTTATTGTTGGTATGAGAAGTGTGTTGTTCATATTGTTGATGAAATCAGTTACAGTCTGATCATCTGGTAGGCCAAGGTTGATATTGAAGTCTCCAGTTAAGAGAAGGTGGTGCTTGTTCATTTGTCTGTTTGTTATTAGTGACTTTAGATTCTCACTGAAGTTTGGGATGTTTGTGTGGGGTATCCGGTATATGGCACCGATTGTTATAGGCGTCTTGAGGTTTTTTACAGTAAAATTAGCAAAAATGTATTCCCCCATATTCATCACTAAAGCAATTAGTGCTAATACAAGATAGTTGGTTAGAGTAATAGATTGCAGTACCACCCCCAACTTAGTATGGTCTGCAGTTGTGGATTGCTGTGTATCCTGGTAGTGGGTAGATATCAGTTGTGTCCTGCTTAAGCCAGGTCTCAGTAAGAATAATGCAGGAGAAGGGTGTCTTTAGTGACTCAAGGAGTGCCAGGAGGTCATCATAGTGTTTGCTTAAGGACCTGATGTTGTAGTTAAGAACTGATAGACTTTGAGCAGTGTTCAGGATAGTGCTGGCCTGTGATGCTGTGTAATAAAGGCAGTTACTTTCCAATAAGTTTTGATTGTGTGTTAGATTATGGAGGTTTAGATCAGGGTCAACGTGATCATTCATCTTTTAGGTTTAAATAGTGGTTGTTTATATCCTGTATTATGTGGTGAGTTCTAATACTGATTTCTGTAGTGGTGGGAAGTTTGGATAAGTATACCGCTAAAGCACTTTGGTCATATAGAGTATAGTCACTAATAAACATAATGAAATTGATATTGTCAATGTGTTGTGCTAGAATGAGCTAAAGTACAACTAGGTATAAACTAATACTATAAAAAAATTACAAGTGGCACCAGACTCACTCTTGTAATTGCACTAAGGTCTAATATAATGAATTTAGTGTAGATGAATGGTTCAAAGAACCGACATGTTGTTAAATTAGACACATGTGCAACTCTTAGGTATCTTTATTGAGGAAACGTTTCGCCACACAGTGGCTTCATCAGTCCATACACAGGAGAAACTTGAAGAACAGGAGGAGAATGAGGTAATCAGTCCCTCAACCTTGAGTCGATGTGGTCAGTCCATCAATCTTGAATAGATTGATGGACTGACCACATCGACTCAAGGTTGAGGGACTGATTACCTCATTCTCCTCCTGTTCTTCAAGTTTCTCCTGTGTATGGACTTATGAAGCCACTGCGTGGCGAAACGTTTCCTCAATAAAGATACCCAAGAATTGCACATGTGTCTAATTTAACAATGAATTTAGTGTTGTCTAAGTATTGAGCTAGAATGAGCTAAAGTACAACTAGGTATAAACTTATAATATAAAAATACAAATTAAAATGGTACTTACAATTGCACTAGGGTCTGATATAGGTTGTTAACAAGATCAGGAGTATAACTAGATTTAAATTGAGAAAATAAAATTCACAAATTAAAGTACCAAAAGAATAATAAGTAAAAAATAACAATGGCAATGACTTGGTTATAATATGATAGTAAGATGGTGGACAGATGCACAGGTACACAGGTACACAGGTACACAGGTACACAGGTACACAGGTACAAAGGATAATATAAAGGTTAGAGTTGAATATACAAACTTGAAAATTTGGCAACAAAATGTTATGAAAAGTATAAAATAATGATTAATTTACAAAAGTAAAATTGACTGGTAGTAAATATGGTGTTTAATAAAATTTTAGTAAGTAATAATGATTACAAAAAAAGATTAATTAACAAAAAAAAAAAAAAAAAAAAAAAAAGTGGGATTCCCCAGTGGAAGTAGGACCTACCCAAAGTGATGGGTTAGTTGTCGTAGTAGTTGTCGTAGTCGTCAAGGTTATGTACTTGTCCTCAGAATCAAGATTCCATAATGTTACATAACCTTGACAACTACGACAACTACTACAACTAACCCATCTCTTTGGGTAGGACCTACTTCCACTGGGGAATCCCGCCTACCAGTGACTATGCCCTCGTCTGCTACACGTCCCATTTCCACCTGATGTTAGTACATAAGCTCCAGGCGCCTTGCTTCTGCTTCAGAATCTCCACGACTACGGTGTTCTTCGCACCTACTCCAAGGTTGAGGGACTGATTACCTCATCTTCTGTACATAGTTCTACTGTCTTCAAGTTATGTCCTGGAATTTGTATTAATAAAGCCACTGGTTGGCGAAACGTCTACAGTAAAGATACCCAGATGTTGCACATGTGTCTTAATTTCATCAGAATTATTTCTGTTTTGTATTTAATGTATTTGTATAAACATACGAACAATTTTTACAATGTTTATTCATGTTCTAACGTTCTAGCTTGTCTACAACGGCCTACATAACCTGGGCCTCTCCACTGTAACATTTTATTGAGGGAACGTTTCGTTCTCCAAGAGCGAAACGTCCCATAGCTGGATCGCTAGCGCACTCAGCTCACACACTCAGGTCCGGAGTTCGAATTTCCTCCGGTAAGGCTGGAAAACATTAGGGACGTGTTTCCATAAAACACCCGCTGTCCTGTTCACCCATCGGTATAAATTGGGTACCTGGTGTGGGTCGCATCCTGGGACAAAATTGACCTAATTTGCCCGAAATGCTCAGCATAACAAGCGGCTTTCTATATAATACTATATAGGAAACCTGTATACCTTGTACACGTACTTGTAGAAATATAGATATTAATATTAATAACATACTGTTGATAATTCTACCAACATACTCTCCATTGTTACTAATAAATGTCATCTAATTTTCTTAGAATTATGTATCTTGTGGAAATTAGGTGCTGATTTATTTATTATATTTATTTAATTACTCCTTTCACCAGGTGATGGCTTATAGAATGAATAACAAACGTTACGTATCGCATTGTGTGCAGGTGACTCTGATGGATGACACAGCGTGTGGCTGCAGGTGTAGCAATGTGGACAGATCTTGTAAACATAACCAAGTGAGTTCATCTCTTAGACTCAAAGAAGTTATTCTTTTTAACCCTATAAGTATTCTTCTTCTTTTCATTTAAAACAGTTTACATAACTAAATATATAATATGTAACCATTATCTCTAAGTCCACAGCAGGATTCAGACTTACTCTGCATCAATGTACGTAGTACCTTCTCCACTCAGCCAGATCCCGGATGCGGAGTGTGTTAGTTCGAATCCTGCTGTGGACTGAGAGAAAATGTTTGTAAATATTTTCGCCTGTTTGGGAATTATTAAGCATGTGATATACAAATCATCTTGCATAAAAACCAAGGTAGACAGGTGACCTAGTATATCTTACCTCTCTCAGAATTTGCTAAATTAACACCCTATAACTTTCGTGAGTCGTAAGTTTACACTGGAAATAGACATTCCTCAAAAGGTGATATCTATTTATTTATTGTTTTCTTCCTCTAAGGTTTCTCTGGAATAACTTAATAATTTCCCCGATCGGTTTCAAACGTTCACTGCTGATGTATCAAATATTAAGTAAGATTCGGATTGATTTTGGGCTGTGTAGGTGTCAATCTGTCAATTTCATCTAAAAAAATGGCCGGCACTGTTGTCTACCTACCTGGAGTCTACTTTGAGTCTACCTGGTGGCTACCTGGTGTCTACCTGGAAAGTGTTTCGGGGGTCAGCGCCCCCGCTGTCCGGGTCATGTATATAGTATTGTTCAATAATAGGTTACGAATGTGATGTAACGATTTTGAAAACTGACAAGTGAAAGAATGAAACACTTGTGTTGCACAAGTATTGCACAAGTGTTACACAAGTATTGCACAAGTGTTGCACAAGTGTTGCACAAGTGTTGCACAAATGTTGCACAAATGGTGCACAAGTGTTGCACAAGTGTTACACCTATGTTGCACATGTATTGCACAAGTGTTGCACAAGTGTTGCACAAGTGTTACACAAGTGCTGCACAAGTGTTGCACAAATGTTGCACAAGTGTTGCACAAGTGTTGCACAAGTGTTACACATATGTTGCACAAGTGTTGCACAAGTGTTGCACAAGTGTTACACCTATGTTGCACAAGTGTTGCAAAAGTATTGCACAAGTGTTGCACAAGTGTTACACCTATGTTGCACAAGTGTTGCACAAGTAGTAGTGCACAAGTGTTTTTCACAAGTGTTGCACAAGTGTTGCAAAAATGTTGCACAAGTGTTGCACAATGTTGCACAAGTGTTACACAAGTGAAGCACAAGTGTTTTTCACAAGTGTTGCACAAGGTTTCACAAATGTTGCACAAGTGTTGCACAAGTGCTACACAAGTGTTGCACAATGTTGCACAAGTGCTGCACAATGTTGCACAATGTTGCACAAGTGCTGCACAATGTTGCACAAGTGTTACACAAGTGTTGCACAAGTGTTACACAAGTGCAGCACAAGTGTTTTTCACAAGTGTTTTTCACAAGTGTTGCACAAGTGTTTTTCACAAGTGTTGCACAAGTGTTACACAAGTGTTGCACAAGTGTTGCACAAGGTTGCACAAGTGTTGCAAAAGTGTTTTTCACAAGTGTTACACAAGTGTTGCACAAGTGTTGCACAAGTGTTACACAAGTGTTACACAAGTGTTACACAAGTGTTACACAAGTGTTGCACAAGTGTTACACAAGTGTTACACAAGTGTTGCACAAGTGTTACACAAGTGTTGCACAAGTGTTGCACAAGTGTTGCACAAGTGTTACACAAGTGTTGCACAAGTGTTGCACAAGTGTTTTTCACAAGTGTTGCACAAGTGTTGCACAAGTGTTGCACAAGTGTTGCACAAGTGTTACACAAGTGTTGCACAAGTGTTGCACAAGTGTTGCACAAGTGTTACACAAGTGTTGCACAAGTGTTGCACAAGTGTTACACAAGTGTTGCACAAGCGTTGCACAAGTGTTTTTCACAAGTGTTGCACAAGTGTTGCACAAGTGTTGCACAAGTGTTTTTCACAAGTGTTGCACAAGTGTTACACAAGTGTTGCACAAGTGTTGCACAAGTGTTACACAAGTGTTGCACAAGTGTTACACAAGTGTTGCACAAGTGTTGCACAAGTGTTGCACAAGTGTTGCACAAGTGTTGCACAAGTGTTGCACAAGTGTTGCACAAGTGTTTTTCACAAGTGTTACACAAGTGTTACACAAGTGTTGCACAAGTGTTGCACAAGTGTTGCACAAGTGTTACACAAGTGTTGCACAAGTGTTGCACAAGTGTTGCACAAGTGTTGCACAAGTGTTGCACAAGTGTTACACAAGTGTTACACAAGTGTTACACAAGTGTTGCACAAGTGTTGCACAAGTGTTGCACAAGTGTTACACAAGTGTTGCACAAGTGTTACACAAGTGTTGCACAAGTGTTACACAAGTGTTGCACAAGTGTTACACAAGTGTTGCACAAGTGTTACACAAGTGTTACACAAGTGTTACACAAGTGTTACACAAGTGTTTCATTCATCACTAGGTCAGAGGGATACTATGTGACGGGGATACCTCTCATGGGGTCCTCAGTGACCCATTATTTTATTACATTCATGGGGATGAGGAAGCGTTAAATCTGTAGGGAAGCAATTAGATTCTATTCAATGGGAGTTCAGGTCTAATTCAAGACTGACAATCACTTAACATCTGCATCGTGTACTTAGACTCGCGTGTGTTTTGCAGGTGTTCTTGGATCATCTGTGTAGGTGTGAGTGCTTGCAGGGTTTGGAGGATGACTGCAAACGCCTTATGATTCAAAAGCCCGGAATGTACATGTGGAACAAGAGAACCTGCTCGTGCCCCTGTAATAATACCCAAGACTGTGGTACCGGCACTAGGTGGAGTTATGACGAGTGTAGGTGAGTACTGTGTGTATGTGTACTTACCTAATTGTTCTCAACTATTTGTGGTTGCAGGGTTCGAGTCATAGTGCCTGGCCCGCCTTTTCACTGGTCACTACTAGGACCACTCTTTCCTTTCTCCGTCAGCTTTATTATACCTCTTCTTAAAGCTCTGTATGGATCTTGTGTATGTGTGCGCTTTGTGCGTGTTTATGTGTGTGTGTGTGTGTGTGTGTGTGTGTGTGTGTGTGTGTGTGTGTGTGTGTGTGTGTGTGTGTGTGTGTGTGTGTGTGTGTGTGTGTGTGTGTGTGTAAGGGGACCAGTATAAATTTTCCAGAGCTAATTCAATGTAAAATAATAGATTAGTAATGTATACACACGTTTATTATCAGGGTTTAGTTATAACTCTGCAATAACTAACACTGTTGTTACAGATGTGTGCTGATAGATGATGAGGAAAACGCCATTTCTGAGGAGTCGTTTTGGTTCCCTTAAGAAAGGAATGCTTAAGACACTGGGCTCACCTGCTCTTCTTCCAGCACAATAACACAAACTCCTATTATAACCATAACCATAATCTGTGAAGGGGTGGACCGGTAAGCCAGCGAAAGCCTCGGTTAGATGACCGAAAACTCCAGCTGCGGGCCATCATATGACTAAGACTCGTGTCAGAAAACATATTATAACCCAGGCACTCAAAGGCCTGTTATACAGGGCGTAAAGGGAGCAAAATAAACACAGCAGAAAAACTTTGAATTATATTATTCTTCACCAAGTAAAGATAGAAGTATGTACACTATATACAATATGTACAACAATAGGTATTCGTGCACGCCACGGTAATCAAGGCAAAATTGAAGCCAATAGGATGCAGACCACCGTGCTTCAACTAGATCTCGAATGGAAATGACAAGGGTGAAAATGTGAGTGGTAACCACGTCACCTTCACAATTGCGAGATCCACCTTCTCATTGGATGAACCTAGATACAGACCTGACGATGGGGCCCCGTTAGATATTTCGCTGGTTGGGGAAGTAGCCTATGTGTGTTAACATGCTCCGAATAAAGATTACATACTCATTGCATGCAGCAAAATACTTGACCTGTTTCCTCACAAACCTAACCTAACCTAACCTGTCGTTGCTGGTTTATTCGTCCAAGACAAATCACCGCGCTCTATGGCTCATTGAAGTCCTTTTAAAGACTGTAATAATACCTAAATTGGTGTGTCCTTGACTCACGGTCACTCAGAATACATTTAGTAACAACCAGGGTGCTAATCCGCACCAAAATGACCACACTTCCTCTTACTGCCGTGTACAGTAACGGGACTGTACATAGTATATATACCACATGGAAAAATGAAGAATTAGACATGTGCATCATCTGGGCATTTTTATTGTAGACATTTCACCATCCAGTGGCTTTATCAGTACAAATTATGTCGTTGAATTTATATTCATGTATCCACTGGATGGCAAAAAGTCTTCAATAAAGATACCCAGATGTTTGCACATGTGTCTAATTGTTCATTGTAACTGCATTGTAATTTGCACCACCCCATGTTTATTATTAACTAAGATAATTGAAAAGTTTAAGATGCACGTTGAGATGTGTTAATTGCAAGTATTAGGTCGCACAAAGATGAGGCGAGTTTGAGGCTCTGATAAGCGACTTACGGAGGGAAGTTATCAGTTATCTTCTCCGATCGCTAAACAGTAATAAGGATATTTTAGCGCACATAAAACCAGTTTCTGTGTGGTCTTGTTTTTATAGCGAAGGTTTTTAAGTCATATGTGAGAAGAATTCAATTAATAATTGTCATAGCTTTTGCTGCATGTTTTTAATAATTTATATGTAGTGACTTTGAGATGCCATCTCTACAGTTTATATACACAGAGAAGTTGACATCTTCCAGAGTATATACACGCAGAGATGTACATCTTCTAGCTATATAAACCGAGAAGTGTGTATGTTAGTGTATATTTGGTGAAGATATATATCACAGTGTATACACACCGACAAGTGCATATCACAGTGTATACACACCGACAAGTGCATATCACAGTGTATACACACCGACAAGTGCATATCACAGTGTATACACACCGACAAGTGCATATCACAGTGTATACACACCGACAAGTGCATATCACAGTGTATACACACCGACAAGTGCATATCACAGTGTATACACACTGACAAGTGCATATCACAGTGTATACACACCAAGTGCATATCACAGTGTATACACACTGACAAGTGCATATCACAGTGTATACACACCGACAAGTGCATATCACAGTGTATACACACCGACAAAGGCAATCACAGTGTATACCCCCGACAAGGCATATCACGTGGATCACACTGACAAGGCATACACAGTTAAACCAGAAAGTGCAAAAACACAGGTATAACATGACAAGTCATATCACGTGTATAAAACCAAGTGATACCTTTTTATACCAAAGACAATGCATATCACAGTTATACACACCGACAATTTCAAAACAGTGTATACAACCGACAATGCTATCACCGTGTTACCATGACAAGTGCATACACGTGATACCACCGACAAGTGCATATCACAGGTTTTTCACACGACAAATGCAATCACAGTGTATCACACCGACAAATGATATCACAGTTTATACACACCGACAAATGCTACACAGGATAAAACCCAAGTGCAATCACGTTTTACACATGCAAAATGCATATCACAGTGTATACACACACAATGATATCACAGTGTTTAAAAAAACCGACAAATGAATCACAGTGTATAAAACCGACAAGTGCTATCACAGTGTTTACAAATGACAAGTGCCCAACCAGTGATACACATGACAAGTGCATAACACAGTGTATACCATGACAAGTGCATATAAGTGTTCACACCAGGCATATCACAGGTAACACACTGACAAATGCAAAACCAGTGTATACACCCGACAAGTGATATCCAGTGTATACACACCGACAAATGTATCCAGTGTATACACACCGAAAGTGTATCACAGTGTAACACACCGACAATGCTATCAAGGTATACACACCAAGTGCAATCAAGGTATACACCTGACAAGTGATATCACAGTGTTTAAAAAACCGACAAATGCATTCAAATTGTTAACACCCACAAGGCATATCACATGTAACACACCGAAAGTGATTCCAGGTTACACCCGCAAGTGATATCACGTGTATTCACACGACAAGTGCATATCCAGTGTTTAAAACACCCAAATGCAAATTTAAGTGTTAAACAATGACAAATGCATATCACAGGTTAACAGCAAGGATATCACGTGTTAAACAAAAAGTGATCCAGGATACACCTGACAAGTGATTCACAGTGATAACACCCAAAAGGGAAAACACGTGTATAAAACCACAAAAGTCATTACAGGTTACACCCGAAATGCATATCACAGGTTACACACCGACAAATGATTTTCACGTGTATACACACCGACAATTGCATATCACGTGTAACCAAAATCATATCACTGTGAAACACCCACAAGTGCATTCACAGTGTAACAAACCGACAAGTGCAATCCAGTTATACACACCCACAATGCTATCACATTTACAACCAAGTGCATATCAAGTGTATACACACGACAAGTGAATCACGTTATACCCCGACAAGGCTATCACGTGTATACACACCGACAAGTGATATACAGTGTATACACACCGACAAGTGATTTCCCCAGTGTTACACACCGACAAATGCATATCACAGGATCACACGAAAAGTGCTATCAAGTGTATACCACCCACAAGGTTCCAAATGTATAAAACCCAAGGTATCCGTGTATACACACCAAAAATGCAATCACAGGATACACACCGACAGTGCATTACAGTGAAAACCACCGACAAGTCATACACGTTATAACACCGAAAGTGCAATACGTGTATACACACCGCAAGTGATATCAGTGTATACACCCGACAAGTGCATTCACAGTGTATCCACCGAAGTGTTTTTCTCCGAAGCTTTTTACCTCTCGGGATATCACCAAGTGAAAACCTACGTACCAAGTACTTAAACCAGTGTGATGATTCCCAAAATGATGCCTACTCCAAAATGTACTTTAAACCCGTGTGATGGTATCACCAAGTGATGCCTACGTACAAGTACTTAAACCAGTTGACGAGTTCACCAAGTGTGCCTACGTACCGTGTACTTTAAAACCTGAATGAGTACACCCAATTAGCCAGACCCAAAGTACTTAAACCAGTGTGATGAGTATTGGTTGACTTTCCATAAATATAACTTGTCTTATCAGATTTAGCTTTGCTTAGTAACTAACTAATCATATTGTCTTACTGTGGCATCTGTATCAAGCCAGATAAATGTTGTATGCATGGTTTAAGCCATAAGTTACATGCAGGTATCAAGGCACATGTTACATGCAGGTATCAAGGCACATGTTACATGCAGGTATCAAGGCACATGTTACATGTAGGTATCAAGGCACATGTTACATGCAGGTATCAAGGCACATGTTACATGCAGGTATCAAGGCACATGTTACATGCAGGTATCAAGGCACATGTTACATGCAGGTATCAAGGCACATGTTACATGCAGGTATCAAGGCACATGTTACATGCAGGTATCAAGGCACATGTTACATGCAGGTATCAAGGCACATGTTACATGCAGGTATCAAGCCAGATAGGATGCTATATGTAAATTTCATAACAGATGTTACATGCAGGTATCAAGGCACATGTTACATGCAGGTATCAAGGCACATGTTACATGCAGGTATCAAGGGACATGTTACATGCAGGTATCAAGCCAGATAGGATGCTATATGTAAATTTCATAACAGATGTTACATGCAGGTATCAAGGCACATGTTACATGCAGGTATCAAGGCACATGTTACATGCAGGTATCAAGGGACATGTTACATGCAGGTATCAAGCCAGATAGGATGCTATATGTAAATTTCATAACAGATGTTACATGCAGGTATCAAGGCACATGTTACATGCAGGTATCAAGGCACATGTTACATGCAGGTATCAAGGGACATGTTACATGAAGGTATCAAGCCAGATAGGATGCTATATGTAAATTTCATACCAGATGTTACATACAGGTATCAAGGGACATGTTACATGCAGGTATCAAGGGACATGTTACATGCAGGTATCAAGGCACATGTTACATGCAGGTATCAAGCCAGATAGGATGCTATATGTAAATTTCATAACAGATGTTACATGCAGGTATCAAGGGACATGTTACATGTAGGTATCAAGGGACATGTTACATGTAGGTATCAAGGGACATGTTACATGCAGGTATCAAGGGACATGTTACATGTAGGTATTAAGGGACATGTTACATGCAGGTATCAAGGGACATGTTACATGCAGGTATCAAGGCACATGTTACATGCAGGTATCAAGGCACATGTTACATGTAGGTATCAAGGGACATGTTACATGCAAGTATCAAGGGACATGTTACATGCAGGTATGAAGGCTCATGTTGCATGCAGGTATCAAGGGACATGTTACATTCAGGTATCAAGGCACATGTTACACGCAGGTATCAAGGCACATGTTACATGCAGGTATTAAGGGACATGTTACATGCAAGTATCAGGACACAGGATACATGCAGGTATCAAGGCACATGTTACATGCAGGTATCAAGGCACGTGTTACAGGCAAGTATCAGGACACAGGATACATGCAGGTATCAAGGGACATGTTACATGCAGGTATCAAGGCACATGTTACATGCAAGTGTCAGGACACAGGATACATGCAGGTATCAAGGGACATGTTACATGCAGGTATCAAGGCACGTGTTACAGGCAAGTATCAGGACACAGGATACATGCAGGTATCAAGGCACATGTTACATGCAGGTATCAAGGCACGTGTTACATGCAAGTATCAGGACACAGGATACATGCAGGTATCAAGGGACATGTTACATGCAGGTATCAAGGCACGTGTTACATGCAAGTATCAGGACACAGGATACATGCAGGTATCAAGGGACATGTTACATGCAGGTATCAAGGCACGTGTTACATGCAAGTATCAGGACACAGGATACATGCAGGTATCAAGGGACATGTTACATGCAGGTATCAAGGCACGTGTTACATGCAAGTATCAGGACACAGGATACATGCAGGTATCAAGGGACATGTTACATGCAGGTATCAAGACAGATTTGATGTCTCTTTGGACGAGTTTCAGAAATCTGTCTGAACAAGTAACTGTGGCAAAAAAATTTGTGTTGTTAACATAAGGATGATAATAATAATTTCTTATGATGATGATGATGATGATAATAATAATAATAATAATAATAATAATAATAATAATAATAATAATAATAATAATAATATATAATTATTATTATTATTATTAATATTATTATTATTATTATTATTATTATTATTATTATTATTATTATTATTATTATTATTATTATTATTATTATTATTATTATTATTATTATTATTATTTATTCACTGTCAACTTTACTTTCGTGTAAAACGTAAATTAAATTTTGCTTACTATACTAATGATTCTATTTTTACATTTAATTTGCAAATAAATAACAAAATTATTATTTTTGTTTATTTTCAACGAAACAAGTTACTGCGAAGTCTCACGTAAATATAAATGAAAATCTTGAAGAAAAACAGCGTGGCAGCTCATCCATGAAAATTCTGGCCAGAACCTGCAACTGGAGAAACAATTTCCTCCGTCATATCTCGTCTGAAAAATAACAGGAAAATCGGCAATTTCGTATTTCTATTTCCCACCGTGATCCTCGAATATGGCGCCGTGTGCCAGCTACTGCCGGTGATCACATCCTGGAGAATGCACGCCATCTGTTAGCTGGGACTTAGGGCTTTACGCATTTAATATTATTTTTTAGGGAGTGAAATGCCTTAAAGTCTGTTAACGTTTGTGTAAATATGTGAAGCGTCTGTTGTCTGTAGGTAAAGAGGGAGAGGACAAATGGAGGAAGGTAGAGAGGCGTGTGTGTGTGTCTGGCTCGTCTCTGCCAGCACATCAGGGAGGCCAGGAACGACTCCCGGGGGACTATTTGGCATCCCACGATGATGGAAGGTCTATGATTCACCAGCCACTCCTCTTCAGATCTCCAATCTCCTCTCATGTAACATATTCTCACATTCACACCCCCCTTTCGCCTGCCTCACTCACACTTTTCATTCTCTCGTTCGCTCTGGTTGCGGTCTTCCCCCTGCGGCTCGTTCCTGCGGGCATCGACGCCGCTGGGGTAAACTTGCGGTCTATATGCTATGGAAGCGAACGATGTGTTGAAAAAGACTTGTCTTATTCGTTACCACGACTTTGGGCGACTCAGGCAACTCTGGTCTCTAGGCACGAGACAAACAAAGGCGGCCACAGCCACTGTCTGTGCCATAAAGGAAAAATAAACAGAAGACTTTGGCCTTCTGGAGTCACGGGGAGTAAAGACATCATCTACATACCTCGCGGAAATGTCAGTCTTATTTTCCCAGCTATTCTGAAAGAGGCTTTAAAGGATCTTGTATTGCCTAAATACATTGCTACTTGAAGTTTGATTCCAAATAGCAGGGATCAGAAAGCGGAAGATAAAATGATACTGAAGTGATGGTTTGTGGATTATGCAGGTAGTAGGCTGGTAGGCAGCCACCATCAAGAGAGGATACAAAATTTCTGTTGCAGTTTGTGATAGAGAAGAAACCTGTTATAGATGACCAGGTTTTTTCCTTCCGTCTCATGACCACCAAGATAACAGGAAACCCTTAATAACCAGTATTTACCTTCATTATAAACTCATCATTTTGGCAGTCTTGTATGTTTGTTAAATGAGGACACAAATGTGCATTACATTATCATAGTATAATTATCTAGACACAGAACGACCCCTTGTGGGGACATTCGTCACATAGAGAGGTGTAGTTTCGATCCTATGTACGTATACAGAAAAGACAGAAACTCTGACTCACTGACTGACTCACTCACAGTTGCAAAAAAAATCATCGTACGCATGGGTTCGAACCCATGAACAAGTGAGTATAAGACTAACGGGCACAGATGGATAAAAAAGATAACGCACTAAGCACTAACCTGTGAATTACAGAACCCTCTTGACATGGGTTTATAAATACAACCCCACACCGTTCCTAAGTTGAAGGAAACACTCTTAGCCACGTATTCCACCTGTCAAACTAACCAGGTCTCCCTGGGACCCCAGGAGAGCAGGTTAGAATCTTCACCCAGGGGAGCAAGTTAGAATCCTCACCCAGGAGAGCAGGTTAGAAAAATCTTCAACACAGGGAGCAAGTTAAAATCCTCACACCAGAAGAGGCAGGTTAGAATCTTCACCCAGGGGAGCAAGTTAGAATCCTCACCCAGGAGAGCAGGTTAGAATCTTCACCCAGGGGAGCAGGTTAGAATCCTCACCCAGGAGAGCAAGTTAGAAGCCTCTACCCAGAGAGGCAGGTTAGAATCCTCACCTGGAGAGCAAGGTTAGAACCTCACCCAGGGGAGCAGGTTAGAATCCTCACCCAGGAGAGCAGGTTAGAATCCTCACCCAGGAGAGCAGGTTAGAATCCTCACCCAGGAGAGCAGGTTAGAATCCTCACCCAGGAGAGCAGGTTAGAATCCTCACCCAGGAGAGCAGTTTAGAATCCTCACCCAGGAGAGCAGGTTAGAATCCTCACAAAGGAAATCAGGTTAGAATCCTCACCCAGGAGAGCAGGTTAGATTCCTCACCTCAGGAGAGCAGGTAAGAAATCCTCACCCAGTAGAGCAGTTAAATCCTCACCCCAAGGAGAAGCAGGTTAGAATCCTCACCCAGGAGAGCAGTTTAGAATCCTCACCCAAGAGAGCACGTTAGAGTCCTCACCCAGGAGAGCAGTTTAGAACCCTCACCCAGGAGAGCAGGTTAGAATCCTCACCCAGGAGAACAGGTTAGAATCCTCACCCAGGAGGCAGGTTAGAATCCCCCACCATGAGAGCAGGTTAGAATCCTCCACCACAGGAGAGCAGTTAAATCCTCTGACCCAAGAGAGGCAGGTTAAGAATTGTTCACCCAGGAGAGCAGGTTTAGAATCCTCGCCCAGGAGAAGCAGGTTAGAATCCCACCCGAAGAGGGCAGGTTAGAATCCTCACTCCAGGAGAGCAGGATCGAATCCTCACGACTCAGGAGAGGCAGGTTAGAAATCCTCACCCAGGAGAGCAGGTTAGAAATCCTCACCAGGAGAGCAGGTTAGAATCTTCGCACCAGTAGAGCAGTTTAGAATATCCTCACCCAGGAGAGCAGGTTAGAGTCGCTCAACCAGGGGACAGGTAGAATCCTCACCCAGGAAGCAGGTTAGAATCCTTTACCCATGAGAGCAAGGTAAGAAATCCACATACCAGGAGAGCAGATAGAATCCTTCACCCAGAGAGCAGGTTAGAATCCTCACCCAGGAGATCAGTTAGAATCCTCACCCTAGGAGAGCAGGTCAGAATCCTCACCAGGAGAGCAGTTAGAAATCGCTCACCCAAGAGAGCAGGTTAAATCCTCACCTAGGAGAGCATGTAAATCCCTCACCTTGGAGAGCAGGTAGAATCCTCATAACCCAGGAGAAGCAGGTTAGGAATCCTTAACCAGGAACAGCAGTTTGAATCCTCCCACCAGGAGAGAAGTTTAGAATCCTCACCCAGGAGAGGCACGTAGAATCCTCACCCAGGAGAGCAGTTTGAATACCACCCAGGAGAAGGGGCAGGTAGAATCCTCACCGGACCAAGAGAGCCAGGTTAGAATCCTACCCAGGGAGCAGGTAAGAATCCACCGACCCAGGAGAGCAGGTTAGAATCCTCATCCAGAGAGCAGTAGAATCCTCACCCCAAGAGCAGGTAGAATCCTCACACCAGGAGAGCAGATTTAGAATCCTCACCCAAGAGAGCAGGTTAGAATCCTCCCCGGAGAAGCAGATTAAATCCCACCCAGGAGAGCAGGTTAGAATCCTCACCCAGGAGAGCAGGTTAGAATCCTCACCCAGGAGAGCAGGTTAGAATCCTCACCCAGGAGAGCAGGTTAGAATCCTCACCCAGGAGAGCAGGTTAGAATCCTCACCCAGGAGAGCAGTTTAGAATCCTCACCCAGGAGAGCAGTTAAGAATCCTCACCCAAGAGAGCAGTTTAGAATCCTTACCCAGGAGAGCAGTTTTGAATCCTCCACCCAGGAGAGCAGGATAGAAACCCACCTCAGGAGAGCAGGTTAGAAAATCCGCACCATGGAGAGCAGGTTAGAATCGTCACCCAGGAGAGCAGGTTAGAATCCTCACCCAGCAGAGCAAGTTAGAATCCTCACCCAGGAGAGCAGGTTAGAATCCACACGCAGGAGAGCAGGTTAGACCTCACACATAGAGCAGGTTAGAATACTCACCCAGCTATACAGCAGGTTAAACCCTCACCCAGCAAGAGGCAGTTATGAATCCACACCCAGGAGAGCAGGATAAATCCTCCCCAGCAGCAGGTTAGAATCCTCAACCATTCATGCAAGAGCAGGTTAGAATCCCTCACCCAGGAGAGGCAGGTTAGAATCCTCACCCAGCAGAGCAAGTTAGAATCCTCACCCAGGAGAGCAGTTTAGAATCCTCACCCAGGAGAGCAGGTTAGAATCCTCACCCAGGAGAGCAGGTTAGAATCCTCACCCAGGAGAGCAGCTTAGAATCCTCACTCAGGAGAGGCAAGTTAGAATCCTCACCAGGAGAGGCAGTTTAGAACTCTCACCCAGGAGAGCAGGTTAGAATCCTCAACCAGAGAGCAGGTTAGATCCCCACCCGCGGAAGATCAGGCTAGAATCCTCACCCTTAGAGCAGGTTAGAATCCACACCCCTGGAGAGCAGGTTAAATCCCCACCTAGGAGAGCAGGCTAAAATCCTCACCCAGGAGAGCAGGTTAGAATCCTCACCCAGGAGAGCAGTTTAGAATCCTCTCCTAGGAGAGCAGTTTAGAATCCTCACCCAGGAGAGCAGTTTAGAATCCTTACCCAGGAAAGCAGTTTTGAATCCTCAGCCAGGAGAGGGAGATAGAATCCCTCACCCCAGGAGAGCAGGTTAGAATCGTCACCACTATGAGAGCTGGTTAGAATTCCCACCCAGGAGAGCAGGTTAGAATCCTCACCCAGGAGAGCAGGTTAGAATCCTCACACAGCAGAGCAGGTTAGAATCCTCACCTAGCAGAGCAGGTTAGAATCCTCACCCAGGAGAGCAGGTTAGAATTCAGCTCTCACACCAGGAGAGCAGGTTAGAATCCTCACTACCTGGAGAGCATAGAATTCGTCACCCAGGAGAGCAGTTAGAATCCTCACCCCAGCAGAGCTGTTAGAATCCTCACCCAGAGAGAGTCAGGTTAGATCCATCACCCCAGGAGAGCAGTTTAGAATCCTCACCCAGGAGAGCAGGATAGAATCCATCACCCGGAGAGCAGGTAGAATCCCTCATCCCAGGAGAGCAGGTTTAGAATCCTAGACCCAGGAGAAGCAGTTAGATCCTCACCCAGGCGATCAGTTTTAGAAACGCTCACCCAGGAGAGCAAGTTAGAATCCTAACCCAGGAGAGGGCCAGGTTAGAGATCCTCAACCCAGAGAGCCGGTTAGAATCTCACCAAGGAGCAGTTAGAATCCTCACCAGGATTGCAGGTTAGAATCCTCACCCAGGAGAGCAAGTTAGAATCCCCACCCAGGAGAGCAGGTTAGAATCCTCACCCAGAAGAGCAGGTTAGAATCCTCACCAAGGAGAGCAGGTTAGAATCCTCACCCAGGAGAGCAGGTTAGAATCCTCACCCAGGAGAGCAGTTTAGAATCCTCACCCAGGAGAGCATGGGAGGTAGAAATCCGACACCCAGGGAGAGCAGGTTAGAATCTTCAAACAGGAGAGCAGTTTAGAATCCTCACCCAGGAGAACAGGATAGAATCCTCACCCAGGAGAGCAAGATAGAATCCTCACCCAGGAGAGCAGGTTAGATTCCACACCCAGGAGATCAGTAGAATCCTTCACCCAGGAAGACATGTTAGAATCCTCACGCCAGGTGAGGCAGGTTAGATTCCCCACCCAGGAGAGCAGGTTAGAATCCTCTACCCAGGAGAGGCAGGTTAGAATCCTGCACCCGAGGAAGAGCAGGTTAGAATATCTCTCTCACCCAAGAAGCATGTTAGAATCTCACCCAGAGAGCAAAGGATAGAATCCTACCCAGAGAGCAGTATTAGAATCCTTAACCCAGGAGATGCAGTTAGGAAATCCCCACCCAGGAGAGCAGGTTAGAATCCTCACCAAGAGAGCAGGTTAGAATCTTCACCCAGGGGAGCAAGTTAGAATCCTCACCCAGGAGAGCAGGTTAGAATCTTCACCCAGGGGAGCAGGTAGAATCCTACGCCAGAGAGCAAGTTAGAATCCTCACGCCAGGAGAGCAGGTTAGAATCCTCACCCTGGAGAGCAGTTAAAGCCTCACCCAGGGGAGCAGTTAGAATCCTCACCGCAGGAGAGCAGTGGTGAATCCTCACCCAGGAGAGCAGTTAGAATCCTCACCCAGGAGAGCAGGGTAGAATCCTCACCCCAGGAGAGGCAGGTTTAGAAATCCTCACCCAGAGAGCAGTTTTAGAATCCTCACCCAGAGAGCAGGTTAGAATTCCTCACAAGGAGATCAGGTTGAAATCCTCGACCCAGGAGAGCAGGTTAGAATCCTCAACCCAGGAGAGCAGGTTAGAATCCTCAACTCCATAGAGCAGGTAGAATCCTCACTCCAGGAGAGCAGGTAGAATCCTCCACCCAGGAGAGCAGTTTAGAATCCTCACCCAAGAGAGCACGTTAGAGTCGGCTCCAACCCCAGGAGAGCAGTTTAGAACCCTCACCTCGAGGAGAGGGAACAGGTTCGAATCCTCACCCAGGAGAACAGGTCGAATCCTCACCCAGAAGAAAGGGGCAGGTTAATCCCCACCCAGGAGTGCAGGGTTAGAATCCACACCCAGGAGAGCAGGTGTAGAATCCTCACACCAAGAGCAGGAGGTTAGAATTTTCACCCAGGAGAGCAGGTTAGAATCCTCGCCCAGGAGAGCAGGTTAGAATCCCCACCCAGAAGAGCAGGTTAGAATCCTCACCCAGGAGAGCAGGATCGAATCCTCACTCAGGAGAGCAGGTTAGAATCCTCACCCAGGAGAGCAGGTTAGAATCCTCACCCAGGAGAGCAGGTTAGAATCTTCGCCCAGGAGAGCAGTTTAGAATCCTCACCCAGGAGAGCAGGTTAGAGTCCTCAACCAGGGGAGCAGGTTAGAATCCTCACCCAGGAGAGCAGGTTAGAATCCTTACCCATGAGAGCAGGTTAGAATCCACAACCAGGAGAGCAGGATAGAATCCTCACCCAGGAGAGCAGGTTAGAATCCTCACCCAGGAGATCAGGTTAGAATCCTCACCCAGGAGAGCAGGTCAGAATCCTCACCCATGAGAGCAGGTTAGAATCCTCACCCAAGAGAGCAGGATAGAAAGCCTCACCTAGGAGAGCATGTTAGAATCCTCACCTTGGAGAGCAGGTTAGAATCCTCACCCAGGAGAGCAGGTTAGAATCCTTAACCAGGAAAGCAGGTTAGAATCCTCACCCAGGAGAGAAGGTTAGAATCCTCACCCAGAGAGCAGGTTAGAATCCTCACCAGGAGGCAGGTTTATAATCACCACAGGAGAGAAGGTTAGAATGCTCACTCAGGATAGGCAGTTTAAATCCTCACCCAGGAGAGGCAGGAGTAAGTATCCTCCCCAAGAGCAGATTAGAATCCTCATCCAGAGATCAGTTAGAATCCTCACCCAAAGAGCAGGTTAGGAACCTCACCCAGGAGAGCAGATAGAATCCTCACCCAAGAGAGCAGGTTAGAATCCTCACCCAGGAGAGCAGATTAGAATCCTCACCCTAGGAGATCAGGTTAAACCTCACCCAGGAGAGCAGGTTAGAATCCCTCACCTACCAGGAGCAGCAGGTGTAGAATCCTCACGCCAGGAGAGACAGGCTAGAATCCTCACCCAGGAGAAGCAGGTTAGAATCCTCCACCTCAGGAGAGCAGTTAGAGAATCCTCACACCAGGAGAGCAGTAAGGAATCCTCAACACCAGGAGAGCAGTTTAGAATCCTTACCCAGGAGAGCAGTTTTGAATCCTCACCCAGGAGAGCAGGATAGAATCCTCACCCAGGAGAGCAGGTTAGAATCCTCCAACCATGGAGAGCAGGTAGAATGTCACCGCAGGGAGAGCAGTGTAAATCCTCACCCAGCAGAGCAGATAGAATCCTCACCCAGGAGAGCAGTTATAGAATCCACACCAGGAGAGCAGGTTAGAACGCTCACCCAGGAGAGCAGGGTTAGAATCCTCACCCAGGCACAGCAGGTAAACCCTCACTCCAGCCAGAGCAGGTTAGAATCAGTCACCGCAGGAGAGGCAGGTTAGAAATCACCCCAGGAGAGCAGTTAAGAATCCTCACCATGGAGAGCAGGTTAGAATTCCTCACCCAGAGAGCAGGGGTTGGGGGGGTTAGAATCCTCACTCCAGCAGAGCAAGTAGAATCCTCACCCAGGAGAGCAGGTTAGAATCCTCACCCAGGAGAGCAGGTTAGAATCCTCACCCAGGAGAGCAGGTTAGAATCCTCACCCAGGAGAGCAGGTTAGAATCCTCACCCAGGAGAGCAGGTTAGAATCCTCACCCAGGAGAGCAGTTTAGAAACCTCACCCAGGAGAGCAGGTTAGAATCCTCAACCAGGAGAGCAGGTTAGAACCCTCACCCAGGAGAGCTGGCTAGAATCCTCACCCAGGAGAGTAGGTTATAAAGAATCTCACACCAGGAGAGCAGTTAGAATCCCACCTAGGAGAGGCAGGCTAAAATCCTCACACCAGGAGAGGCATGTTAGAATACCACACCCAGGAGAGCAAGTTTAGAATCCTCGTCCTACGAGAGCAGTTTTTAAGAATCCTCACCCAGGAAGCAGTTAGAATCCTTACCCAGAAACAGTTTTGAATCCTCAGGCCAGGAGAGCAGGATAGAATTCCTCAACCAGGAGAGCAGTTAGAATCGTCACCCAGGAGAGCAGGTTAAGAAATCCCACTCCAGGAGAGCAGGTTAGAATCCTCACCGACCCAGGAGAGCAGGTTAGAATCCCACACAGCAGAGCGAGTAGAATCCTCACGCTAGCAGAGGCAGTAGAATCCTCACCCAGAGAGCAGTTTAGAATCCTCACCCGGAAGCAGGTAGAATCCTCACACCCTGGAGAGGCAGTAAATCGTCACCCTGGAGAGCAGGTTAGAATCCCTCACCCAGCAGAGCTGGTAGAATCCTCACCCAGGACAGCAGTTTAGAATCCTCACGCCCTCAGAGAAGCAGTTTAGATTCCTCACCCAGGAGAGCAGATATAGAATCCTCACGCCAGAGAGCAAGGGGGGTTAGAATCCTCACCCAGGAGAGCAGGTTATAGAATCCTCAACCCAGGAGAGCAAGTTAAGAATCCTCACTCCAGGAGAGCAGTTAGAAACCTCACACCAGGAGAGCCAGGTAGAATCCCTGAACCCATGAGAGCAATAGAATCCTCACCCAGGAGTAAGAGCAGGTTAGATCCTAACAATGAGAGCAGGGTTAAATCCTAACCCAGGATTGCAGGGTTAGAATCCTCACCCAGGAGAGCAAGTTTAGAATCCCCACCCTAGGAGAGCAGTTAGAATCTCACCCAGTAAGAGCAGGTTAGAATCCTCACCAAGGAGAAGCAGGTTAGAATCCTCACCCAGGAGAAGGTTAGAAATCCTCACCCGCGAGAGCAGTTTTTAGAATCCTCACCAGGAGGAGCAGGTTAGAATCCACACCCCGGAGAGGCAGGTTAAATCTTTCAAACAGGAGAGAGCAGTTAGAATCCTCACGCCAGGAGAACAGGATAGAATCCTCACCCAGAGAGCAAGATCAGAATCCTCACACCCAGGAGAGGCAGGTTAGATTCCCTCACACCAGAGAGCAGATAAATCCTCACCCAGGAGAGCAGGTTAGAATCCACACGCAGTGAGCCAGGTAGAATATCCCCACCCAGGAGAGCAGGTTTAAATCCTCGGCCCAAGAGAGGCAGGTTTAGAATCCTCACCCCAGGAGAGCAGGTTAGAATTCCATCAACCCAAGAGAGCATGTTAGATCCTCACCCAGGAGAGCAGGATAGAATCCTCACCCAGGATAGCATTTAGAATCCAACCCAGGAGAGCAGGTTAAATCCCCACCCAGGAGTCAGGATAGAATCTCACCAGGATATCAGGTTAGAATCCTCACCCAGGAGAGAGCAGGTTAGAATCTCACGCCAAAGAGCAGGTAGAATCCTCACCCTGGAGAGCAGGTTCGAATCCTCAATCCTCACCCAGAGAGAAGGTTAGAATCCTCGACGCCGGGAGAGCAGGTTAGAATCCTCACCCAAAGAGGCAGTTAGGAATCCTCACGCCAGAGAGCAGTAGAATCCTCAACCCAGAAGACAGGTTAGAATCTCTCACCCAGGAGAAGCCAGGTTGAGGATCCTCACCCAGGGGATCAGTTTAGAATCCTCACGCCAGGAGAGTAGGTTAGAATCCTCTCCCAGGAGAGCAGGATAAATCCTAACCATGAGAGCAGGTAGAATCCTCACCCAGGAGACCAGGTTAGAATCCCTCACCCAGAAGCAGGTTAAATCCTCACCCAGGAGAGGCAAGTTTAGAATCCTCACCCAGGATAGGCAGGTTAGAATCCTCCACCCGCAGGAGAGCAGGTTAGAATCCTTCACGGCCAGGAGAGCAGGTTAGAATCCACACCCAGTAGAGCGAGGTTAGAATTCCCTCCTCAGCCCAGGAGAGTCAGGTAGAATCCTCACCCAGAAGAGCAGGTTAGAATCCTCACCCAGGAGAGCAGGTTAGAAACCTCACCCAGGAGAGCAGTTTAGAATCCTCACCCAGGAGAGCAGGTTAGAATCCTCACCCTGGAGAGCAGGTTAGAATCCTCACCCAGAAGAGCAGGTTACAATCCTCACCCAGGAGAGCAGGTTAGAATCCTCACCGCCAGGAGAGCAGGTTAGAACCAACACCCAGAGAGGCAGGTTAGAATCCTCCACCCAGGAGAGCAGGCTAGAATCCTCACCCAGGAGAGCAGGTTAGAATCCTCACCCAGGAGAGCAGGTTAGAAACCTCACCCAGGAGAGCAGGTTAGAATCCTCACCCAGGAGAGCAGGTTAGAATCCTCACCCAGTGAGGCAGGTTAGAACCTCACCCCGTGAGAGCAGTTAGAATCCTCACGTCTAGGAGAGCAGGTAGAATCCTCAGCCAGGAGAGCAGGTTAGGAATTCCTCCATCTAGGAGAGCAGGTTAGAATCCTCACAGAGAAAGCAAGGTTAAATCCTCACCCCAGGAGAGCAAGGTTAGAATAACTCACCCAGGAGAGCAGGTTAGAAAGATCCTCACCCAGAGAGCAGGTTAGAATCCTAACTCAGGAGAGCAGGTAAATCCTCTCCTCACCTCCCAGGAGAGGCAGGTTAGAATCCTCACTCACGCAGGAGGGCAGCTTAGAATCCTCACCCAGGAGAGCAGGTTAGAATCCTCACCTAGGAGAGCAGGTTAGAATCCTCACCCAGGAGAGCAGGTTAGAATCCTCACCTAGGAGAGCAGGTTAGAATCCTCACTCCAGCAGAGGCAGGTTAGAATCCTCAAACCCAGGGAGCGAGGTTAGAATCCCCACCCGGGGAGAGCAGTTAAAATGAACCTCACCCAGGAGAGAGCAGGTTATAGAAACCTCACTCCATGAGAAGCAGGGTTAGAAGCCTCACCCAGGAGAGCAGGTTAGAATCCTCACCCAGGAGAGCAGGTTAGAATCCTCACCCAGCAGAGCAGGTTAGAATCCTCACCCAGGAGAGCAGGTTAGAATCCTCACCCAGGAGAGCAGGTTAGAATCCTCACCCAGCAGACAGTTAAAATCCTCACCAAGAGCAGTTAGAATCCTCACCCAGGAGAGCAGGTTAGAATCCTCACCCAGGAGAGCAGGTTAGAATCCTCACCCAGGAGAGCAGGTTAGAATCCTCACCCAGCAGAGCAGGTTAGAATCCTCACCCAGGAGAGCAGGTAGAATCCTTCACACCAGGAGAGCAGGTTGAATCCTCACCCAGGAGAGCAGGTTAGAAAATCCACACCCAGGAAGCAGGTTAGAATCCTGCCACCCAACAGCAGAGCAGGTAGAATCCTCACGCAGGAGAGGCAGGTTTAGAATTCCTCACCCATGAGAGCAGGTTAGAATCCTCGACCCAAGCAGAGCAGGTTAGAATCCTCACCCAGAGAGCAGGTTTAGAATCCTCTTCACCTAGAGGGGGGGGGGAGAGCAGGTAGAATCCTCACCCAGCAAGCAGGTAGAATCATACCCAGGAGAGGTCAGGTTAGAATCCTCACGCCCAGGGAGAGCAGGATTAGAATCATCACTCCAGGAGAGCAGGTTAGAATCATCACCCAGGAGAGCAGGTTAGAATCCTCACCCAGGAGAGCAGGTTAGAATCCTCACCCAGGAGAGCAGGTTAGAATCCTCACCCAGGAGAGCAGGTTAGAATCCTCACCCAGCATAGCAGGTAGAATCATCACCCAGGGGAGAGCGAGGTTAGAATCCTCACCCAGGAGAGCAGTTAGAATCATCACCCAGGAGAGCAGGTTAGAATCAACACCAGGAGAAGCAGGTTTAGAATCCTCACCCAGAGAGCAGGTAGAATCCTCACACCAGGAGAGCAGGTTAGAATCCTCACCAAGGAGAGCAGGTTAGAATCCTCACCCAGGAGAGCAGGTTAGAATCCTCACCCAGGAGAGCAGGTTAGAATCCTCACCAAGGAGAGCAGGTTAGAATCCTCACTCCAGGAAAAGCAGATGTTAGAATCCTCACCAAGGTGAGCATGTTAGATCCTCAACATGAGAGCAGGTTAGAATCCTCACCCAGGAGAGCAGGTTAGAATCCTCACCAAGGAGAGCAGGTTAGAATACTCACCCTGTAGATATTATCCTAACATATTATTTTATACATTAATATTCTTGGATGAAGACATTATCTTAATAAATTCTGGAATTTATTCTTACGATTTAAAGTAAATTGGATGACCTACCACTGAGTGAAAGTGTATGTCCTAGCACTAAGTGAAACTGTATGTCCTAGCACTGAGTGAAACTGTATGTCCCAGCACTGAGTGAAATCTGTAAATGTCCCTAGCACTGAGTGAAACTGTATGTCGCTAGCACTGAGTGAAACTGTATGTCCTAGCAAGTGAGGTGTGAAACTGTATTCCTAGCACTGAGTGAAACTGTATGTCCTAGCACTGAGTGAAACTGTATGTCCTAGCACTGAGTGAAACTGTATGTCCTAGCACTGAGTGAAACTGTATGTCCTAGCACTGAGTGAAACTGTATGTCCTAGCACTGTGTGAACACTGTATGTCCTAGCACTTGAAGTAGAAACTGTGATGTCCTAGCACTGAGTGAAACGTGTAAGTCCTAGCACTGAGTGAAAACTGTATGTCCTAGCACTGAGTGAAAACTGATGTCCTAGCATCTGAGTGAAACCTGTCCTATGAGCACTGAGTGAAACTGTATGTTCTAGCACAGAGTGAAACTGTATGTCCTAGCACTGAGTGAAATTGTATGTCCTAGCACTGAGTGAAACTGTATGTCCTAGCATTGAAAGAAACTGAATGTCCTAGCACTGAGTGAAACTGTCCCAGCACTAAGAGAAACTGTAATGTCCCTAGCACTGATGAAACTAATATTGTCCCAGCACTGAGTGAAACTGTATGTCCTAGCACTGAGTGAAACTGTATGTCCTAGCACTGAGTGAAACTGTATGTCCTAGCACTGAGTGAAACTGTCCTAGCACTAAGTGAAACTGTATGTCCTAGCACTGAGTGAAATTGTATGTCCTAGCACTGAGTGAAACTGTATGTCCTAGCACTGAGTGAAACTGTATGTCCTAGCACTGAGTGAAACTGTATGTCCTAGCACTGAGTGAAACTGTATGTCCTAGCACAGAGTGAAACTGTATGTCCTAGCACTGAGTGAAACTGTATGTCCTAGGCACTGAGTGAAATTACTGTATGTCCTAGCACTGATTGAATCTGTATGTCCTAGCACTGATGTGAAACTGTATTCCTAAGCACTGAGTGAAACTGTATGTCCTAGCACTGAGTGAAACTGTATGTCCTAGCACTGAGTGAAACTGTATGTCCTAGCACTGAGTGAAACTGTATGTCCTAGCACTGAGTGAAACTGTATGTCCTAGCACTGAGTGAAACTGTCCTAGCACTGAGTGAAACTGTATGTTCTAGCACTGATTGAAACTGATGTCCCTAACTGGAGTAAACTATATGTCCTAGCACTGAGTGAAACTGTATGTCCTAGCACTGAGTGAAACTGTATGTCCTAGCACTGAGTGAAACTGTATGTCCTAGCACTGAGTGAAACTGTATTCTAGGCACTGAGTGAAACTGTATGTCCTAGCACTGAGTGAAGACTGTATGTCCTAAGCATGAGTGAAACGTATGTCCTAGTAAACACTGAGTGAAATTGTATGTCCTAGCACTGAGTGAAACTGTATGTCCTAGCACTGAGTGAAACTGAATGTCCTAGCACTGAGTGAAACTGTCCTAGCACTGAGTGAAAGTGTATGTTCTAGCACTGAGTGAAACTGTATGTCCTAGCACTGAGTGAAATTGTATGTCCTAGCACTGAGTGAAACTGTATGTCCTAGCACTGAAAGAAACTGTATGTTCTAGCACTGAGTGAAACTGTCCTAGCACTGAGTGAAAGTGTATGTTCTAGCACTGAGTGAAACTGTATGCCCTAGCACTGAGTGAAACTGTATGTCCTAGCACTGAGTGAAACTGAATGTCCTAGCACTGAGTGAAACTGTCCTAGCACTGAGTGAAAGTGTATTTCTAGCCCTGAGTGAAAACTGGTAGGCACGAGCCACTGAGTGAAAATGTATGTCCAACATCTGAGTGAAACTGTCCTAGCAGCAAATGAAATAACTGTATGTTCCTAGCACTGAGTG
This sequence comes from Cherax quadricarinatus, assembly GCF_026875155.1. Classification (NCBI taxonomy): domain Eukaryota; kingdom Metazoa; phylum Arthropoda; class Malacostraca; order Decapoda; family Parastacidae; genus Cherax; species Cherax quadricarinatus. The sequence goes on from NC_069402.1 coordinate 12,299,848, forward strand.
GAAACTGTAATGTCCCAGCACTGAGTGAAACTGTATGGTTCTAGCACTGAGGAAACTGTATGTTCCTAGCACAGAGTAAACGTATTGTCCTAGCAACAGATTCTGAAATTGTATGTCCTAGCAGTGAGTAAACTGTATGTCCTAGCAATGGTAAACGTATTCCTAGCCTGAGTTGAAACTGTATGTCCTAGCACTGAGTGAACTGTATGTCCTAGCACTGAGTGAAACTGTATGTCCAGCACTGGAGTGGGGGAAAACTGAATTTCCTACACTGACTGAAACTGTATTTTCCTAGCACTGTATGAAACTGTATGTTCCTAGCACTGAGTGAACACGGTAATGTCCTAGCACTGAGTGAAACTGTATGTCCTAGCACTGAGTGAAACTGTATGTTCTAGCCCTGAGTGAAACTGTATGTCCCAGCACTGAGTGAAACTGTATGTCCTAGCACTGAGTGAAACTGTATGTCCTAGCACTGAGTGAAACTGTATGTCCTAGCACTGAGTGAAACTGTATACCTAGCACTGAGTGAAACTGTATGTCCTAGCACTGAGTGAAACTGAATACCTAGCATCTGAGTGGAAACTGTATGTCCTAGCACTGAGTGAAACTGTATACCTAGCACTGAATGAAACTGTATGTCCTAGCACTGAGTGAAACTATGTTCTAGCACTGAGTGAAACTGTATGTCCTAGCACTGAGTGAAACTGTATGTCGTAGCACTGAGTGAAACTGTATGTCCTAGCACTGAGTGAAACTGTATGTTCTAGCACCGAGTGAAACTGTATGTCCTAGCACTGAGTGAAACTGTATGTCCTAGCACTGAGTGAAACTGTATGACCTAGCACTGAGTGAAACTGTATGACCTAGCACTGCCTGAAACTGTATGTCCTAGCACTGAGTGAAACTGTATGTCCTAACACAGAGTGAAAGTGTATGTCAAAGCACTGAGTGAAACTGTATGTCCTTGCACTGAGTGAAACTGTATGTCCCAGCACTGAGTGAAACTGTATGTCCTAGCACTGAGTGAAACTGTATGTTCTAGCACTGAGTGAAAGTAGATGTCCTAGAACTGACTGAAACTATATGTCCTAGCACTGACAGAAACTTGTCCTAGCACTGACTGAAACTGTATGTCCTAGCACTGAGTGAAACTGTATGTCCTAGCACTGAGTGAAACTGTATGTCATAGCATTGAGTGAAACTGTTTGTTCTAGCTCTTAGTGAAACTGGATGTCCTAGCACTGACTGAAACTATATGTCCTAGCTTTGACAGAAACTTGATGTCCTAGCATTGACTGAAACTGTATATGCTACAACTGAGTGAAACTAGATATCCTAGCACTGAGTGAAACTGTATGTCCTAGCACTGACTGAAACTGTGTATCCTACAGAGTGAAACTAGATATCCTAGCACTGAATGAAACTGTATGTCCTAGCACTGAGTGAAACCGGATGTCCTAGCAGTGAGTGTAAGTGGATCATGCACTCTATGGATTCTGAGGAAGAATGTATATATATTTACAAATGTGAAAGTGAATTAACAGCAAAGGCAGATCTGGCGCGCACAGATCATTACTGTTAATCTCAGAATTCGTAGGGAACGTGAACACACACACACACAAAAAAAAAATTCTGAAAAACTGATCAGCTAATAACAAAACACACAGTTGACAGCATCATTCATCTTGAACAACTAATTGTACAGACTATGTACATTTAAACCCAACTCTGCGAGGGTAAGATTTACATATGCAGAATGGTTATCGTCTTTGGGTGGATTGAATTTTTCTGCAATGGCTAACACATGCCTTGACTGAGGGCAATCTGAACAAGTATCTACACAAGATACAGCTACATTTACCAGTGACTGTGGAATTACTAACTTGTATACTCTTCTGCTTGGAGTACTCTACTAGGCTGTGTGATACAGTAATTCTTGACTCATGACAAAGTCACTAATGGGTGCTGGTGGCTTCACAGTCAGAATAAGATCTTCCTAGAGCAGGAATCGAATCACACCAGACCGCAAGGGATCGGTTCTTTCTTACTTGAGGAATGAACAAACTCGGTGAAGTAGATGAATTTGCAATATGAGCAAGGAAGAACGGATCTACTATCTCTCACTGCAAGCACAGAGGAAAAGAAATGAACACGGTCACCAATACTGATATTCAATCTGAGTCGCACACAGGGACACGAGGTATCAGCTATAAAGAGACTACACCAACAAACGTTAACAACATGTGAAAGTTACTCGAGAAACAGCTTTTACATTGCACGGATTACTGTCAACGAGGATGGCATCACCATCTGGAACACTAGGAACAACAACAGACACTCTAGTGAGAGCACTAGCCACAGAAACGTCTTTCTGCAACGGCTTGTGACATCAGCAAGAGATGGCATAACTCGTTGCAAGTAAAGTTCTTCTCAAAGAGTCCCCTGGGAAGGAACGAATACTTGAATAAGTCGCCATCGCAGGGATAGTAGTCTCAGCACTCAGGGTTGTCTGAGGTTCCTCTGAAACCCAAAGTAACTGTACAGTATCCTGCATGCACGATGTTGTGGCTGGATTCCAGACAGGAGTGACAGTCTTACTAGTGCCTGACCGCTTGGCTACGTTAATAAGTAATACACGAATCTATAAGAACTTAATCTGAACTTCACATATTGCAGCACTTTAACAAATCTCAGATACAAGCTGTGAGAACAAACACATTGCTCAAGGGCTAGGTACTGTCTTTCAGACAGTAAGGACATATTGGGACTATCGACTGATTCACATTTACTTTGACTGGAATGATACACTAAGTGAGCATTCAAAAGTGACTGGGACATCTTTTCAGGGAACTTACTTAAGGACATAAAAGCAAGAATAATAGAGAATATATGAAACATTAAGCTTAAATGGGAGAAAACAAATTGCTTAACTATTCTGCATAAGTAAAGGAAAAAAAGAAGTCACGCTGTAAGCAAGGAAAACTCACATAAAAATAAAATTATTCAACTGGATAAGCAACACTTTGAAAATCAAGAAAAATTGTACTTTACACAAATCAAATTTACTCAAATTTACTTTAAATTGAATTAATGGCACAGTGAGTTGTCTTTACTCTCAATCTAATAAAGAAATTCAACAATAAATGGTAAATCAATCATAAATGATAAAATGGAATCAATAAATCTTGTGCAAAATTAAAATAGACTGTTAAAGCAATTCACTAAAATGAAAATAAAATGAAATGCAATGAAGCTTGGGGTGACAAAAATTGGAAAATAATTCTCTTGCTTCAAACAAAACAATGGCACTATTGTCTGTGGAGATAAGACAAATTAGACACTGGCTAAATGAAAAGAATTAACACAAGAATGTTCAACACAGAAAAAAATGGCAGATGAATGAATAAAAAAAAACCCAGCAAGGACACAAATGCTGGGAGAAAAATAAAATAACTGAGACAACACTGAATTGTGATGCAGAATATAAGATAACAAGTTACTGAATGACTTCACTGTATAAATTACTAGGCAAGGAACACAATACTGTGAACACACAATAATTGTGAAATGTAAACACAAGTTTATACTGCTTATATATTGCACACAACAGGGAAAAATGGAAAAGTGCTTACTTCACATAAATAAAAAAAAATGAACACAACACAACAGACATAAAAATAAAGCACGAAAATTTAAACACTGAAGAAAGAAGAAAAATAATATTGCAAACAAGATATAATGAACAGTCGAATCAAGAGTCACTGAATGTCACTAAGAAATCACTGAAAAAATTGTCTCAACACTCACAAATGTCTCTATAAAAATATTGTCACTGTAGCGACGTTGGTGGAGAGTGAATAGTGTGGGAGATGGAGGAAGGTTGGTTGTAGCTGGTGCGGCACTCCACTACCCCGCGAATTTTCGAAGTTTTTGCGCTTAAATCGACGATAGACTCACACAGGAGGCTTTTACGTAGGCGCACAGGGTCAAAGGAACAATCTTGCTTCTTGACCCCTATGTGGTCTGTAAAAATAAAGTGCTAGGACCCGTTATAAGGGTACAAAAAAAAACAGTGGTGGTAGTGTGATGTGGTGAGTGAAGCAGCGCGTGAGACACCGCGTGGGCCTATGGGATGGGATAAGCGGCATAAGCCCACGTGACACCCACACTAGGCACAAAAATATTCTAAGCCGGGCTGGCTTAAAAAAAAAAAACACAAAATACCACGACACCACAGGAATGGTAAAGCACTCAGAACAGCTTGAACTGGAAGCACAAAGCGACGGTGAAGGCTGGAACTCACATGGCTTGCTCTAGTACTGGGTTAGTCACCTGGGTTAGTTGGCTAGCTGGCTTGGCTGGTTTAACCCGTCACATAGACTGGATTGAGAACTTGTAATGATGAGCACAGCAGGGGTGGAAAGCTGGCTTAGCAGGCAAGGCTGGATTGTGTAGGGTTGGACTCCCCCCCCCCCCCACAGACTGGCTTGGTGGCTTGAATTAATTTGCAAACCCGGGTCAACCCCTCGAAAGTAATGCAAATAAGCAAAGAAGATCCAAGGACTGACCGGTAAGCAGAAGCAAACAGGCTGGTGGACGCTTGACTGGGATGTGAAGCGTGACTCGTCTCGGCAGGCCTAGCGTTCAGAAAAATGGCTCAGTAGAAATTTATCTCCAGAAATCGCTGTAATCGTCAGAAATACAGACCCTCCGCTGTCACCATTAGTGGAAAAGGGGTCGTGTAGATGTGATGGTTGGAGTTAAGCACAGTTGTTGGATGTTAACACATATATTAGCAGAGCGTGAGAGGGGAGAGCCCAAACTGCCTGTCCTATTTCTAGATCTATGGGTGAAGAACTGAGGACGAGGACGAGCATGCAGCGCTCGCAACAGCATCACGTAACGTCACACATGCTAGTCACTGAGCCTACTGAAAGGGAGCCTAAATATATACATGGATGATACGATCTACAATATATTACACAAGTATAAGTATAGGGAATTCAGTAGCTATACTGACAGGATGTAATAGCACTGAGTGAAAGTGTATGTCATAGCACTGAGTGAAACTGTATGTCCTAGCACTGAGTGAAACTGTCCTAGCACTGAGTGAAAGTGTATGTCATAGCACTGAGTGAAACTGTATGTCCTAGCACTGAGTGAAACTGTCCTAGCACTGAGTGAAACTGGTTGCCATAGCACTGAGTGAAACTGTATGTTCTGGCGCTGAGTGAAACTGTACGTTCTGGCGCTGAGTGAAACCGAATGTCCTAGCACTGAGTGAAACCGAATGTCCTAGCACTGAGACAAAGTGCATGTCCTAGCACTGAGTGAAACAGTATGTCCTAGCAGTGAGTGTAGCTGGATGTCTTAGCACTGAGTGAAGCTGTATATACCAGTACTGAGTGAAACTGTAAGACCTAGCACTGAGTGAAACTGGATGTCCTAGCACTGAGTGAAACTGTATGTTCTAGCACTGAGTGAAACTGTATGTTCTAGCACTGAGTGAAACTGTATGTCCTAGCACTGAGTGAAACCGAATGTCCTAGCACTGAGACAAAGTGCATGTCCCAGCACTGAGTGAAACAGTATGTCCTAGTAGTAAGTGAAACTGGATGTCCTAGCACTGAGTGAAACTGTATGTCCTAGCACTGAGTGTAACTGGATGTCCTAGCACTGAGTAAAACTAGATGTACTATCACTGAGTGAAACTGGATGTCAAAGCACTGAGAGAAATTGGATATCCCAGCACTGAGTGAAACTGGATATGCTAGCACTGAGTGAAACTGGATGTCCTAGCACTGAGTGAATCTGTATGCCCTAGCATTGAAGCTGAATGTCCTAGCAGTGAAAATAAATGTCCTAGCACTAAAACTGAATGTCCTAGCACTGAAACTGGATGTTCTAGCACTGAAACTAGAAGTCCTAGCAATAAAACTGAATGTCCTAGCACTGAAGCTGAATGTCCTAGCACTGAAACTGGATGACCTAGCACTGAAACAATGTCCTAGCACTGAAAGTGAATGTCCTAGCATTGAAGCTGAATGTCCTAGCACTGAAACTGAATGTCCTAGCAGTGAAGCTGAATGTCCTAGCACTGAAATTGGATGTCCTAGCAATGAAACTGGATGTCCTAGCACTGAAACTGGATGTCCTAGCACTGAAACTGGATGTCCTAGCACTAAAGGTGAATGTCCTAGCATTGAAGCTGAATGTCCTAGCACTGAAACTGAATGTCCTAGCAGTGAAGCTGAATGTCCTAGCACTGAAATTGGATGTCCTAGCAATGAAACTGGATGTCCTAGCACTGAAACTGGATGTCCTAGCACTGAAACTGGATGTCCTAGCACTGAAACTAGATGCCTAGCACTGAAACTGGATGTCCTAGCACTGAAACTGGATGTCCTAGTACTGAAACAATGCCATAGCACTGAAACTGGATGTCCTGGCACTGAAACTGGATGTCCTAGCACTGAAGCTGAATGTCCTAGTACTGAAACTGGATGTCCTAGCACTGAAACTGGATGTCCTAGCACTGAAGCTGAATGTCCTAGCACTGAAACTAGATGTCCTAGCACTGAAACTGGATGTCCTAGCACTGAATCTGGATGACCTAGCACTGAAACAATGTCCTAGCACTGAAACAATATCCTAGCACTGAAGCTGAATGTCCTAGCACTGAAACTGGATGACCTAGCACTGAAACAATGTCCTAGCACTGAAACTGGATGTCCTAGCAATGAAACTGGATGTCCTAGCACTGAAGCTGAATGTCCTAGCACTGAAACTAGATGTCCTAGCACTGAAACTGGATGTCCTAGCATTGAAACTGGATGTCTTAGCACTGAAACTGGATGTCCTAGCACTGAAACTGGATGTCCTAGCACTGAAACTGGATGTCCTAGCACTGAAACTGGATGTCCTAGCACTGAAACTGGATGTCCTAGCACTGAAACTGGATGTCCTAGCACTGAAACTGGATGTCCTAGCACTGAAACTGGATGTCCTAGCACTGAAACTGGATGTCCTAGCACTGAGTGAGAAAAACTAAATAATGGAGCAGCTTTTTATGAATCAAGTGAATCTGAGAATAAATCAGGTGACTGAGAGTCTATCAGGTGAATCTGAGAATCATCAGGTGACTCTGAGAATCTCTTAGGTTTATCTAAGAATCTCTTAAATGAATCTGAGAATCTCTCACGTGAATCTGATAATCTATCAGGTGAATCTGAGATTCAGTCAGGTGAATCTGAGAATGTGTCAGGTGAATCTGAGAGGGAATCAGGTGAATCTGAAAATCAATCAGGTGAATCTGAGAATCTATCAGGTTAATCTGAGAATCTATCAAGGTAGCATTCTGGGTCCCTTACTATTCCCAAGTTATGTGACTGACATGCCCATCAGTGTCAAGTGGAAGCTTCTGTTGTATGCAGACGACAGTATTCTGTTAGTGTCTGGTAAAGACCCACAGGATGTAACTAATGTATTATCACTAGAACTAGAGTCCTGCAGTAAATGGTTAGTAGACAACAAACTATCGTTACACCTCAGGAAAACAGAAGCCATTCTCTTTGGCACGAAAACTAAACTGAATGTTCAGTGTAATGTTGCATCACTTCAGCACCTTCAGTGAAATGTCTGGGAATCCCCTTTGACCTAAGCATGTCAGGAGAATTGATAGGGAACAGTGTAGCAAAGAAAGCGACTGCTAGGCTAAAGTTTCTCTGTAGATAGGCACCTGCTGAGGCTCGCAGGACCCTATGTCTAGCTTTTATACAATGCCATATAGATTATCCTTGCTCTTCTTGGTACTCTGCCTTAACAAGAAAACTGAAAGACAGACTACCAATCACCCAGAACAAAATAGCGAGATTCATCCTGGGGCTGGGACCAAGAGAACATGTAGGCCAGGATGAATCACAACAACTGGATATGCTGAATGTTGAAGGCAGAGTAAAGCAGTTGAAGCTATGTGGACGGCGTCCTTATATTAACTCCCAAACGTTTTGATGTGCGGAACCGGATATCCAGTTTACACTTGAAGAAGAGTCCAGTGATAAGCTACCTTTTCTAGACGACCTCATTCACAAAGTAGATAACACTCTTTGGTTTCAAGTTTACAAGAAACCTATAAGCAAAAACGATCTCGCACACTTCTATTCCAGTCAAGATACTAAGATCAAAAGAGGCATCATCATTGGATTTTTCCTAAGAGCATAACGAATTTGCAGTCCAGATTTTCTTGACGAGGAATGTATATACATATATACACCAAATCTTCACTGATCTATATTTTGATTCCTTTTTCATGATAAAAATTAGACACATGTGCAAATCTGGGCAACTTTATTGTAGACGTTTCGCCATCAAGTGACTTTATCAATACAAATTAAAGCACATAATTGGAAGAAAGTAGAACTATATACAAAATATAAGGTAATCAGTCCCTCAGCTTTGGAGTTGGTGTGAAGAGCACCGTAGTTGTGAAGAATCTGGAAAACAGGCAAGAAGGCTGGCACTTACTTATTTACTGACGTCAGATGGTAAGGGACATGTAGCAGACGAAGACAAAGCGGGATTCCCCTATTTCATCAAAGATTGCAAGAAAGAGCCCTTCATATCATTAACTCTTCACTCACCAATACCACTCCTAACAAAGTTATAATCCTTCCCAACAGCCAGGTTGCACTGAATGTTTCTAAGGTACTCGCACAAGCTAACACTAGAGTCGCCATCACAACCAGCACTGCCATAAAAGATTTAACTACGGCAAAATTTAATCACCTTGAACCAGTCAAAGCAGCAGTTTACACTATACCCTCTGGAGGCTGCGACAGAATATAAGTAAGTGAAGCAGCAAGAAACCCCGATACATGGCCAAAACCCTCACTCCCTTTCTTGGTACTTTTTCTCCTGCCCACCTCCGTCACTCTCAAGACTTCATTGAACGGGTTCGCTCTCTCCCAACCTGTAAGATGCTTAGTCTTGACGTTGAGTCCCTCTTCACCAATGTCCCTCTTGATGATGTCCTTGATTTCCTTAGAGAGAAGGCCCATGAAGGGTTTCTTCATCTCCCTATCCCCACTGATGTCTTTCTTGATCTGATCCGCCTCTGTGTGGACTCTAACTCCTTTTCCTTCCAAGGGAAATATTATTCCCAAACCTTCGGTGTCGCTATGGGCTCTCCTCTCTCTCCTGTCCTTGCTAATCTTTACATGGAATACTTCGAGACTGTTCTTCTTCCTACCCTCGATGTGCAACCTTCACTCTGGCTCCGCTATGTGGATGACATCTTTGCTCTGTGGCCTCATGACTCCAGTCTCTTCCAACCTTTTCTTGAAGCTCTTAATAATCTTGCCCCTTCCATTAAGTTTAAAGATGAATGGGAATCTAATTCCTTACTTCCTTTCCTTGATGTCCATGTCCACCGCTCAGATACAGGTTTTTCCTTTTCCGTTTACCGTAAACCTATGCACAGTGGCATGTACATTCACTACTTTTCCTATCATGCTTCCCCTGTCAAGAAAAGTGTTCTTATCTCCCTCTTTCTCCGTGCCCTCCGCATCTGTGATCCTCAGTTCCTTCCAGCAGAAATTTCCACTCTTTATAATTCGTTCTCCCGTCTTGGCTACCCTTCCCATTTCAGAGACTCTGCCCTCTCACGTGCTAAACGCAATTTCTTCTTCCCAAACTCTCTTACTCATGGGAACTCTTCTATCCTCTGCCTTCCCTACATTTCCGGTCTTTCTAATCTCAACAATTCTCTCCGTCCCTTAGACATCAAGCTTACCTTCCGCCAGACTAACACTCTTCGCACTAACCTCGTTCATACCTCTCCTCCCTCTACAGATGTTCCTGGTGTCTACTCTATTTCTTGCTCCTCCTGTCCTCTTCAATACTTTGGAGAAACTGGTCGATCTCTTTCTGACAGACTTAGGGAGCACAAAAATAGTGTTAGGCTTGCCGACACTAACAATGCTCTTTTCTGTCACGTCAGAGATCATAGCCATCCTATTGACTGGTCTTCTGCTAAAACTGTCCTTCCCTTACTTCCAACTCGAACAGTCGCCGTTTAGTTGAATCCTCTCTTATACACAACTTTCCTTGTATGAACCTTAGCCCTGGCTTCGTCTCTGTAGATGCCTTCCTCTCCCACTACATTGTAAAATGCTCCAAACTTCAGAACACCCGTGACTTAACCTGAATCCTCATTTTTTCTTCTTCTTCTTCTTTTTCTTCTTCCTCTTCCCCTTTCCTCTCTCCTTTTCTCCTCTGGGTTGTCTTTCTCTCTCCTGTCTCGTGTTTCTGTTCCTTCTTTATTTTATTTCACCACTTCCCCTTTCAGCACCTCGGTGCGCTTGCTCTCCCTCTGTGGTTTCTAGCTCTCTTGCAGTGCTCCCCTTCCTTTGATTTGACTGGCTCGTCTTCCTTATTTCCCACTTCTACCACTACCACTACTACTACCTCTTCTTCTTCTACTACAACTACTGATGAAATTAGACACATGTGCGGCGTCTGGTTGTCTTTGTTGTGGACGTTTCGCCATCCAGTGGCTGGCTGGATGGCGAAACGTCTACGGTGGGGATGCCCGGGTGTTGTGCATGTGTCATTTCATCCTGTCGGTATTATATACAATTCTTGTGCTACTACTACTACTACTACTACTACCACTACTACTACCTCCACCTCTTCCTGCCTATATATAGCCGTCCTGCTCCACCTCTGTTAGTGTGACTTTGTCAATGGTCCAAGTCGGACCGAAACGTCGTCGTAAGCTTCTCTCTTTTATGTGCGGGTTATTTGTGTATGAACGATAACTTAAACAACGCCTGCGTACAACACCGGAATTCCGCGAACCACCTGATGAAATTCAACGACGCCAGACTAGTGATTAAAGAACCTAATTTCCGAAGACGTTAATGCCTTGAATCATCATTAATCGATATTTATAACACAATTCAGCAAAACAAATGCAGCTTCATTATTTCTGAAGTATTAGCAGGAATTCTCCTCTTCACACTAAACCCTACAATCACATAGTTTCCGCTGCTGATACTACTACTACTACTACCACAAGTATTACAACTACTACTTCTTCTAGTATTACTACAACAATTATATTTTGCCTTACACCCCATATGGTAGACACGAGGAAATCAAAACTTCATCAGAGTACAAAGCAAATTCCAGCCACAAAATAGAGAGAAAAAACAAACGTCGAAGACCTGGGAGTGATCATGTCGGAGGATCTCACCTTCAAGGACCATAACATTATATCAATTGCAGCTGCTAGAAAAATGACAGGATGGATAATGAGAACCTTCAAAACTAGGGATGCCAAGCCCATGATGACACTCTTCAGGTCGCTTGTTCTATCTAGGTTGGAATATTGCTGCACACTAACAGCACCTTTCAAGGCAGGTGAAATTGCTGACCTAGAAAATGTACAGAGAACCTTCACAGCGCGCATAACGGAGATAAAACACCTCAATTACTGGGAGTGCTTGAGGTTCCTGAACCTGTATTCCCTGGAACGCAGGCGGGAGAGATACATGATTATATACACCTGGAAAATCCTAGAGGGACTAGCACCGAACTTGCACACGAAAATCACTCACAACAAAAGCAAAAGACTCGGCAGACGATGCAATATCCCCCCAATGAAAAGCAGGGGTGCCACTAGCACGTTAAGGAACAATACAATAAGTGCCAGGGGCCCGAGACTGTTCAACTGCCTCCCAGCATACATAAGGGGGATTACCAATAGACCCCTGACAGTCTTCAAGCTGGCACTGGACAAGCACCTAAAGTCGGTACCTGACCAGCCGGGCTGTGGCTCGTATGTTGGATTGCGTGCAGCCAGCAGCAACAGCCTGGTTGATCAGGCTCTGATCCACCAGGGGGCCTGGTCACAGACCGGGCCGCGGGGGCGTTGACCCCCGGAACTCTCTCCAGGTAAACTCCAGGTAAACTCTAAAGCCTACATACACTCTCTGTGTCCTTGCATTGTTTCACTCGTGCAGAGCGAGACGTTGCCATAATAAAATGTCGCACTAGTTGCACTTGTATCCTTTTACTTAACAGCTGAAACGTTTATATAATTGGTCACAAGCTGTATCCAGAATATCTTGCTGCCAGGTTTGTCAAGGCTGGGAACATAACAAGTATGGTACTAGGGAAAAGTAAACACAGTTTTTGTAGTACCCATAGTAGGTGGTCAGGCTTCAAACACTTTTCATTGTGTAGATGAATGGTTCAGACTACCCACAAGTTGATAAATTAGACACATGTGCAACAGTTGGGTATCTTTAATGAGGAAACATTTCGCCACTCAGTGGCTTCATTAGTCCATACAAAGAAGAATGGTGAAGATCAGAATTAGTTTGAGGTAATCAGTCCCTCAGCCTGGAGTAGATGAAATCAGTCCATTTATCTACATGGGATCAATTTTGCCATCCTTCTTTGAACGTTTTCCAGCACATTTATGTTCATCCTGTAATACGGTGACCAGAACTGTGCAGCATAATGTAAATGAGGCCTAACTAATGACATACAGAGTTGAAGAATAACTTGAGGACTCCCGTTATTCATGCTTCTTAAAACGAAGCCAAGAAATCTATTCGCTTTATTGCGAACACTTGCGCACTGTTGGTTTAAGATTAATGGTAACCAGAACTGCTAAATCTTTTTCGCAGTCAGAATGATTTAGATCTACATTATTTAGTTTATAAGTATCACGGTTATTTTCTTTTCCAACACTTAGAACTTTACATTTGTTTATATTAAACTGTATTTCTCACTTTCCCGACCACTGCATCGGTCTATTCAGATCTTCCTGTAGCGCGTCAGTGTCCTCTTCAGAATTAATTCGACCTTCTATTTTAGTGTCGTCGGCAAATATTTACATGCCGCTATATCTTTTATGTAAACTTTAAGCAACGAAGGGCCTAACACTGACTCCTGTGTAGCACAGCTTGTGATGAGTCTATTTATGCAGATTCTTTGATGCCTGTCAACCACGCCTCTATCCAGAAAAAGAATTCTCTTATTCCGTGTGCTTCTACTTTCTTAAACATCTTCCAATATGAAAATAAATGGTATAAAATACTGACACAATGGAAACGTAAACACATATACAGTTTAATGTGATCCTTTAACTACAGAAACTCAAGACTTATCGCCACAGAAGACAACACTCAATACCGAGGAATCCTGGAATCATCGCTTATCTCTATAACCAGCAATTTCAACCAGAACAGTGGCTTCTATAACATAGCTGAACCACTCGCCAAGAAACTTCTTCATCGCTATCCCACATAAGAACATAGAACACTGCAGAATGTCTGCTCACAACTTGTCCAATACCCCTGCCAAGATACCCAAGATTTTAGATTCTATAACCCCACTCGGTACATCATCAGACGCAGCATTCTCCACCTGACCTCAACATTCTGAACCTGACTATAAATACTCACGTACCTTCCACCCCAGGTAGATCTGTTTGTGACTTGAAAAAGCCAACTGTGTGGGCGAAACGTTGTCAATAAAGGATCACATTAAACTGCATATGTGTTTACGTTTCCATCTTCCAATATCATACACAAATAACCCGCACATAAAAGACAGAAGCTTACGACGACGTTTCGGTCCGACTTGGACCATTGACAAAGTCAGTGTGACTTTGTCAATGGTCCAAGTCGGACCGAAACGTCGTCGTAAGCTTCTGTCTTTTATGTGCGGGTTATTTGTGTATCATTCCAGTCACGGTATTGTGCCTTTTTGTTATTTATTCCAATATCATATTCATTACCATGATCTACCTTCTCAAATACCTTAAAGGAAAAAGATATTAAATTCATAAGGTAGGAACGCTCCTTTGTAAAATCGTGTTGAGAATCATTAAGTAACAGAAGTCCAAAAGTTATTTTACAGCTCTATGTATCACTAGTGAGGCCTCACTTAGATTATACCGCTCAGTGTTGGTCTCCTTACTACAGGATGGATATAGAGTCATTGGAGAACATACAGAGAAAGATGACTAAAATTATTTACTGTATAAGCAATCTCTCGTATGACTTAGAGCCTTGAATCTTCACTCTCTGGAGAGATCTTACAAGGCAGACTATTCCACTCATCCACTACCAATTCTTTCCTATATCGTTTCTAAATCTAAACTTATCTAATTTGAATCTATTATTGCGGGTTCTTTCTTGGAGATATATCCTCAGGTCTTTATTTATATCCTTTTTATTAATACCCATTTTACACTTTAATTTTGTCGCTCATCATTCTTTGTCTTCAATCCTTCTTCATAAGGAAGATTTCTAATGCTATATATTAATTTTGTCATTCTTTGCTGAATGTTTTCTAGCAAATTTATATCTGTTCTGTAATATGGACACCAGAACTGAGCTGTGTAATCTAAGTTGGATTTGAGTGGGACTTGCTCATGAGGAAATAGATTAATAAAAAATTATTGCTTGGGTAGCATTGCTCAGTGTGCATCCATTGCTGCGAGTCCTGTCTTGGCTACAGTCTTACAGCACATCATTTACATCTGTATATATTGTGACGTGTACTTTCAGTTGTGACGTGTACCTTGCTCAGTGAAGTCGTGTCTAGTGGGCTCTTTGTGGAACTGAACCAAGATGTCATCAGTTGATCAACTCTACCAGCAACTTAAGGAGATGAGGGTGGCTAAGCTCGAGATACAGCGACTGACTGAGAAAAACAAGAGGATTCATGGTAATCCTCCTGTTGTGAATCCTCAAGTTAAGAAAGGAATATAGCTGCTGGATATCATGGAACGAAGCTAAGGATCAAGACGACGGATGGAGAGGCAGATATGACGAAGAACCAGGAGGCTACTGTGGAAACTTTGAATCCATTCTCCGTGATACCCGACGAATGTGAGTCGATTACTGTGAATGTCGCAATGAAAAACAAAGTAAGAATATTGTGATTGTTGGTGACAGTCAGATTAGATACATGGATAGGGCCTTCTGCTTGAAGGATAGGAGTAGGAGACAGAGGGTTTGCTTTCCTGGGGCTGGGATGGATGATATTGTTAGCCGGCTAGACAACATCATGAATGGTTATGGGATCAATCCTATTATCTGCCTCAGTGCTGGAGGTAATGACGTAGGCAAGCGTAGAAGTGAGGATTTAGACGGTATAGGACAGCAATAGACATAATTAGGAAGAAAGTGGGGGGCGCCCTGTTACATGTGGCATTTTGCCAAGAAGAGGTGTTGGAAATGAATGGTTGTCCAGAGCAATTGGTATTAATTGTTGGCTGGGCAAACACTGCAAGGAAAATACAGTACCATTCATTGACAACTGGGACAACTTCTACGGTAGAAATGATATATATGCCAGGGATGGGGCTCACTTATTCAGGGTAGGTGTAGGTCTTATCGCTAGTTCAGTTGAGGGTGTTGTTAGGACTTTAAACTAGGATTAGTTCGAGGTATGGGTTTAGGAATGGAAAATAATGAGTGTGGAAATATTGACTTAGGCTTTGATATTATGAATCTTAATAATAACAGTCATCGAGTAACACAGGGTAATGATAATAACAAATTGTGCAAAAGCAAAGCTGAATAGGAAAAAGGTGCAAAAGAAAAAAACATATTAATGTATTTTATGGTAATAGTCGAAGTGCCAGAAATAAAATTAATGAATTACGTTTGGTAGCGAGTGATGGAAACTTTGATGTCATTGCAATAATTGAAACATAATATTATTTAAAGAGTCGAGATATGGTTGCCGAATGCCATATTCAACGGTTTAAGTTGTTCCATGTAGATAGATATAACAGAAAGGGGGTGGAGTTGCATTATATGTTCGAGAAAATATAAATTGTTGCATAAAAAATGGTATAAAATGGATTAGTAACAGAATTTGTTTGGGTAGAATTTCTAGAAGATGAAGAAAAACTAATTCTAGGTGTAATATACCGACCTCCAGGCTTGGATCACGATAGAGGGAGACTTCTTTGAGACGAAATTGTTAGGGCTTCTAGACACAATAACATAGTCATAGTAGGGGACTTTAACTTTAGCCAAATTGACTGGACTTCTTTGACAGGTAATCTGGAATTCAGTGACTTTATGGAAGTAGTTCAGGACTGTTTTCTGAAGCAGTGTGTAACAGAGCCTACCAGAAGTAATAATTTGCTCGACCTAGTCTTGTCAAATAAACAAACCCTCGTAAATAATCTGGGAATCACTGAAGAGCTTGGCGCAAGTGATCACAAATCCATTACTTCTAATATTACCTGGGAGTACCAGAATAAGGATAATACGGTAAAAGTCCCCGATTTGCGTTCTGCCGATTATAATGGACTTAGGGAACACCTGTCTAACCTCAATTGGGGTAATCTAGCTAATAATTTTATTGATGATGATCACACTTACGATTACGAATGGATCTGCATTTATGACTATTTTCTTAATAATGTACAACGTGCTTATAATATATATATTCCCCAAAGAGAAATTAGGTCAAATAATAACGATCCAAAATGGATGAACAAGAGGCTAAAGCATCTATTAGGAGAGAAAAGAGGAATTTATAGTTGCATCAAAAGAGGAGAGGTTAACCTTATTGACCAATATGTCCAGTTTAAGAGAGAAGTAAAAGGAGGATTAGTAGAGCTAAGTGTGACTATGAAATTAGAGTTGCTAATGAATTAAAGACTAATCCAAAAGGGTTCTTTCAAGTGTATAGGACGAAGGTGAAGAAAAAAGTAGGACCTCTGAAAATTGGGAATGGACAGCTGACGGATAACGAACTGGAAATGTGTTCTCTAATTAATTATTATTTTTTGTCAGTTTTTACACAGAAAGACGTAAATGAGATTACAGTAATTGACAATTACTCAGTTCCTGAAGAATTCAAATTAACTAATATTACTGTAACGAGGGACATGGTTATCAGTTAGATAAACTGAAACAGAATAAGTCCCGGGACCTGACGAGTTGTTTTCCGGGGTACTTAAAGGATGCAAGACGAAACTTAGTCAGCCATTAACAAACGTGTTTAATGCGCCCATCCAAACTAGTGTTGGCCAGAGATGTGGAAGATGGCTAAAGTAGTTCTTATATTTAAATCAAGGGATAGGTCCATTTCATCAAATTACCGTCCAATCAGCCTGACGTCTATAGTAGGCAAATTATTAGAATTAATTATAGCTGATATTATAAGACGTCACCTTGAAGAGCATAATTTGATTAATGAATCTCAGCATGGGTTCACGAGAGGTCGTTCCTGGCTGACAAATTTACTGACGTTCTTCTATAAATTATTTGAGGCAACAGATAACGATAAAGTTTATGATGTAGTTTACTTGGATGTCAGTAAAGCCCTCGACAGAGTACCTCACAAAAGACTCTTAAGAGGAGTGGCAGGTCATGGCATAGGAGGTAAAGTTCTAGCATGGATAGAGGCATGGCTTACCAATAGAAAGCAGAGAGTTTCCATTAATTGGGGTCAAATCTGAATAGGGACTGGTTACCAGTGGCGTTCCACAAGGATCAGTTGTAGGCCCATTGTTGTTCATAATTTACATTAATGACCTTGATGAGGGAATTACAAGTGACATGAGCAAAATTTGCTGATGATACAAAAATAGGCCGTATGAGTCATTCTGAGGAGGATACCAATAAACTTCAGGAGGATTTGGACAAATTAATGTCTTGGTCTGAAAAGTGGCAGAATAAGTTCAATGTGGACAAGTATAAAGTCCTAGTCCTTGGGAATGAAAATAACCCTTGAAGTTATAAATTAAGTGATGCAGAGTATTACGAACACAGGTAATGAATGGCCTGTGAGACTATAATGTATATTTGCCTTCACCCAATATGTACAGATATGTACACTATGTACAGATAGAATAATGTGTATACCATGGTGACAGACGACAAAGTAGAAGCCAGAGAAAGTGCACCATACTTAACCAGCAGGTAGGCAAGTCTACCAATGCTTGCCTGTGATTGGTCAATGAACCAAGGTACTGATTTAATGATGGGTACTCTATTGATCGTTAAACCCTTAGCACCCAGTTTGCTGGTTGGGAGGCAGCCTATATAGGAGTGTGACATACGCCGAATATATTGAAACATACTCTTTCCATGCCACATAGAGCTTGATCAGACAGAATGTGTAAAAGAATTAGGAGTCATGGTAAACAGAAATATAAAGCCAAGACAACATTGTCTAAGTGTGCCCAATAAGGCTAACAGATTACTAGGATTTATTTCAAGAAGTATAGGTAACAAAAGTTTAAAAGTTATTTTACAGCTCTATACATCACTAGTGAGACCTCACTTGGATTATGCCGTGCAGTTTTGGTCTCCTTACTACAGGATGGATATAGATTCACTGGAGAACATACAGAGAAGGATGACTAAAATGATTTACTGTATAAGGAATCTCCTTTATGAAGACAGACCTAGAGCCTTGAATCTCCACTCTCTGGAGAGTGGAGATTCAAGGCTAAAGGAGTTCTGTTTGTGACTTGAAAAAGCCCACTGTGTGGGCGAAACGTAGTCAATAAAGGATCACATTATACTGCATATGTGTTTATATTTCCATTGTGTCGGTATTTTATATCATTTATTTCCACTCTCTGGAGAGACATAGAGTGAGTGAAGATATCATCGAAGTGTAAAATTGGATGATGGGCATTAACAGAGATGATATTAATAAAATACTGAGTGTATCGAATCAGGTAAGAACAAGAAAGAACCGATTTAAGTTAGATTAATTTAGATTAGAAAGGACATAGGTATGTACTGGTTTTCGAACAGAATTGTGAAAGCGTGGAACAGTCTTTTGAGTAGGGTAATCGAGGCTAGGACCCTGGGTAGCTTTAAGAAGAGATGGGACAAATATATGAGTGAAAGGGGATGAGTGTGATTGGTGTCATGGGTACAGGAGTAAATTCTTGGGTAGCGGTGGTTTTAATAAGGACCTGCCTTGTATGGGCCAGTAGGCCTTCCTGCAGTGTTCCTCCATTCGTATGTTCTTGATTGTAGTTATTAATGTAATTCCATGTTATATTGAAGCTGAGTGATTTGTGATCGCTCTCCCCAAGCTCATCATTAACCTCAAGATTATTAATTAGTGATTCCTCGTTGGCAAGGACCAAGTCAAGTGAGTTATTTCCTCTAATTGGTTCTGTCATTAATTGTTTTAAAAAGGAATTCTGAATCGTCTAAAGAAAAATTCTCCCATTAACATATTTTCGAATCTAGATTCCTTGTGAATTTCGTCCCGTAGCAGTTGACTGCGTGCCTTAACAAGGTTTGGGGGCCGGTAAATCACACCCAAGATTAGTTTCTCATGTCCCTCAAGAAACTTTAGCTAAACAGATTTAGAGTCCAACGCTTCTAATATTATATCTTGTCTAATGCGATTATTTAAATTATCTCTGACATACATCGCCTCTCCACCACCTTTCCTGTTGACCCTGTCAATGTGGAATGAAGGTCTCTGGATGTTGTTGGGAGAATGAAGGTCTCTCGATTTAATTAATGATTTTGAAAACCGACAAATTGAAGATTGAGGCACTTATGCAACATTTGGGAATGTTTATTGAGGAAACGTTTCGCCACACAGTGGCTTCATCAGTCCAATACAAAGCAGAAAGGTGGAAGGAGAGGAGGAGTTTGAGGCAATCAGTCCCTCAGCCTGGAATCCATATGTTCAGTCCATCACTCTTGTAGAAAGTACAGCATATGGCCGGAGAAGTGACTTATATACTGTAGTCAGTTGAGTGGAAGCAGCAGGAGGCGGGATCACAGTGGAACCATCCACTTCGTCCAACCTTTGGACGAAGACCTACTTACACTAGTGGAAGGTTCCACTGTGATCCCTCCTCCTGCTGCTTCCACTCACCTGACTACAGTATATAAGTCACTTCTACGGCCCTGTGCTGTACTTTCTACAAGTGTGATGGACTGAACACATTGACTCCAGGCTGAGGGACTGATTACCTCAAACTCCTCCTCTCCTTGGAAATATATGGTATAAAATACCGACACAATGGCAATATAAACACAAATGCAGTATAATGTGATCCTTTATTGACTACGTTTCGCCCACACAGTGGGCTTTTTCAAGTCACAAACAGAACTACCTGGGGTGGAAGGAACGCGAGTATTTATAGTCCGGCTGAGGTCAGGTGAAGAATGCTGCATCTGATGATGTACCGAGTTGGGTTGTAGAGTCTAAAAACTTGGGTAGCTTGGAAAGGAGACTGGACAAGTTTGTGAGCAGACCTTCTACAGTGTTCTTATGTGGGATAGCGATGAAGAAGTTTCTTGGCAAGTGGTTCAGCTATGTTATAGAAGCCACTATTCTGGTTGAAGTTGTCGGATATAGAAATAAGTGATGATTCCAGGATTCTTCGGTATTGGGTGTTGTCTTCTGTGGCGATAAGTCTTGAGTTTCTGTAGTTTATCAAGTGGTTGTGTGAATTACGGTGTTGTACGCAGGCATTCCTTGTGTCGTCAGACCTGCTTGCGTATTGGTGTTCTGAAATACGTGTTTGGAGGTCCCTTGATGTTTCGCCCACGTATAACTTGTTGCAGTCATTACAAGGGATTATGTATACCCCTGCAGAGGATGGAGGCTTGTCCTGCCTACTACTGGTGATGTCCTTGATGGTCGTTGTTGTGGAGGTAGATACTTGGAATGATGTTTTGGCAAAGATGTTGGAAACATGTTTGGCAATGGAGTTGGTGGGAAGGACTATGTATCTCTTCTCGGCAGTGTCTTCTCTGGGTGTGAACATTAAAATGGTATAAAATACCGACTGTTGCATATGTTCTCTGGGTGTGTTGAAGATGTTTAGTGCTCGCCGTCTGCAGTCTCTGATGAAGTGACGAGGATAGTGGAGTTTGGAAAATACCTGTTCAATTATAGTGCATTCTTCCTCAAGGAACTCGTTGCTGCAGATTCTGAGTGCACGCAGGAAGAAGCCTATAATTACACCACGTTTGGTTTTGGTGTCGTGGTGAGAGTAGAAGTGGAGAAGATCGTTTTGGTTGGTGGGTTTTCGATAGACTTTAAAACGAAGTTCGTGGTCAGCTTTGCAGAGTAGAACATCAAGGAAAGGAAGAGTGTTGTCGACCTCTTCTTCAAGTGTGAACTGGATTGAAGGCTCGACCTGGTTGAGCTTGTCTTGGAGAGCTTGAACCTTTCTGCTTTGTACTGGACTGATGAAGCCACTGTGTGGCGAAACGTTTCCTCAATATAGGTTCCCATATGTTGCATAAGTTTCTCAATCTCTCGATGACTCACGAAATCGTAATGACACGATTGCAAACAAACCATACCACGGGCGGGGATAGAACCCGCGATCAGAGAGTCTCAAAACTGCAGACCGTCGCGTTAGCCACTGGACCAGCATCTCTCGATGCTGTTGAGAAACTGAAGGTCTCGGAATGTTGAAGGAATAAAGGTCTCTGAATATTGTTGAGAAAATGAAAATCTCTTGATGTTGTTGAGAGAATAAAGGTCAAGGAATGAAGGTCTCTGTTGTTCAGGTAATGAAGGTCTCTAGACCTAGGACAGATATATAATTGTGTGAGCCTCCTTTAACTACCTGGGATGAGCTAAGGTATCGCTGCTTCATGGTAAGTTTACCTGGTGTTTGGCTGGAGTTAGGAAGTACACCTCACCCTCACCTCACCAGGTAAGGGAACTCCAACCATGAACTGCTTGTGCACTGTTTGGGTTGTATATCTTTCACCTAGTTTATAGTTTATTGTAGTTTAATGTTACTGTTAATGGTTACCGGTACTGACTTTTCTTAACGTTAATTAAAGCATCTTCACAATTCGATATACGGAGTTTTTAAATTTAACGAGGGGAGACTTACCTAATTTTTGGATCCTTTTCAAGAACATTTTATTTTTTCGTTTTCACAAATTTCTGTTATTGACAGAGAATGCCTTATTCGTTCGACTCCAAATTTTCATCGCTGGTGTAATGTATCTTGGGCAAAATTCATAGGACTAGTCGCATACGTGAGTGCCCTATGGACGGTGTTATATAGGGTATTCCCTGTGCAGGGTATACCCTAATTTGGTTTCCATGTGATAACTGGAGACAGCTTCCTCTGACCGGCTTCAAAATACCAACAGTTGTGTATCCTGCTTAGAAGGTCCGTATACATAGTATTATTTTACATTATCTTGCCACGATGCTGGTGAGGGGCTCTTGATCCAGGGAACCGGATTTGTCTTAACCTTGCTTAGATCGAATTTGAAATGCCTTACAGTCCACAGGCTCTGTATGATCCATACTAGTTTAGCGCTTTCCTCTGATTAGACTATAACAAGACTGAACAACATCTGTCTTCAGTGGCTGACGCGTCGTATGAAATGTACGGAACGTTTGATGGGTTTAAGCTGCGGACATGTAAATTTTGTTGGATTCTGTGCATTAACTGGAAAATGCATCTTCCGGTCGGCTTTAAACTTTTACTACTTACGTGTTTACCTCAAGGAAACAATCTCTTGATGTTAGCTTGTGTAAGTAAGTGACAATTTTATAAATTATATTGGTTTCAGGGAATTAATTGGCGAATGTCTCTTCTGATCAGATATAAGTCTCTGTGTTTGACTTTATTTGGTTATTGTAGATGAAATCAACATATTTTATTATGTCCTCTCAAGACCATTCTTAATTTTTTTTATGTTATGTACAATAAGTTTACGTAATTCTTACTGTCTTTACATTTTTAAAAGTTGGTCAGACTTAGAGAAACATTTAGATTGATTTTTGTCATGTGTGGGTCCTAGTTCGTTTTTTGGAAGAAATTGGAAAAACTGAAATACTGATTTTCATGCGATAATTTCTGAATGTCACATCTGATTAGCCTCAAGCTTTCCATGCTGATAACGTGATAACGCTGTTTTTGAGAGGCTAAAAAGCTAAACGTGCTTGTATATTTTAGGATACTGGTCTCTTTGAGAGATTTGAATTAGATCTGGACTCTGTATCTTAATTTATCATTGGTATTGAAGAAATTTGAAAAATAATTTCCAAATGATGAAAATGAATGTCTCTTGTGAGTACCTTCAACTCATCAACGTTAATATTTAGCTGCATGATCAACTTCTGCCGAACTCTGCACTACTGCAGTCGCTTGCATGAGGCACGGTGGACTGGGGTTATGCAGCACGGGGATACCTTCCTCGGATCCTGTTGGATTATTACTGTATTTCAATGAAAAATGCTAAGCTCGTTAGTATTACATAACGTCTCTTGAATGGGAGAGGTGAAGATGGATTGGGTGGTTATGTTTGATCCTAGCAAGGGGAGGGTAGCTTCAGTTCCTTGAATCAAGAGCCCAGAACCTACATCACCTCTTCCCCCTTCCGTCGTCTTTGAAGGGGCACGATCACAAAGATTACCATCACAAAACATCAGAGAAGCTGAGTTTAGTGTGTACACTCGTACACTCACAGATAATGGTATAGTGAAGGGAGCATGCCGGACCATTGCTCGGGAGAGCTCTTCGCGACCTCACTGACCTTAGGTGCAGCAATCAATAGGAACTTTGTCCGGTCCAGTTTGTGGAGGAAATATTCAGGGGGTCGCCTGGGTGAGCAGGCAGAGACGAGGCTGCCCGAGCATACTAGGCTTGCACTTTGATGTTTGTTATCACTACTGTCTTGTCCACTCTCATCTACATGCACGCCCATAACAAAATTCTGTGTCGATATTATATATATATATATATATATATATATATATATATATATATATATATATATATATATATATATATATATATATATATATATATAAATATGTATATATATATATATATATATATATATAATATATATATATATATATATATATATATATATATATATATATATATATATACATATACATATATATATATATACATATATATATATATATATATATACAATTGTGTATTAGTATTATTATTATTAACGCATCGGCCGTCTCCCACCAAGGCAGGGTGGCCCGAAAAAGAAAAACTTTCATCATTCACTCCATCACTGTCTTGCCAGAGAGGTACTTTACACTACAGTTATAAAACTTCAACATTAACTCCTCCTCCTTCAGAGTGCAGACACTGTACTTCCCATCTCCAGGACTCAAGTCCCGCCTGCTGGTTTCCCTGAATCCTTTCATAAATGTTACTTTGCTCACACTCCAACAGCACGTCAAGTATTAAAAACCATTTGTCTCCATTCATTCCTATCATATACGCTCACACATGCTTGCTGGAACTTCAAGCCCCTCGCACACAAAACTTCCTTTACCCCCCTCGCTCCAATTCTTCCTAGGCCGACCCCTACCCCGCCTTCCCTCCACTACAGATTTATACACTCGAAGTCATTCTGTTTCGTTCCATTCTCTCTACATGTCAGAATCACCTCAACAACCCCTCCTCAGCCCCCTGGATAATAGTTTTGGTAATATATATATAGTATTGAAACCACGAACGAGCGGTATTAATGAATAACAACACTGCGACTAAACTAGCCTGGGGATCGAACCAGTGTTGTTTTAGCCCGAATCATAATGAACGAAAGTTTATGGCTCTTTAACCCACTGAGCCACACAAGTGTACAAGAATCACGTGCCCAGCAGAGCTAGGTGTTGTACCGTGATCCGAGGACATACGATGGTGTAGTTGCCTCAGAGCTAATTTTTTTTCTACTCCTCGTTTGGTGTACTAGCCTCCACAAGCAGTATATATATAGTATTATAACCACGAACGAGTGGTTTTATTTTTATTCGCCGGTACTCTCCCGGCCCGGGTCTTTTCCAAGAGTGGTGACCCGTCCTTGGCTCCCTGTCTGGGGAGTATCTCGAGACCTAAGTCTTCCATGGAAGGAGGTACAAGTACCCCCTCATCTTTGGGACCAACTGTCCCCAGGCCTAACCACAGTCCCCGCCCTCACGGGGCTC
>NC_069402.1:12329822-12407322 GCF_026875155.1 Cherax quadricarinatus
AGCCATGCAGTGTTAAAAGGGTAACACTGGGCCCTGCAGTTTACAAGGGGAACACTGGGGAAACCCTCATGTTAAAGGGGGAAACCCGGACCATGCAGTGTTCAAGGGGTAACACTGGAGCCAGCAGTGTTTCAAGGGGAACACGGACCATCCCTTTTACAAAAGGGGAAAACCCGGGGCCATGCAGGTTTCAAAGGGGGAACACTGAAAAAACCCGCAGTGTTACAAGGCTAACACTGGAGCCTGCAGTGTTACAAGGGGTAACACGGAACCATGCAGTGTTAAAGGGTTAAAACTGGAGTCAGATTTTTTCAAGGGTAACCTGGGCCAAAGCAGTGTTACAAGGGAAAACGGAGCCATGCAGTGTTACAAGGGGTAACACGGGGCCAGCAGTGTTACAAGGGGGAACACGGGAAACCTGCAGTGTTACAAGGCGAACACGAGCCATGAGTTTACAAGGGGGAACCGGAACCAGCAGTGTTATAAGGGGTAAAACTGGGGTCATGCATGTACAAGGGGGAACACTGGAGCCATCATTTAAAGGGGGAAAATGGAGCCAGCAGTGTTACAAAGGGGTAACCTGGAGCCACATGTTACAAGGGTAACTTGAACCAGCATGTTCAAGGGTAAAACTGGGACCATCATGTTACAAGGGGAACACTGGAGCCATGCAGTTTTTACAAGGGGTAACACTGGAACCAGCAGTGTTTTCAAGGGGGAACACTGGAGCCATGCAGGGGTTTTTACAAGGGAAACACGGGGAACCATGCAGTGTTACAAGGGGGAAAACTGGACCATGCAGTTACAAGGGGGAAAACGAGCCAGCAGTGTTCAAGGGGGGAACACTGGACCCCATGCATGTTACAAGGGGTAACACTGGAAACCATCGTGTTAAGGGGGAACACTGGAGCATGCAGTGTTACAAGGGGAACACGGAGCCATGCAGGTTACAAAGGGTTTAAAATGGAGCATGCAGGTTCAAGGGTAACACTGGGCCATGCATGTTACAAGGGGAACATGGCCATGCAGTGTTACAAGGGGGAAAAAACCGGGGGCAAAGCAGTGTTTCAAGGGGGAACATTTAAACCCTGCAGTGTTCAAGGGGGAACACTGGGACCATGCATGTTTTCAAAAGGGGAACACGGAGCCATCTGTTACAAGGGTAACCTGGAACCTGCAGGTTTCAAGGGGGAAAACTGGAGCCAACAGTGTTACAAGGGGTAACAGGCCATGCAGTGTTCAAGGGGGAACACGGAGCCATCATGTTCAAGGGGGAAAACGGACCATGCAGGTTACAAGGGGAACACTGGGGCCATGCAGTGTTAAAAGGGTAACACTGGCCATGCAGTGTTTCAAGGGTAACACGGACATGCAGTGTTAAAGGGTACACTGGAGCCATGCAGTGTTACAAGGGGGAAAACGGGGCATGCAGTGTTACAAAGGGGGAACACTGACCATGCAGTGTTCAAGGGTAACATGGAGCCATGCAGTGTTTTCAAAGGGGAACACGGACCATCAGTGTTACAAGGGGGAACTTTAGCCAGCAGGTTTTTAAGGGTAACACTGGGACCATGCAGTGTTTTCAAGGGGGAACACTGGACCAGCAGTGTTTCAAGGGGTAACACTGGGAACCCCTTTACGGGAACCCCTGGGCCCCTGCAGTGTACAAAAGGGGTAACACGGAACCATGCGTGTTTCAAGGGTAAAAACGGAGATGCAGTGTTTACAAGGTAACACTGAGCCATGCAGTGTTACAAGTAACACTGGGGGCCAGCATGTTTCAAGGGGTAAACTGGAGCCATGCAGGTTACGGGGGGAAATGGAGCCCTGCAGTGTTACAAGGGGTAACCCTGGAGCCATGCTGTTTACAAGGGGGAAACCCTGGACCAAACAGTGTTAAAGGGGGTAACACGGAGCCATGAGTTTTACAAGGGGTAACACTGAGCCATGCAGTTTAAAGGGGTAACCGGGAGCCATGCATGTTACAAGGGGTAACACGGGGACCATGATTTTTAAAAGGGGGTTGCAAGAAGGGGATGAGTTAAAATTCCAAAAGTGTAGACAGCGGTGTGGTAATGGTAATCCTCCATATGATGGGCGAAAATTTCTGAATTTTACACTTAATTTTTATTTTTCCTGTTGGGGTGCAATATCTCGGCAGCATAAGATCCCAAACCGAAACTGATTGTGTATTTTAAAAACCAAGATATAATAGAAAAAGCCGTACTCGATTTCAGCGCATTTGCCACATAAAAGGTTCGAGGTTCGATCCTCGGACGGGTTTAACTTTGAACGTGTTTCCTTAAGGGATCTGTGTCCCGTTTAACCCATCAGTAAAATAGGTACTTGGGGGTTGGTTGACTGGTGTGGGGCGCACCGGGACAAAATTGACCCAAAATCCCAAAGCGACATAAAAAGGGGTGTCTAATATATATGCAGTGATTCACGGGGCGTTTGCCCTTTTTCTTTTTAGTAATAAAATTTTTAATATTTTTAACCCTTAATACAAAAAAGGGACAATCCGGAAGGGGAACGATACACAAAAAAAACCAGCACATAAAAGGGGAGAAGCTTCACGACGTTTCGGTCCGACTTGGACGATTGACAAAGTCACACCTTTTTTTGAAGTGCATTAAATAAGGGAGTCGGGGTTCAGTATAAAACGGTTTGTGTTACTGTTAGAAAAACGTCTGCCCGGGAAATATTTTCCCGGCAGAAAATTACCCCTCTCACTCATGGTTTCCTACCCTCTCCTGTTTTTCCAACCCCCCCCGGGGTTTCCCGTACCCCTCACTGACTTTCCAGTACCCTTCCCCCCTTTTTTTAAAATTTTTCTTCCTATCTCTGAATTTTTCCCTAACCCCCCCTTTTCCCACCCTTTAGAAGCCAACCCCTTTAAAACCCCCAAGACTTTCCCTACCCTTCCCCGGTTTCCCAAATTTAAAATTTCCTAAATTTTAAATTTTAACCCCCCCCTACAATTTTTACCCCTACCTTTTCCGTACCCCCTCCTGCATTTCCGTACCCCACAATGTTCCCCCTCCACGAAAAACAACCCCATAAAAAACCAAACCCCCAGCAACCCCATTCCCTTTTCCCTTTCCCCCTGACATTTCCCCCTTTTCCTGACTTTTTCCTTCCCCAAATTTTCAACCCCCATGGCCCCCCCCCAATTTCAAACACCCTCTCCAAATTTAAACCCCCTTTTTTCCCCCTCTTTTCCAGTAACCCTTAAAAACCCCCCCCTCACGACATTTCCCGACCCTTCACTGACATTTTCCCGTACCCCCCTCCTGCTTTTTACCCCTTCCACTTTATTTCCCCCCCACTTTTCCCCCCTTCCTAACCCAATTCCCGCCCCCCTACCTATTTAAAAACCCCCTCACTGACTTTAGTACCCTCCCACCCCCCTTTTTTCCTGAATTTGCCCCCCCATTTTCCATCCCCCTTCCAAAACCCCAAAAACTTTTCGAACCCCCCCCCTTCTTTCCAATCTCTCTATCAAATTTTTTCCTACTTTCCCCCCCCTTACTGAAGTTTTCCCCACACCCCTCCTAATCCCCTTTTCCCTTTCCCCTAAACCAAACCCCCCTTCACTGACTTTCCTCCCCCCCGACCTTTCCAACCCCCCCAATTTAAAAAATTTCAACTTTTCCCCCCTTTCCCTTTTGTCCCTCACTGTTCCAGTCCCCCCAAATTTAGTTTCGAATTTAGTACCCCTTTTTAAAACCTACCCCCCCGAATTTAACCCCCTAAATTTAAACCCCCAAAAAAACCCCCTCCCTTTTTCCCCTCTCACACATTTTCCCCCCCCCCTCCCTTTTTTTCCCCCCGAAAATTTCCCTAAACCCCCCTCACCATTTTTAACCCCCCCCCCCCCCAAAATGGTTCCAGTACCCTCCGACTGGACCCCAAAAGGGGTTTTTCCCCTGCCAATGGGATTTTTCCGTTTCCGTCCCTTATTTTAAATTTAATCCCCCCAGTTCCATACCTCTCCTGCATGTTTCCCCCCCGCCCTCTCCTGACATTTCCAAAACCCCCTTTTCTGACATTTCCGTACCCCCTCACTAATGTTCCAGTTCCCCCCTTTCTGCCTAATTTACTTTATTTTTACTTTCCTTCCCCATATTTTTGAAAACCCCCCCTTTATAAATTTCCTTTAGAAAATTTCAGCCCCCGAAATTTTGTACCCCCCTTTGAACCCCCCTTAATGAATTTCCAATACCCCCACTGGGCATTTCCCTAACCCCCCCACTGACATTTCCCGTACCCTCTAAATGACATTTCCGCTTTTCACTGAATTTCCCCCCCTTCCTGGGTTTTCTCCCCAAATCCCCTTTTTAAACCCTCCCGGGGGTCCTTTTTTTCCCCCAACCCTTCACTGAAATTTCCAGTACCCCCCTTTACTTAAAATTTCCATCCCCCCCGAATTTTTCCCTTCCCGCCCAAACCCCAAAATTTTTCCCCCCCCCAAATTTTTTTCCCCCTAAAATTTAACCCTCTCACTGAATTTTCCAGACCCTCCCACTGCATATTCCATTAAAAACCCCCAAAATTTTTCCCCCCAACATATTTCCCCTTTTCCCTCTCACTGACATTTCCAGTACCCCCTTACTGACATATTCCCACCCTCTCCCTTTCCAGTACCTTCCCTTTTTTTAAACCCCCCTGACATTTAACCCCCCATGACATTTCCTCCCTCCCTTAAATTTTTGTACCCTTTGAAAAAACCAGACCCCCCTTTTTATTTAAAACCCCCTTTTTCCCTACTTCTACCTTTTTCCCCCCCTACATTCCAACCCTCCACGACATTTCCGTCCCCTTTTTACAATTTAAAAACCCCCCCACTTTTCCAGTCCCTACTGACAAAATTCCCCCCAATACTAATTCCATACCCCCCCTGACTTTCCCCTACCCCTTTAAAATTTTAATTTTTTTTCCCCCTTTACTTCAATTCCGTACCCTTCCCCAATTTTTTTCCCTCTCAGAATTTCCGTACCCCCCCCCCGAAAATTTTCCCGTAACCCCCTCACTGACATGTTCCAGTACCCTTTTCCCCTTTCATCCCACATGCCCCCCTGCTACCCCCCTCTCACCTACCCTTTCAAATTTTTTCCAAAACCCTACCCCCCCGGGGGGGCCCGAATTCATTTTCCGTTTCCCCTTTTTGTTCCCCCTTTTCATCCCCCCCCCTACTAACCCTCCCCTTCCCCCCAGAATTTCCCCCTTTTCCCTCCCTGCATTTCCCGTCCCCTCACTGAATTTCCAGTACCCTCCACTGCCCCTTTCCAGTACCCCCCCACGACCCTTTCCCACCCCTTCCTTTTTATCCCTCTGGGGTTTTTTTCCCCCTACTGACATGTTCCAGATCCCCGAATTTTTTTCCCCCTATTATATTTTGAATGAATTTTTAAAAAAGTTTGTTTTTTAAACCCCCCGTAAACCTTTCCTTTTTCCTGGTTTTTCTCCTGACATGCCAGACCCCCACTGACATTTCCAGTATCCCTCACTACATTTAGCCCTCATGACATGTCCCGTTTTCCCCCCCGGCCCCAACCCCTCATGAATTTCCAACCCCCCCCCTTCCTTTCCGCCCCCCATACAAAACCAAAACCCCCCCCCAAATTTTTAACCCTTCCAAATTTTTTTCCCTTCCAACCAACCCCCCCGAAAAGGGCCCCCCTTTTTCCCCCAAATTTTTTCCCCCCTCCATAAAATTCCGTACCCCTTTCCCCCAAGTTCCAGCCCCTTTCCCGCATTTAACCCCCCTCGTTCCCCCCCCTGACAATTTTCCGCCCTCACTGAATGTTCCAACCCTCCCTAAATTTCCTACCCCCACGAATGTTTCCGGGCCCCCCAGCATTTCCAGACCTCTCATGACATTTCCATTCCCTCCCTGACATTTTAAATTTTCCGCACCTCCCTTCCCCTGGTTTCCCAAAACCCCCAAAATTTTTCCAATTTTCCCTCCCCTACGTTCCAGTTTCCCTCCCCCAATCCCTTCCAAACCCCCTCCCCTAAATTTCCCTTCCCCCTTTTTTTTTTCCCCAGATTGTTCCCCCCTTCACTGACATGTTCCATACCCTCTTACCAAAATTTTAGACCCTTCACGATTTCCATACCCCCTCACTGAAGTTCGCCCCCCAGCTTTCCATACCCCTCACTGACATTTTTTCCGTACCCTTCCATTTCCAACCCTCTCACTGACTTTCCCTTACCTCTCATGACAAACCAAAACCCCCTCACTACCCCTAAATTTTCCCCCCTCTAGCATTTCCTACCCCCACTGAATTTCCAGTCCTTTTCACTGAATTTCCAGTCTTTTTTTACTGACATTTCCAGACCCCTTGAAAATTTTCCGTAACCCCTCCACATTTTTCCCGTACCCCCTCAGTTTCCGACCCCTTCACTACAATTTTCGCCCCCCTTTTTTCCCTCCCCTTTTCCCGTCCCCCACCCCTTTAGCCCCTTACCCCTTTCATTTCCCTCCCTAAAATTTTCCCAACCCCCCGAAAAATTTACCCCTCACTGACTTTAAAACCCCTTTACCAAAAAACCCCTCCTACTGATACCCCTTTTTGACATTTTTAATTTCCCCTCCCACAAAACCGTACCCCCCACTGAAATTTCCATACCCTCTCACTAAATTTCCCGTCCCCCAAATTTTTCCCCCCCTCCCAAATTTTTCCCCCTTTCCGACCCTTTTCCCCTTTTACCCCTTACCCTTTTTATTACCCCTTCCAAAACCCCCCAACCCCCTTTTATACTTCCAAATTTTCCAAATTTTTCCGCCCTTCATCTTTTCCCAATCCAACCTTTCCCCAACCCTTTTCCAATTTCCTTCCCTCCCTTTTCCAAACCCCTCCGAATTTTTATACCCCCTCAGACATTTCCCCGTACCCCTCCCAAAAACCCGTACCCCCTTTTAATTTTTAACCCCCAAAAATTCCCTCCCCCCACTGACTTTCCAGTACCCCCTCCTGACCCTACCCCTCCACTGAAAATTTTCCATACCCCCCTTCTTTTAAACCCCCCTTCAACCTTTTCCCCTCCTCAAGCATGCCACCCCCCCTTTTTTCCCCCTCCCTTTCCGTCCCCCACCCCCCCTTTTTGGCCCTTTTTCCTGCATTTCCAACCCTTTTTGAAATTTCCCGTACCCTCTATGAATTTTCCCCCTCTCACTGACATTTAACCTTTCTTCCCCTTACTTTCCCGTCCCTCTCACCGAATTTTCCCGACCCTCTCACTGAAAGTTTCCCAAACCCTCCACTGACAACCAGTACCCTCTCACTGCAAAATTTCCCGACCCCCTCACCAACCTTCCCTTCCCCATTTTCCCCCCCCCCCTTTTCCGACTTTTAAATTTCCATACCCCTCCACCCATTTCCAGTCCCTCTCACTGACATGTTCCCGCCCTCTCAACTTTTCCCTTCCCCTTTTTTCCGACCCTCCTGAATTTTCCAGCCCCCTCACTCTTTTTCCCTACCCTCTCCCACATGTTTCCGCCCCACTGCATTTCCAACCCTTAAAAATTTAAACCCCTTCCCCATCCCCTTTCCTTCCCCCCTTTCAGTTCCCCTCCCTTTCCCCCTTCCCCACCTTTCCTACCCCCATTTTTCCAACCCCTTATAAAATCCCCCCTTACTTCCCCCCTTCCCCTCAAACTTCATAATCCAGTTCCCCTCTCAAAATTTCCATTTCCCCCCTCATGACATTCCCGTTCCTTTTTATGTTTTCCCCTTTCCCTTCCATTCCCTTTTTTTCCACCCTACTACTTTTAACCCCCCACTGACATTCCAGACCCTACAGAATATTCCCGTACCCCCTCACGAAATTTTCCCAGACCCTCTATGACTTTCCCCCGTACCCTCTATGACTGTTCCAGTACCCTCCCCTGACATGTTCCAGCCTCTCACTGAATTTCCCGTACCCTCTCACTGACAATTTCCCAACCCTCCATGACATTTCCGTACCCCCCCCCACTGACATTTTCCAGTAACCCCCTTATGACATTTCCAGTACCCCCTTTACTACTTTTTCCCCCAAAATTTCCAACCCCCGACATATTCCCCCTCTCACTGAATTTCCTTCCCCCCCACTGACATGTTCCAGTACCCTCCTTACATTTCCGTACCCCCCCCTGACATATCCAGTAACCCCCACTGACATTTCCAGTACCCCCTATGACTTTCCCTACCCCCTCACGACATTTTCCTACCCCTCTATAAATTTTTTAAAACCCCCCCTTTTTCCATACCCCCCTACTGACATTTCCAGTCCCTCTCACTGCATTTCCAGTACCCCCCCTCTTGACTTTTTACCCCCCTACTGACATTTTTCCGTACCCCCCCTTTAAAAATTTTAAACCCTTTCCCTTCGCCCCTCACACATTCCAGTTCCCCCCTCCGACATATCCAAACCCCCTCACCCTTTTTTTTACCCCCTTTACTGCATTTCCTTACCCCCCTTTACTGAAATTTTCCCGACCCCTCCCAAAAACCCCCCCACTGACATATTTCCGAACCTCTCACTGACATTTCCATACCCTCCACTGCATTTTTCCCGTACCCCCCTCCCATGTTCCAGTACCCTCTCCACAATTTCCTACCCCTTTTATACAATTCAGACCCCCCAACCCCTTTCCAATCTAAAACCTTTAACCCTTTTCCCCTTTTATACCTTCCCCACTTTTTCCCCCTACCCTTTCCCGTACCCCCCACTGCATGTTCCGTCCCCTCTCACTGACATTTCCCACCCTCCTGACATGTTCCCCCCCTTCCCCTGCATTTCCTACCCTTTTCCACGCCTCCTCACTGAATTTTCCAGTACCTCTCACTAAAATTCCCATTCCCCTGAATTTCCAGTAACCCCTCTCCCATGTTCCAGTCCTCCTTTCATTTCCTCTCCTAACCGTTCCTCCCTTTTCAAACCCCCCTTTTCCCCTTTTTTTTACCCCTCCAAATTTTCCCCCCTTTCCCCTTTTTTCCCCCTACTGACAAGGTTTATACCTTTCCGCTTTAACATTTCCAAATTTTTCCGACCCCTCCTGGGCATTTCCGTACCCCCTCACTGAATGTTCCAACCCCCCACGACATTTCCATACCCTCTCACACATGTTCCAACCCTCCCTCTTTCCCAAAACCCCCACCATTTCCAACCCCCCTTTAAGTTCCCCCCCTCCATGACATGTCCCCCTTCACGACATTTTTATCCCCCCTCACTGACTTTTCCCGACCCTCTCCCTTTTTCCCCCATCTTTTCCATTCCCCTTCTTTTTGTACCCTCTCACTGACATTTGTTCCATACTTCCCCAATTTGACTTTCCATCCCTCTCACTGAATGTTCCGTCCCTCTCATACATGTTTTCCGTACCCCCTCACTGACATTTCCAACCCTCTCCTGACATTTCCAGTCCCCCCCAAATTCCAGTTTAAACCTCCAAACCATTTCCCGTCCCCCACTGACATTTCCATACCCTCACTACATGTTCCCGACCCTAACACTTTCCCCCCTTTTTTTTTCCCCCCCCCAACCCTTTCATATTTCCTCCCTCTATGTTTTCCAAACCCTTCACTGACATTTGTTCTCTCACGACTTTCCAGACCCTCCCAAAAATTTTCCTCCCTTCACTGAAATTTTTCCCCCCCCGGTTTTCCCCCTCCTATACCCAACCCTCACTACATTTCCAACCCCCCTCAAATTTCCCTTACCCCCTCATTTCCGTAAACCCCCTAAATGAATTCCAGTACCCTCCCCATTTCCCTACCCTTTTTTTTCCCCCCCCAACCCTACCAAATTTTTGTCCCCTTTTGAATTTCCCGTCCTCTCAGACATTTCCCCACTCCCTTTTCCCCTTCATGAAAATTTTCCCAAAAACCCCTCACTGAATTTCCCGTCCCCCACTGAATTTCCAGTACCCCTCACCATTCCAGCCCCACCTTTCCCTCCCCCTGACATTTCCGTACCCTCCCTAAACCCCCCAAACCCCCCAGCTTTCCAGTACCCTCCCCGACATTCCCAGCCCCCCATAATTTTTCCCCTTTTCCCCAACTTCCAGTCCCCCAACCCCAATTTCCAGTCCCCCCAAAAGAATTTCCAGTACCCTCTCCGACTTTCCAGACCCTTCACAAAAAGTACCCTTTTTAAAATTTTTTCCCCCTCCATTTCCGTCCCTCATGACATTTCCCCCCTTCACTGCTTTTTACCCTCCCTCACCCCCCCCCCCATTTACATTCCTCATTTTTAATTCCATCCCCTTTTCCTACCCCATTTGACTTCCCCTTTCCTCCCCCCCCCTGAATTTTTCCAGACCCCCCTGCATATTTCCCGCCCCCCCCCCTAAATTTTCCCCCCTCAACCAACCCTCTTTAATTTAAACCCCCCCCCCTGAATTTCCAGACCCCCCCCCACCAATTTCCCAAAAACCTCCCCTTTTTTCCCCCCCCCTAAATCCAGTGCCCTTTTTCCCAAAACCCCCCTCCGACATTTTCCCCCTTCACTGAAATTTTCCCGTACCTCTCACTGACCCCAAAATTTATTCCAGTACCCCCCCCGACATTTTTTAAACCCCCTCAAACCATTCCCCTTAACCTTTTTTCCTTTAATTTTCCCCCCCTCCCTAAAATTTCCCCGCCCCCCCAAAATTTTAGTCCCCCCACACTATTCCCGTACCCCCAAAATTTTTCCTTCCCCTACCTTTTTTTTACGCTATTTCATTTCCCTTCCCAAAAACCTCCCTCTCACTGACATATTCCAGTAACCCTCTCACTTAATTATTTCCAGTACCCTCTCACTGAACATACTCAGAACCCTCTCACGACAATTCCTGTACCCTCTCACGTGACATATTCCAGCACCGGCCTCTCACTGACATATTCCTGTACCCTCCTCACTGACATATTCCAGTACCCTCTCACAGACAAATTCCGAACCCCTCACTGTGACATATTCCAGCACCCTCTCACTAGATAAATTCCAGTAACTTCTCACTGAAATATTCCAGTCCCCTCTCACCAGCATGGCACCAACCACCCTCACACTGACATATTTTCAGTATCCCTCTCACTCGACATATTTCCAGTACCCACCTCACTGACATATTCCAGTACCCTCTCACTGACATATTCCAGTACCCTCTC
Source organism: Cherax quadricarinatus (assembly GCF_026875155.1). Classification (NCBI taxonomy): domain Eukaryota; kingdom Metazoa; phylum Arthropoda; class Malacostraca; order Decapoda; family Parastacidae; genus Cherax; species Cherax quadricarinatus. The sequence continues at coordinate 12,340,961 of NC_069402.1, forward strand.
ACTGACATATTCCAGTACCCTCTCACTGACATGCTTCCAGTACCCTCTCACTGACATATTCCAGTATCCCTCTCACTTACATATTCCAATACCCTCTCACTTACATATTCCAGTTCCCTCTCACTGACATATTCCAGTGCCCTCTCACTGACTTATTCCAGTAAACCCGTCTCACTGAACATGTTCAGTACCCTCCTCAACTGACAGGTTCCAGTACCCTCTCACCTACAAATTCCATATCCTCTCACTGACATATTCCAGTAACACACTCTCACTGAACATAATTCCACATGTCCCTCTCACTGACATATTCCAGTAGCTTCTTCTTGACATATTCCAGTACCCTCTCACTGACATGTTCCAGTACCCTCTCACTGACATGCTCCAGTACCCTCTCACTGACATATTCCAGTACCCTCTCACTGACATATTCCAGCACCCTCTCACTGACATATTCCAGTACCCCTCTCACTGACATATTCCAGTACCCTCTCACTGACATATTCCAGTACCCTCTCACTGACATATTCCAGCACCCTCTCACTGACATATTCCAGTACCACTCTCACTGACATATTCCAGTACCCTCTCACTGCATGTTTCCAGTGTATCCCTCTTCACTGACCTGTTCCAGGTACCCTCTCACTGACATATTCCCAGTACCCACATCACTGACAATATTCCCAGTACCCTTCAATGACCTGTATCCAGTACCCGTCTCGACTGACATGTTCTAGCTATACTCTCACTGTCGCAATTCCAGTATCCTCTCACCTGACATATTCCGGGTATATCCTCTCACTGACATGTTCCCGTATCCCTCACGACATGTACCAGTACCTCTCACTGCGTCATGTTCCAGTACCCTCTCACTGACAACATATTCCGAGTTATTCTCTCGCTGACATTTTCCAGTATCCCTCTCACTGACATATTTCCAGTATCCTCACACTGACAAGTTCCAGTATCCATCTCACTGACATGTTTCCAAGTATCCTCTCACTGACATTTTTCCATTATCCTCTCACTGACAAGTTTCCATGTACCCTCTCACTGACATGTTCTCAGTATATAACAAACACTGACATGTTCCATTATCCTCTCACACTGACATGTTCCAGTACCCTCTCACTGTACCAATGATCCACGTACCCTCTCACTGACATGTTCCAGTACCCTTCTCACTGACATGTTCCAGCACCCTCTCACTAACATGTTCCTGTACCCTCTCACTGACATGTTCCAGTATCCTCTCACTGACATATTCCAGTATCCTCTCACTTATTTGTTCCTGTATCCTCTCGCTGACATATTCCAGTATCCTCTCACTGACATGTTCCAGTACCCTCTCACTGACATATTCCAGTACCCTCTCACTGACATGTTCCAGTACCCTCTCACTGACATATTCCAGTACCCTCTCACTGACATATTCCAGTACCCTCTCAACTGACCGCTGTTCCAGAACCCTCTCAACTGACATGTTCCAGGGCATCCTCTCACTGACATGTTCCAAAATACCCCTCTCACTGACAGTTCCTCCAGCAACACCTCTCACTGACATGTTCCAGTACCCTCTCACTGACATGTTCCAGTACCCTCTCACTGACATGTTCCAGTACCCTCTCACTGACATGTTCCAGTACCCTCTCACTGACATGTTCCAGTACCCTCTCACTGATATGTTCCAGTACCCTCTCACTGACATGTTCCAGTACCCTCTCACTGACATATTCCAGTACCCTCTCACTGACATATTCCAGTACCCCTCTCACTGAGATGCTCCAGTACCCTCTCAATGACATGTTCCAGTACACCTCTAACTGACATGTTCCAGTACCCTCTCACTGACATGTTCCAGTACCCTCTCACTGACATATTCCAGTACTTTCTCACTGACATATTCCAGCAGTACACCCTCTCACGAGACATATTCCGAGTAACCTATCCTAACACTGACATATTCCAGATACCCTCCTCACTGGGGGGGGGGGGCGGGGGGGGGGGGGGGGGGGGGGGACATATTCCAGTACTCTCCACTGACATGTTTCCATACCCTCATACACTGACAATACCCAGACCTCATACTGAAATATCCAGTACCCCTACTCATCTGACATACTCCTCCGTACCCTCTCAACTGACATTACTTTCCAGTACCCTCTCACTGACATATTCCAGCACCCTCTCACTGACATATTCCTGTACCCTCTCACTGACATATTCCAGTACCCTCTCACTGACATATTCCAGTACCCTCTCACTGACATATTCCAGTCACCCTCTCACTGACATATTCCAGTACCCTCTCACTGACATATTCCAGTTCCCTCTCACTGACATATTCCAGTACCCTCTCACTGACATATTCCAGTACCCCTCTCACTGACATAATTCCAGCACCATCCCTCTCACGACATATGTCCAGTACCCCTCTCACTGACATATTCCAGTACCCTCTCACTGACATATTCCAGTACCCTCTCACTGACATATTCCAGTACCCTCTCACTGACATATTCCAGTACCCTCTCACTGACATATTCCAGTACCCCTCTCACTGACATATTCCAGTACACTCTCACTGATATATTCCAGTACCTTCTCACTGACATATTCCAGTACCCTCTCACTGACATGCTCCAGTACCCTCTCACAGACATATTTCAGTATCCCTCCACTACCTAAATTTCAGTACCCTCTCACAGACATAGTCCAGTACCCTCTCACTTGACATATTCCATTCCCTCTTCACTGGACATATTCCAGTACCCTCTCACTGACATGCTCCAGTACCCTCTCACTGACATATTCCAGTATCCCTCTCACTTACATATTCCAATACCCTCTCACTTACATATTCCAGTACCCTCTCACTGACAATTGATACCAGTGCGCACCATCACCTGAACTTATTCCAGTACCCTCTCACATGACATGTTCCAGTACCCCTCTATCTACTGACAAGTTCCAGTAACCCTCTTCACTGACATATTCCAGTATCCTTCTCACTGGACATATTCCAGTACCCTCTCACTGACATTATTCCCCAGGTGTCCCTCTCACAGACATATTTCCCAGTAGCTTCTTTCTTGACATTCTTTTCCCATTACCTCTCTCACTGACATGTTCCAGTACCCTCTCGTCACTGACTGCTCATACCACGTCAACACTGAACATATTCCAGTACCCTCTCACTGACATATTTCCAGTACCTCTCACTGTCCATATTCCAGTACCACTCTCACTGACATATTCCAGTACCAGCCCCACTCCTGTGCGATATTCCAGTACCCCACACAGCAAGACATATTTTCCTGTACTCCTCTTCACTGAACATATTACCAGTACCCCCCACACTGGCATGTTCCAGTACCCTCTCACTGACATGTTCCAGTACCCTCTCACTGACATATTCCAGTACCCCTCTCACTGACATATTCCAGTACCCTTTCAATGACCTGTTCCAGTACCCTCTCACTGACATGTTCTAGTATACTCTCACTGACATATTCCAGTATCCTCTCACTGACATATTCCAGTATCCTCTCACTGACATGTTCCAGTATCCTCTCACTGACATGTTCCAGTACCCTCTCACTGTCATGTTCCAGTACCCTCTCACTGACATATTCCAGTATTCTCTCGCTGACATGTTCCAGTACCCTCTCACTGACATATTCCAGTATCCTCTCACTGACATGTTCCAGTATCCTCTCACTGACATGTTCCAGTATCCTCTCACTGACATGTTCCAGTAACCCTCTCACTGACATGTTCCAGTACCCTCTCACTGACATGTTCCAGTATCCTATCACTGACATGTTCCAGTATCCCCTCTCACTGACATGTTCCAGTACCCTCTCACTGACATATTCCAGTACCCTCTCACTGACTATATTCCGTACCCTCTCACTTACATGTTTCCAGTACCCTCTCAATTGACATGATCCATACACCTCTTCACTGACATAAGTCCAAGGAGATCCTCGTCAGCTGACATATTACAGTGCTCTCACTGACATATTCCAGTACCACTCTCCTGACATGTTCCTGTAAACGCGCTCTCATCTGACATTTTCCAGTACCCTCTCACTGAGCATATTCTATCCAGTATCCTCTCACTGACATGTTCCAGTAACCTCTCTCTGCGACATAGTCCCAGTACCCTCTCACTGAATTGGCTCAAGCATACCCTCTTCACTGACATGTCCTAGTACCCTTCTCACTGACATGTTCCAGAACCCTCTCACTGAGACTTGTTCCCAGTACCCACCTCTCTCTGACATTGTTCCAGCACCCTCTTCACGACATGTGTCCTGTACCCCGTCCCACTGACATGTTCCAGTATCTCCTCTCACTGACATAATCCAGTTTCCTCTCACTTATTGTTCCTTATTCTAATCCTCCTCGCTGACATATTTCCGTAGTCCTCTCACTGACATGTTTCCAGTACACCTCTCACTGACATATTCCAGTACCCCTCTCCACCTGTCATATTCCAGTACCCCTGCTCACCTGAACATTTCCAGTACCCTGCACACTGACATATTCCATACCCTCCTCACTGACATATCCCCAGTACCGCTCGCTCACTGCAATGTTCCAGTACCTCTACCTCACTGACAATGTTCCAGCAATCCTCTCACTGACATGTTCCAATACCCCTCTCCACCTGACATGCTCCAGCACCCCCTCACGACATTATCCAGTACCCTCGTCACTGAACCATAGTTCCAGTACCCTACTCACTGACATGTTCCAGTACCCCCTCTCACTGACATTCCAGCACACCTCATCACTAGACATGTTCCAGTACACTCACTCACTGATATGTTCGAGTCTCTCTCACTGCGACATCTTTCCATACCCTCCACAGGACATGTTTCCGTTATCCTCTCACTGACATAGTTCCAGCTCCCTCTCACTCTACATGTTCCAGTACCCTCTCACTGACATGTTCCAGCACCCTCTCAACTGAACATAGTTACAGTAGCCACTCTCTCAACTGGCGACATGTTCCAGTACCAACTAGAAACTTACTGACATGTTTTTCCAGTACCCCTTCTTCAACTGACATGTTTTCCAGTCACCCTCATCACTGACATGTTCCAGTACCCTCTCACTGACATGTTTCAGTACCCTCTCAGTGACATGTTCCAGTATCCTCTCACTGACATGCTCCAGCACCCTCTCACTGACATGCTCCAGCACCCTCTGATTAACAAGGGTCAGTACCCTTTTACTAGCACATCATGAATATTGATTTCAGGAGTTCGTCGCTTTCCCTCAGTCAAAGGAGGCTTGACACCTTAAGAAATAGGTCAGCCTTGGCAGGGTTAGACACCTTGTAAGGAGATACAAGGCATCATTAGCATCCAGTTTATCTACCTTATTTTTCAACCTCTTCAGGTGCTCGAGGATTGCGCTAATAACATGATGGTCCACTGGTGCTCCCAGTAAATTGATGTTAGTGAGATGGTAATTGAGGCTTCTTGTAAGATGGATCTAACAGCAGTAATGACTATCTGAATGATCGCGGTGATTTAACGTACGGATGGTTGAGTGTTATTTTCCTGCCAGAGTGCCACCATCCAGGGACTAAATGTTGAGTTCGCTGGTCAGTGTGGCTGTGAGTTTTCTTGCCGCTATGCAGACGAGGAGTTGGTGGAATGGGTCCTCGTTCTGGACGCTCTCTGACAAGGTGACTATGTTCGCTAAGTGACTAGCTGGAATGCTTACTGTAACTAGCTGAAACGAATAGGATAAGACTACTTAGGCTTTCGTGTGGCTAGGACAACCACGTATATTTTAACTAAACTAAATGTATTCTTTAAGTCTAATTTAACTATACAGTTATTTTCGGTTAAGCTCCTGATGTACGTAGGCCCTTGGCTACAGAAGCTGCTGTTTGACAACCTGCAGAAATACCAGAGTCACATTAATCTGGCAGCAGCACCTGGCAGCTCCTGTGTGTTGATTTCTGACTGCCGTTTTGGCAACGAGACAGCGACCGGTGTTACCTAAGGCGATGGGACTGATTCCCCAGTGCTTCTCCTTAATAAAAATATCTTTATTTACTACAAATACATGTACATGGTATACAGGTCTAGTTGACATCAATGACATACTACTATTTATAAAGCCCCTTGTTATGCAGAGCATTTCGGACAAATTAGGTCAGTTTTGTCCCAGGATGCGACTCACACAAGTCGACTAACACCCAGGTACCCGTTTTACTGATGGATGAACAGAGACAACAAGTGTAAGGAAAAATGTCCGATGTTTCGCCAGGAACCTCACCGTTCGAAGTGAGAGCTTTTGCCACCAGGTCTCGGTTTAAGGTTCATAATGATGCAACGATGATTAACTTTTTCATTGACGAATATTTTTATCTCTTCAAGGATCTCTGTAGCTGTGCCAAGAACCGGAGTCACCATCTCTATAAAGAATAAAAAAAGGCACAATACCAAGACTGGAACAATACACTGCTACCACTACTACTATTATCTCAATACTACTCCCTCCTCACGTTCTTCCACTCCCGTCCTCCGCCCCCCTCTCGTATATATTCTGGCTCCCTTCGCGCTTCTGTGTATCATTACGTAATGATCCAGATGCGTGTTTGTGGAACCACTTTGTTGAAGTGTTGTGGTTGTATAACAATGTAATGCACCGGAGAACCTGATACGAATGACACGATCACCCTTAGAACATCTGATTCTTGCAAAATTACTGCTCCTTGTTGCTCCTAGTCCTGGTCCTGGTCCTGATTCTGGTCCTGGTCCTGGTCCTGGTCCTGGTCCTGGTCCTGGTCCTGGTCCTGGTCCTGGTCCTGGTCCTGACCATGGTCCTCATGCTAGTCGTGCTTCCTGGCCTGATCCTAGTCCTGGTCCTGGTTCTGGTCCTGATGCTAGTCCTGCTTCCTGGCCTGGTCCTGGTCCTGGTCCTGGTCCTGGTCCTGGTCCTGGTCCTGGTCCTGGTCCTGGTCCTGGTCCTGGTCCTGGTCCTGGTCCTGGTCCTGGGTCACTAATCTCCCTGGGTGAGTGACTATCTCCGTGTTTGATCTGTTGCGGCATCTCTACGGTCGATTTTGTCTACGGATGGCACCATCTTCGCCTTCATTTTTTTGGCAACCCGTGCGCCTATTAATAATCTCGTATAATCAGCACTTTACTTGAGTTTTACCCCGGTGATTCGAGCGTAGATATGACGGATGGATCAAGTCATCCGGAGAGGTCTGTGTCATATCTGTGGCCAGGCTTCATTGTTGACTGCCTGATCAACAATAGTGGTCCGCAGGCCAACAGTTTGACTGATCAGGCACTTGAAGCAGGTAAGATAAGATAAGATAAGATAAGATAAGATTTTGTTCGGATTTTTAACCCCGGAGGGTTAGCCACCCAGGATAACCCAAGAAAGTCAGTGCGTCATCGAGGACTGTCTAACTTATTTCCATTGGGGTCCTTAATCTTGTCCCCCAGGATGCGACCCACACCAGTCGACTAACACCCAGGTACCTATTTGCTGCTAGGTGAACAGGACAACAGGTGTAAGGAAACGTGTCGAATGTTTCCACCCGCCGGGAATCGAACCCGGGCCCTCCGTGTGTGAAGCGGGAGCTTTAGCCACCAGGCCACCGGGCCTGATATCATATGTGTGTCTCAGCATTGAAGAGGGTTCTGTTAACAGTGCAGGTACTTAATGTGTTAAGTACCTACACTAGGGTCATCCAGGGTGTATAGCTGCTACACTTGGGTCGTCCAGGTTGTTTATCTGCTAAACTAGGGTCGTCCAGGTTGTATATCTACTACACTAGGGTCGTCCAGGTTATATATCTGCTACACTGGGTCATTCAGGGTGTATATCTGCTACACTAGGGTCGTCCAGGTTGTATATCGATTACACTAGGGTCGTCCAGGTTGTATATCTACTACAGTAGGGTCGTCCAGGTTGTATATCTGCTACACTAGGGTCATTCAGGGTGTATATCTACTACAGTAGGGTCGTCCAGGTTATATATCGACTACACTAGGGTCGTCCAGGTTGTATATCTACTACACTAGTGTCGTCCAAGTTGTATATCTACTACACTAGGGTCGTCCAGGCTGTATATCTGCTACACTAGGGTCATCCAGGGTGTATATCTACTACACTAGCGTCGTCCAGGTTGTATATCGACTACACTAGGGTCGTCCAAGTTGTATATCTGCTAGATTAGGGTCGTCAAGGGTGTATATCTACTACACTAAGGTCGTCCAGGTTGTATATCTACTCCACGAACGTCATTAAGGCTACATATCTACTACATATCTACGACGGAAAAGAATAACAGAGCGGCTAAAAGAGGTCAATATATCTGAAATGCGTAGGGAGACACTGGTCAGAGAAATAGCAAACATCGAACTTAAGCTAAAGGAATCTTATAGGAGTCAGGAATCGCGGGAAGAAATAAAAGCCATAAATGAAATCGAAAGAAACCCAAAGTATTTCTTTTCTTATGCCAAATCAAAATCGAGAACAACATCCAGTATTGGGCCCCTACTTAAACAAGATGGGTCCTACACAGATGACAGCAAGGAAATGAGTGAGCTACTCAAGTCCCAATATGACTCAGTTTTTAGCAAGCCGCTAACCAGACTGAGAGTCGAAGATCAAAATGAATTTTTTATGAGAGAGCCACAGAATTTGGTTAACACAAGCCTATCTGATATTATCCTGACACCAAATGACTTCGAACAGGCGATAAATGACATGCCCATGCACTCTGCCCCAGGGTCAGACTCATGGAACTCCGTGTTCATCAAGAACTGCAAGAAGCCCCTATCACGAGCTTTTACCATCCTATGGAGAGGGAGCATGGACACGGGGGTCGTCCCACAGTTACTAAAAACAACAGACATAGCCCCACTCCACAAAGGGGGCAGTAAAGCAACAGCAAAGAACTACAGACCGATAGCACTAACATCCCATATCATAAAAATCTTTGAAAGGGTCCTAAGAAGCAAGATCGCCACCCATTTAGATGTCCATCAATTACACAACCCAGGGCAACATGAGTTTAGAGCAGGTCGCTACTGTCTGTCTCAGCTACTGGATCACTACGAAAAGGTCCTAGATGCACTAGAAGACAAAAAGAATGCAGATGTAATATATACAGACTTTGCCAAAGCCTTCGACAAGTGTGACTATGGCGTAATAGCGCACAAAATGCGTGCTAAAGGAATAACAGGAAAAGTTGGTAGATGGATCTATAATTTCCTCACAAACAGAACACAAAGAGTATTAGTCAACAGAGTAAAGTCTGAGGCGGCTACGGTGAAAAGCTCTGTTCCACAAGGCACAGTACTCGCTCCCATCTTGTTTCTCATCCTCATATCTGACATAGACAAGGATGTCAGCCACAGCACCGTGTCTTCCTTTGCAGATGACACCCGAATCTGCATGAGTGTCTTCCATTGCAGACACTGCAAGGCTCCAGGCGGACACCAACCAAATCTTTCAGTGGGCTGCAGAAAACAATATGAAGTTCAACGATGAGAAATTTCAATTACTCCGATATGGTAAACACGAGGAAATTAAAACGTCATCAGAGTACAAAACAAATTCTTTCCACAAAATAGAGCGAAAAACCAACGTCAAAGACCTGGGAGTGATCATGTCGGAGAATCTCACCTTCAAGGACCATAACATTGTATCAATCGCATCTGCTAGAAAAATGACAGGATGGATAATGAGAACCTTCAAAACTAGGGATGCCAAGCCCATGATGGCACTCTTCAGGTCGCTTGTTCTATCTAGGCTAGAATGTTGCTGCACTCTAACAGCACATTTCAATGCAGGTGAAATTGCTGACCTAGAAAATGTACAGAGAACCTTCACGGCGCGCATAATGGAGATAAAATACCTCAATTACTGGGAGCGCTTGAATTTCCTGAACCTGTACTCCCTGGAACGCAGGCGGGAGAGATACATGATTATATACATCTGGAAAATCCTAGAGGGACTAGTACCGAACTTGCACACGAAAATCACTCACAACGAAAGCAAAAGACTCGGCAGACGCTGCAACATCCCCCCAATGAAAAGCAGGGGTGTCACTAGCACGTTAAGAGACAATACAATAAGTGTCAGGGGCCCGAGACTGTTCAACTACCTCCCAACATACATAAGGGGTATTACCAATAGACCCCTGACTGTTTTCAAGCAGGCACTGGACAAGCACCTAAAGTCGGTACCTGACCAGCCGGGCTGTGGCTCGTACGTTGGATTGCGTGCAGCCAGCAGTAACAGCCTGGTTGATCAGGCTCTGATCCACCAGGAGGCGTGGTCACAGACTGGGCCGCGGGGGCGTTGACCCCCGGAACTCTCCAGGTAAACTCCAGGTAAACACTAGGGTCACTAAGGTTACATATCTACTACACTAGGGTCATTAAGGCTACATATCTACTACACTAGGGTCATTAAGGCTACATATCTACTACACTAGGGTCATTAAGGCTACATATCTACTACACTAGGGTCATTAAGGCTACATATCTATTACACTAGGGTCATTAAGGCTACATATCTGCTACACTAGGGTCATTAAGGCTACATATCTGCTACACTAGGGTCATTAAGGCTACATATCTGCTACACTAGGGTCATTAAGGCTACATATATGCTACACTAGGGTCATTAAGGCTACATATCTGCTACACTAGGGTCATTAAGGCTACATATATGCTACACTAGGGTCATTAAGGCTACATATATGCTACACTAGGGTCATTAAGGGTACATATCTACTACACTAGGGTCATTAAGGCTACATATCTACTACACTAGGGTCATTAAGGCTACATATCTGCTACACTAGGGTCATTAAGGCTACATATCTGCTACACTAGGGTCATTAAGGCTACATATATGCTACACTAGGGTCATTAAGGCTACATATATGCTACGCTAGGGTCATTAAGGCTACATATCTGCTACACTAGGGTCATTAAGGCGTCATATCTGCTACACTAGGGTCATTAAGGCTACATATCTACTACACTAGGGTCATTAAGGCTACATATCTGTTACACTAGGGTCATTAAGGCTACATATCTGTTACACTAGGGTCATTAAGGTTACATATCTGCTACACTAGGGTCATTAAGGCTACATATCTGTTACACTAGGGTCATTAAGGCTACATATCTGTTACACTAGGGTCATTAAGGCTACATATCTGTTACACTAGGGTCATTAAGGCTACATATCTGCTACACTAGGGTCATTAAGGCTACATATCTGCTACACTAGGGTCATTAAGGCTACATATCTGTTACTCTAGGGTCATTAAGGCTACATATCTGCTACACTAGGGTCATTAAGGCTACATATCTGCTACACTAGGGTCATTAAGGCTACATATCTGCTACACTAGGGTCATTAAGGCTACATATCTGCTACACTAGGGTCATTAAGGCTACATATCTGTTACTCTAGGGTCATTAAGGCTACATATCTGCTACACTAGGGTCATTAAGGCTACATATCTGCTACACTAGGGTCATTAAGGCTACATATCTGCTACACTAGGGTCATTAAGGCTACATATCTGCTACACTAGGGTCATTAAGGCTACATATCTGCTACACTAGGGTCATTAAGGCTACATATCTGCTACATTAGGGTCATTAAGGCTACATATCTGTTACACTAGGGTCATTAAGGCTACATATCTGTTACACTAGGGTCATTAAGGCTACATATCTGTTACACTAGGGTCATTAAGGCTACATATCTGCTACACTAGGGTCATTAAGGTTACATATCTGCTACACTAGGGTCATTAAGGCTACATATCTGCTACACTAGGGTCATTAAGGCTACATATCTGCTACACTAGGGTCATTAAGGTTACATATCTGCTACACTAGGGTCATTAAGGCTACATATCTGCTACACTAGGGTCATTAAGGTTACACATCTACTACACTAGGGTCATTAAGGCTACATATCTGCTACACTAGGGTCATTAAGGTTACATATCTGCTACACTAGGGTCATTAAGGCTACATATCTGCTACACTAGGGTCATTAAGGCTACATATCTGCTACACTAGGGTCATTAAGGCTACATATCTGCTACACTAGGGTCATTAAGGCTACATATCTGCTACACTAGGGTCATTAAGGCTACATATCTGTTACACTAGGGTCATTAAGGCTACATATATGCTACACTAGGGTCATTAAGGCTACATATCTGCTACACTAGGGTCATTAAGGCTACATATCTACTACACTAGGGTCATTAAGGTTACATATCTGCTACACTAGGGTCATTAAGGCTACATATCTACTACACTAGGGTCATTAAGGCTACATATCTGCTACACTAGGGTCATTAAGGCTACATATCTGTTACACTAGGGTCAATAAGGCTACATATATGCTACACTAGGGTCATTAAGGCTACATATCTGCTACACTAGGGTCATTAAGGCTACTTATCTACTACACTAGGGTCATTAAGGTTACATATCTGCTACACTAGGGTCGTTAAGGCTACATATCTACTACACTAGGGTCATTAAGGCTACATATCTGCTACACTAGGGTCATTAAGGCTACATATCTGCTACACTAGGGTCGTTAAGGTTACATATCTGCTACAGTAGGGTCATTAAGGTTATATATATACACTACACTAGGGTCGTTAAGGCTACATATCTACTACACCAGTAGACTTGGACCTGCCTCGCATGGGCCAGTAAGCCTGCTGCAGTGTTCCTTCTTTCTAATGTTATGTTCTTATCCGCTCTGGGAGAGTCGCGTACTGCTCGGATAACTAACGATGCAGTCGATGAGTCATCCCTTACCTTGAGTTTACCTGGAAAGGATTTCGGGGGTCAACGCCCCTGCGGCTCGGTCTGAGACCAGGCCTCATGGTGGATCAAGGTCTGATCAACCAGGCTAGTATTGCTAGACAAATGTAAACAGGTTTTGAAGTTCAGAGTGGTGCTACGGTCTTCTAGGTTGCCTGACCCTCCATTCATCTGCCCGAGGTTGGTGAATTTACCTGCAATAAGTAAATGAACTATTTCTGTGATGTAAGACAGAGTGCTGCTTGCAAGAGACTTTTTGACTGCTACCAGCAAGTCATCGTAACTTATTTGCTTGCCTCACGGAATCCTAATAACGCGATTGCAAGCAAATCATGGATTGAATTGGGTTTGAACCCATGGCAAGTGAGTTTTGGGACTTTCTTACCATGGGTTCAAATCCTGCCCATTCCATGATTTATTAGGTAGCCAGTGGAGTGTTGACACAGAAATCTTAGACGAAGAAAAAAAGGAAATAACAATTGCGACAACAACCACTACAGGAATGCATGAAATTGGGAATATATGTAAACATACCTCTTACATATTTATTTAAACGAAATAACTAATAGAGATTAAAAATATAGTAAACTCCAAAATTTTATTCACAGTTCAAATTATTGTATCAAATCAGCATCCATGATGAGGCAGTGCGCAAACATCGCAGTAAATGTATAAATCCCTTGACGTAATTTCAGACCACCTGGCACAAACACCTTAATAATCACACGCTGATAAGGACGCTGTTTGAGAGCTGTTAATCGACCCAGATTACTTGGCTTAATCATGTTTACCCGCGGGTGGGAGCTATTCAGAGCTACTCAACACTTCAGAACCAGAAGCCTCACACGTCGCCAGCTGCTTCCGTTGTGCTCAAAGGCGAGACTATCGAGCCTTTGCGGTTCACATCCCTTCATATGCAGCAAATGCGGTCATCATCCAGTAGTAAGGATTTAACATTTAAGCTATTGCAATCTACTCAGCTTTCGAATATATGTTGTTTTGTTTTCTTATGCCTAGAGACAGCATAAGGTTAAGAAGAATTTGTGGTCTACGAAATCCTGCTGACTCGCGGTGCATTCTTTATGAAATTTGAGGCGGTGGTGGTGGCGATGCTTACAAGAGTTCATGTGAGCCTTTGAAAGCGATAACAGCTTCCCAAACACCGACTGCAACCACAAGCATAAAGCAGGGTAAAGTGGGCCTTAGATAGTCGGCAGACCGAACACCGAATACTACGATAACAATCCCTGCTTCAAGAACCCACAACAATGTTCGAATTGCCTTCAACTGGGTTTTCAAGAGATTAGGCCATAATCTGTGATAGTGTTGTATTACAGTGAAGGGAATGTTTATTAATGTATTGATTTAAGTTTTTTACCTCAGCTGGTATCGTTATCTTACAGAAGACTCAGTCCCAGTACACACAATTGTTCTTGTACTCTCATGCGAGGGTAACTAAAACACCTTTCTCTCTCACTGACGTATACATACACAACAATGACCTCTACTTCATCTGGATAATTGATCACCGCATCTAGAGGAATACAGTCTAATCCAGGCTCACGTTGTCCTATGCTACTGACAAGCAAACTGACAAACATTTCCAGCCGCGCTGCCTTTTGTGAGGTTGATTTTGGTTTCGTGGAAAAAAAAGCGTAAACTGTGAAACTCAGAAGTTTAGATAGTAAACATACTCACGACCCCCACGTTGTAGTGTGTAGTGTGTTTTATTGTTGTGGTATATAGTGTGGGTCGACACTGTGCTGACTCAGTGCGTTGACATAGTGTATAGATTCACAGTGTGTAGACTCACAGAGTAGACACAGCCTACTGTGTTTAGACACACAGTGTAGACACATACCGTGAAGATACTTGCACTTAAAAATTCGTGTAACACGCATAGTTGCTTTAGAAAGTTTGTCAATGAAATATAAATATTAAGGAGTGTTGTGCATCCTAATCGAATTCGCTTCAGAAACGAACAAATTCTTCGCTCAGATTAAAAAACTAACATGAAAACTGGAAACATTGGCTATATATATATTATTAAATACAACCCGGAGGCCTGTGAAGCCAGCCTAATCAAACTTTGCCAAGCAAACCCCTATTACCAGTGGCTGCTCGTCCATAGGAGCTGCAGAGCTGCAGTCCCCCCCCCCAGATGCTCCCTGCCAGACGTATGACTTCATTAACCTTACGTTAAAATAATTTGCAACTAACAAATATATTACAAGAAAAATCTGTTGTATGTTGTTTTCAATGTATTTATAAGCGAATTTTTAAATTTTTGTTGAAACGATATAAAAAATTATTAAAAATACAAGTATGATGCAGTACGATAGTATAGGTATTACTGGCGCTACGAGCCGCCACCGCCTGTTACCCAGAAGAAACGTTTTGGACAATGTTGGACTTCCCTCTGCCCCTTCTCTTCTTATTACTATTTTAATTTTAAACACAGTGTAAGTTACCCCATGATCATCGTAGTGCAGAAAGTTCTGAATTGAGTTAAATCAGAATGGGAGGCAGTCACGGGTATCGTTCTTCTGGGACCAGCTATCGTCTCATTTGTCTCGAATTCTTTTGTATATAATTCTACATTCTCCACATTATGTCCTTGAATTGTATTGATAAAGCCACTGGATGGCGGAACGATTTCGCATAAAGATATCCAGATGTTGCACGTGTGTCTAAATCCTCATCTGACGAAGAAACGAAATGATACTTGAGTAAAGTCATATAGCTTCAGAATGATTTAATCAATTTAATGTCGTAGTCTGAAAAATGGCAGATGCAGTTCTCTCTGGAGATATATAAAGTCCAAATTCTTGGGAAATTAAATAACTCTTGCAAGTATAAGTCAATAATGTAGAACTTGATTATACTTTGATATCCTGTATAACAGAAACTCGAAGCCAAGCCAGGTAAGTGTCAGTAATAAGCTCGGCAGACACCTTGGTATTATACCAAGTGGTATAAATAACAGAAACCTCAGGGTTATACATCTCGGTACAACATTGATGTACATGAATGGTGTATAATCCTGACAAGATAAAGAATTATACACATGTGCAACATGTGGGTATCTTTATTTGTAGATGTTTCGCCATCCAGTGGCTTTATCAATACAAGGACTTAATGAGAAGAATGTAGAACTATTTACAAAAGATAAGGCAATCAGTCCCTCAACCCTGGAGTTGGCGAAGACTACGGTGCTCTTCACCAACCTCCAAGACTGAGGGACTGATTACCTCAAACTCCTCCACATCTTCCACTATTCATATCTGTAATGGACTGAGGAAGCCAATGGCTGGCGAAACGTTTCCCCTATCAAAGAATCCTAAATGTTGCATAAACGTCTCATTCCCACTACACACAGAGTGAGATGTTGTCTTAAAAGCCAGCCCCGCACCCGGTCTTTTCTTTAATCCACGGTATGAGGACTCTTTCTTACGAAGATAAATTGATGACCCCTGAACGTACACTCTAAGGAAGAACACAGAACGAGGGAAGATATGACTGAGGTATACAAGTGGAGATATAAGATATATTTTATCTTAGCTCTCTGAGGACTCAAAACAGATTAATATAGTTAAGGACCACTTTAGGTATTCTATAACATTTCTTTACAGCTTGGTGCTACTTGACACTTGAGCGGAACCACTGATAGAATCAGAAAAAAATAATAGTTGCCTTTGTGAGGTATCCCGGTCTCTCTGCAAGGCAAGATGAGAGTTCCGAATCCATTACGCACTGAGATCACGAACATCATAACAATATTGTTGAAGAGAAAACAAGATCTCGTGCGGAAGACACTTAGCATCATACTTATACAACACAAAGCGTGGGGGAGGGGGAGGTATCTCCTATCATGCTGTTAAACAAGACAATAACACACTCTGCATATCTAGAATTGCGTCATTCCAGGTGACAGAATTAGCGATGATCGCTACGCATTTGAAGAAAAGATCCCTGATCGTTGCATTTATAAATACAGAACCATTACTGGAGAGAACCCGAAAATAGGAGTGACGGCGAATGTGTGAATGCATTAGGTACTGTCTCGGTAGTTTCGTCAGGAACAGGAAGGATTTCACAGTAAAGTGAGAAGTTATTGATCATCAGCAGCAACGATAACGATATTCGTTCTCGGGTACCAATTAATATCGTTAGCCGAAGGTCCACTGTACAGTGGACCTTTCTTCAAGGTCATGAAATTCGTCAACAGGACAACAGACGTTCTTTCCTAAGACTTTCGTGTTTCTGGGTACTGCATAATAAAATTTGAGCCTCTTGCATTATTCTGTAAGGGAGGATCAATTTAGCGATGCAGCACAAAATACACTAATAAATCATCAGGTCTTTAACAGGCATAGATACTCTGACTCTCAGAATGGCATCATCTTTAGTCACGTACAGGTGACCAAATCAGGTCTGCATCTTGGGCTCTCAATATCTCCATTGGAGAAAGAGACATCAGTCATAAGAAAAATGATATACTTTGACAAGGCATCAGCCACTACGTTTTTCTTATCCGGAAAAAGTATAATAAAGATAAATCAGGGAATGGGTGAGGGTTGAACGCATGGCGGGTGAGTTCTACAAAGCAGAGGCCAGTGCCTTAACCATTCACTTGTCATAGGTTCAAACTCCATCTGTTCGATGATTTGTTTGCAATAGTGTTATTTGCAATAGTGAGTTATAATGAAAGAAAAAGATGGGGTACTGAGAGATAATGTCTCAAAAATAACTCAGAGCCCAAACCATGTCTACGACCTCTTGTCCAGTGACAGATTTTGTAAGTACTCTACTAGCATAGTTACGTTTCCTGGGTCTCCTGCGGCCAGACAACACTGATACTAAGTTGACATCAATAGTCAAGGTGAAGTTCGTTAAAGTCATGACATTTAAGGAAAGGTGCTGATAATTTATTAGCGATAAGAAAGCTTTTTCTTGAATTCCAGTTCATTTAATCTGAAAGTTATTCTTAAGAAAATGAGTAAATAGAGCAGCACTGGTAGAAAAATTAGCAATAAATGGCATGTAAAATCCAGCAAGACTAATTGAGGTACGAACTTCACTTACAGGCGTGAGTCAGGGAACTTCACTTACAGGCGTGAGTCAGGGAACTTCACTTACAGGCGTGAGTCAGGGAACTTCACTTACAGGCGTGAGTCAGGGAACTTCACTTACAGGCGTGAGTCAGGGAACTTCACTTACAGGCGTGAGTCAGGGAACTTCACTTACAGGCGTGAGTCAGGGAACTTCACTTACAGGCGTGAGTCAGGGAACTTCACTTACAGGCGTGAGTCAGGGAACTTCACTTACAGGCGTGAGTCAAGGAACTTCACTTACAGGCGTGAGTCAAGGAACTTCTAAATGACACTGAGCTTCAACATTTTTTTCATAATTCTGTACAGGATCCCAGTCGCTACATGTCTCAGAAACTTCACCTGATTCTTAATAGACACATCACGAGACGTAATGAGACGACTTGAAACATTATGATCACGTCCAGGTATGCCATGAGTGTGTACTTACGTGATCGTAAGAAGAGAGAACGTAACTGGGGTAAACCAAGACTCCCTCAAACTCTTCACCTCATCTACACCTTCATCATCATGCTTCACATTCTTCATCAACCCAAAAACATTTATTATATGAAAATAATCTAATAAATAGTGCTTTAACTAGTAGTACTACCAATAATAATAATAATAATAATAATAATAATAATAATAATAATAATAATAATAATAATAATAATAATAATAATAATAATAATGATAATAATAATTTCATAAAACATAGGTAATATTTAAATTATGAAAAAAGTAAGATGTAACATTAATGTGAAGGATGTATCCGATATGTGTCAAGAAGGTCACTGATATTTGGTTGGTGATTCATGAGTTTTAATGGTAAGTCACCACGCTCTTCTAGTTCACTTTGTTCCTCTGCTTAGAATTACATTTGCATGGCTAAAAACCACTTTCAACCATGTATGAACTTGGGAAAACAAGTAAAAATGGATTAGCCACTGCTCATGGCCAAGGGTATTTAACAACAGTATTTACATTGCTCTAATAGCCATTTAAGCTGCTACTTCTGAACAATGTATATAGACAGTAGGACTATATACAGAAGATGAGGTAATCAGTCCCTCATCCTTGGAGTAGGTGCGAAGTGCACCGTAGTCGTGGAGATTCTGAAGCAGAATCAAGGAGCCTGGCACTTATATACTGACGTCAGGTGTAGCAAACGAGGGCATAGTCACTGGTAGGCGGGATTCCCAAGTGGAAGTAGGTCCTTCCCAAAGAGATGGGTTAGTTGTAGTAGTCCTACTGTCTTCAAGTTATGTCCTGGAATTTGTTTTGATAAAGCCACTGGATGGCGAAACGTCTACAATAAAGATACCCAGATGTTGCACATGTGTCTTAATTTCATCTTGTCGGTATTATATACCATTCTTGCACACCATCAGTAGTAACATTGTTGGTGCACCATCAGTAGTAACATTGCTGATGCACCATCAGTAGTAACATTGATGGTGCATCATCAGTAGTAACATTGTTGGTGCACCATCAGTAGTAACATTGCTGATGCACCATCAGTAGTAACATTGCTGATGCACCATCAGTAGTAACATTGATGGTGCATCATCAGTAGTAACGTTGTTGGTGCACCATCAGTAGTAACATTGCTGATGCACCATCAGTAGTAACATTGCTGGTGCATCATCAGTAGTAACATTGTTGGTGCACCATCAGTAGTAACATTGATGGTGCAAAATCAGTAGTAACATTGCTGGTGCACCATCAGCAGTAACATTGCTGGTGCACCATCAGTAGTAACATTGATGGTGCACCATCAGTAGTAACATTGCTGGTGCACCATCAGTAGTAACATTGCTGGTGCGCCATCAGTAGTAACATTGCTGGTGCACCATCAGTAGTAACATTGATGGTGCACCATCAGTAGAAACATTGCTGGTGCACCATCAGTAGTAACATTGATGGTGCACCATCAGTAGTAACATTGCTGGTGCGCCATCAGTAGTAACATTGCTGGTGCACCATCAGTAGTAACATTGCTGGTGCGCCATCAGTAGTAACATTGCTGGTGCACCATCAGTAGTAACATTGATGGTGCACCATCAGTAGAAACATTGCTGGTGCACCATCAGTAGTAACATTGATGGTGCACCATCAGTAGTAACATTGATGGTGCACCATCAGTAGAAACATTGCTGGTGCACCATCAGTAGTAACATTGATGGTGCACCATCAGTAGTAACATTGATGGTGCACCATCAGTAGTAACATTGCTGGTGCACCATCAGTAGTAACATTGCTGGTGCGCCATCAGTAGTAACATTGCTGGTGCACCATCAGTAGTAACATTGATGGTGCACCATCAGTAGAAACATTGCTGGTGCACCATCAGTAGTAACATTGATGGTGCACCATCAGTAGTAACATTGCTGGTGCACCATCAGTAGTAACATTGATGGTGCACCATCAGTAGAAACATTGCTGGTGCACCATCAGTAGTAACATTGCTGGTGCACCATCAGTAATAACATTGCTGGTGCGCCATCAGTAGTAACATTGCTGGTGCACCATCACTAGCCACTGCAGTAACATTGTTGTGGTGTATATTGTGCTTCTCCAAATACTCCTCCAAAATTCTGAAAAAAGTGTTTCACCTTTTACATCACCTTTAAGATAGTTGGCCAATAATAATTCGTCAACAATGCATTTTTGACTTCTACTGTAATAACTCACATAGACCATAAGAACATCTGAGCTGCCGAAAGTTGACTCTTCGAGGTTGGAGAGAAAATTTGGAGTGCTGAAGCTAAGTTGCTGTGAGGGGGAGTTGCTGTGAGGGGGAGTTGCTGTGAGGAGGAGTTGCTGTGAGGGGACTTTCTGTGAGGGGAGTTGCTGTGGAGGGAGTTGCTGAGAGGGGGAGTTGTGGAGAAATTTTCTCCAGGAGGGGGAATCAGCCCCCTTCAGCCCCTTTCAGCCCCTTTCAGCCCTGAGGGGTCCAGCCCTCTCAGAAGGGGCAAGCATCTTGTTTACTGCTTCAGCGAGTAATTGATCCCAGATGCAGTACCAGTATGCGACGTGGCTCGACGCTCCTTGCGGACCAATGTTGTAAAGTGTAGTTTAATAAAAGACAGTCCATCTCTTACCTTAGCAGAACAATTAGGGAAAATCCTACTCCCACTTTATTACCATGGTAAAGATAGTGTACATTGTTGTCTATGCTTAAGACAGCAAGATTTAAACATTCTGCTTTGCTTCATGGAGGAAGTGGCAAGGAAGAAAAATTACTAGGTCAGCTTTTCCTTTATGTGCGAGGGGCAGTGACGGCGTGGGGCGTTGTGACGTCTTCAGATTACTTTTGACTCTACTGAGAGTCACACTGACGCCAGGATAACCAACAAAGAACACTGATCCGTGAGTTAGTGTGAACAAAGTGTCTCATAAAACACAATAAACACTTACAGAGAAGTGTGATCAGTTTCTTTAGTAATAAGACTGTGAACAATAAAGACAAATCTTGTGGAACATAGTGTACCAGTATGCGTATTCCTAGACTATGGAGACGTGGACATCCAAGACACTTCAGCTTCTATCAAGTCACTGTACCTGTCGAAGGTGTGAAGAACACCATAGCTCACGCTACAAGAGCAAGGTAGATTACGAATTTCTTGTAGTACGGGGGACTGCGCAGTTCTTGAGTCGCAAGGAGTTTGTAATCAACCTATAGTCGGCAGAGAGGTGCGGACTTTTGAGTCCACACAAGCAAGTTTTTCAGCAATCAGTGAATGAAATATGCTGACATAACACCCCCTAGGGGTAATTTATTGTTTACATAATATGATCTATTACAGCCCGTTGAGAGATGATCATGACAACAATTCAAGACCTCGTCTGCAGGGGCGGCTGTGTAGACGATTTGCTGTCTTTTGTCAGCTAAGTATTCCCTATATTTAAAATTATATCTTAGCTGGTAAACCATTTCTCAACAGGAGTTGCTGTAAGGGGGAGTTGCTGTGAGGAGGAGTTGCTGTGAGGGGGAGTTGCTGTGAGGAGGAGTTGCTGTGAGGGGGAGTTGCTGTGAGGGGGAGTTGCTGTGAGGAGGAGTTGCTGTGAGGGGGATTTTGCTTTGAGGGGGGAGTTGCTGTGAGGAGGATTTTGTTGTGAGGGGGAGTTGCTGTGAGGGGGAGTTGCTGTGAGGGGAGTTGCTGTAAGGGGGAGTTGCTGTGAGGAGGAGTTGCTGCGAGGAGGAGTTGCTGTGAGGGGGATTTTGCCATGAGGGGGAGTTTCTGTGAGGAGGAGTTGCTCTGAATGGGAGTTGCTGTGAGGGGGAGTTGCGGGTAAGAGGGAGTTGCTGTGAGGGGAAGTTGCTGTGAGGAGGAGTTGCTGTGAGGAGGAGTTGCTGTGAGGGGGAAGTTGCTGTGAGGAGGGTTGCTGTGAGGAGGATTTGGGCTGTGAGGGGAAGTTGTGTAAGGAGGAGTTGTTTGTGAAGGGAAGTTGCTGTAAGGAGGAGTTGCTGTGAGGAGGAGTTGCTGTGAGGGGAAGTTGCTGTGAGGAGGAGTTTGTTGAGGGGGGAGTTGCTGTGAGGGGAAGTTGCTGTAAGGGAGGAGTTGCTGTGAGGGGAAGTTGCTGTGAGGAGGAGATTGCTGTGAGGAGGAGTTGCTGTGAGGGGAAGTTGCTGTGGGACGAGTTGCTGTGAGGGGAAGTTGCTGTGAGGAGGAGTTGCTGTGAGGAGGAGTTGCTGTGAGGGGAAGTTGCTGTAAGGAGGAGTTGCTGTGAGGGGAAGTTGCTGTGAGGAGGAGTTGCTGTGAGGAGGAGTTGCTGTGAGGGGAAGTTGCTGTGAGGAGGAGTTGCTGTGAGGAGGAGTTGCTGTGTAGGGGGAAAGTTGCTGTAAGGAGGAGTTGCTGTGAGGGGAAGTTGCTGTGAGGAGGGTTGCTGTGAGGAGGAGTTGCTGTGAGGGGAAGTTGCTGTGAGGAGGAGTTGCTGTGAGGGGGAAGTTGCTGTGAGGAGGAGTTGCTGTGAGGAGGAGTTGCTGGTGGGGGAGGAGTTGTGAGAGGAGGAGTTGCTGTGAGGGGAAGTTGCTGTGAGGAGGAGTTGCTGTGAGGAGGAGTTGCTGTGAGGGGATTGCTGTGAGGGGGAGGGATTGCTGTGGAGAAGTTGCTGTGAGGAGGAGTTGCTGTGAGGAGGAGTTGCTGTGAGGGGGAGTTGCTGTGAGGAGGAGTTGCTGTGAGGAGGAGTTGCTGTGAGGAGGAGTGCTGTGAGGGGGAGTTGCTGTGAGGAGGAGTTCTGTGAGGAGGAGTTGCTGTGAGGAGGATTTTGCTGTGAGGGGGAGTTGCTGTGAGGGGGAGTTGCTGTGAGGAGGAGTTGCTGTGAGGGGAGTTGCTGTGAGGAGGTAGTTGCTGTGAGGAGGAGTTGCTGTGAGGGGGAGTTGCTGTGAGGGGAGTTGCTGTAAGGAGGAGTTGCTGTGAGGGGAGTTGCTGTAAGGGGGAGTTGCTGTGAGGGGAAGTTGCTGTGAGGAGGAGTTGTTTTTTAGGAGGAGTTGCTGTGAGGGGGAGTTGCTGTGAGGAGGAGTTGCTGTGAGGAGGAGTGCTGTGAGGAGGAGTTGCTGTGAGGAGGAGTTGCTGTGAGGAGGAGTGCTGTGAGGAGGAGTTGCTGTGAGGAGGAG
Source organism: Cherax quadricarinatus (assembly GCF_026875155.1). Lineage (NCBI taxonomy): Eukaryota > Metazoa > Arthropoda > Malacostraca > Decapoda > Parastacidae > Cherax > Cherax quadricarinatus. Next base: position 12,364,540 of record NC_069402.1, read on the forward strand.
TTGCTGTGAGGAGGAGTTGCTGTGGGGGGAGTTGCTGTGAGGGGAGTTGCTGTAAGGAGGAGTTGCTGTGAGGGGAGTTGCTGTGAGGAGGAGTTGCTGTAAGGGGGAGTTGCTGTGGGGGGAGTTGCTGTGAGGAGGAAGTTGCTGTGAGGAGGGTTGCTGTGAGGAGGAGTTGCTGTGAGGGGGGAGTTGCTGTGAGGGGGAGTTGCTGTGAGGAGGAGTTGCTGTGAGGAGGAGTTGCTGTGAGGGGGAGTTGCTGTGAGGGGAGTTGCTGTGAGGAGGAGTTGCTGTGAGGAGGAGTTGCTGTGGGGAAAGGAGTTGCTGTGAGGGGGAGTTGCTTGTGGGGGGGGAGTTCCCGTGAGGAGGAGTTACTGTGAGGGGGAGTTGCTGTGAGGGGAGTTGCTGTGAGGAGGAGTTGCTGTGAGGAGGAGTTGCTGTGAGGAGGAGTTGCTGTGAGGAGGAGTTGCTGTGAGGAGGAGTTGCTGTGAGGGGGAAATTTTGCTGTGAGGAGGAGTTGCTGTGAGGAGGAGTTGCTGTAGGAGGAGTTGCTGTGAGGAGGAGTTGCTTTTGAGGAGGAGTTGCGTGGGGAGGAGTTGCTGTGAGGAGGAGTTGCTGTGAGGAGGAGTTGTGTGAGGAGGAGTTGTTTGTGAGGAGGAGTTACTGTGAGGAGGAGTTGCTGTGAGGAGGAGTTGCTGTGAGGAGGAGTTGCTGTGAGGAGGAGTTACTGTGAGGAGGAGTTGCTGTGAGGAGGAGTTACTGTGAGGAGGAGTTGCTGTGAGGAGGAGTTGCTGTGAGGAGGAGTTGCTTTTGAGGAGGAGTTGCTGTGAGGAGGAGTTGCTGTGAGGGGGGATTTGCTGTGAGGAGGGTTACTGTGAGGAGGAGTTGCTGTGAGGAGGAGTTGCTGTGAGGAGGAGTTGCTGTGAGGAGGAGTTGCTGTGAGGAGGAGTTGCTGTGAGGAGGAGTTGCTGTGAGGAGGAGTTGCTGTGAGGAGGGTTTTCAGTATCATCTCATCAGTTCATCGTGACTCTGTATAGTCACTTAATAACAAACATTTTAGGACAAGCTGAGAGTCTTCTTAACAGTTCCAATCACCTCTGTAACTGCTGGAATTATGATCTCACCAACTGTATGCGATTTTCCTTTGTTTGTTATGGTGTGGGAGATGTATGATGCCTTCAGTCCTCCTTTATTGTCAACATTAGCGCTACATAACTCTTGCGGTCTAGCGCTTCTTTTAATAATAATAATAATAATAATAATAATAAATAATATTAATAATAATAATAAAAATAAAAAATTAATAATAATAATAATAATAATAATAATAATAATAACATTAGCATGTGCTATGAAAAAGTCCTTAAATTTGATTGATTTTTCTGCTTTTTTTTCTTTTAATGTCTTTAAATAATCATCTTTATTTTTCATATCAGAGTGAACCTTTTCAGAATGGTCTTTAATTTTCAAAGGTTTCATGAAAGTCTATTCACATAATAGACATATAGCCATTGTTTCACTGGTAAACAAAGTTATGAACCTAAATTTTAAATATTTTTCTGAATACTGTCGGGACTTAGTATCAGCAGCTGCCATTACTGGTGTTACAATGTTGAATTTATAGTAAATACACAACAATCACTTCTTTCGCACCACTACTACTGTGGGTGTTGAGACTGTGTTATAACTGTGGGTGTTGAGACTGTTCTATGACTGTGGTTGTTGAGACTGTGCTATGACTGTGGGTGTTGAGACTGTGTTATGACTGTGGGTGTTGAGACTGTGTTATAACTGTGGGTGTTGAGACTGTGTTATAACTGTGGGTGTTGAGACTGTGTTATAACTGTGGGTGTTGAGACTGTGTTATAACTGTGGGTGTTGGACTGTGTTATAAATGGTGGGTGTTGGGGACTGTGTTTTTATAACTGTGGGTGTTAGACTGTGTTATGACTTTTGGGTGTTGAGACTGTATTATAACTGTGGGTGTTGAGACTGTGTTATAACTGTGGGGTGATGAGACTGTGTTTTTAACTGTGGGTGTTGAGACTGTGTTATAACTGTGGGTGTTGAGACTGTGTTATAACTGTGGGTGTTGAGACTGTGTTATAACAGTGGGTGTTGAACTGTGTTATGACTGTGGGTGTTGAGGGCTCTGTTTAAAATGTGGGTGTTGAGACTGTGTTTATAACTGTGGGTGTTGAGACTGTGTTATGACTGTGGTGTTGGGACTCTGTTATAACTGTGGGTGTTGAGACTGTGTTATAACTGTGGGTGTTGAGACTGTGTTATGACTGTGGGTGTTGAGACTGTGTTATAACTGTGGGTGTTGAGACTGTGTTATGACTGTGGGTGTTGAGACTGTGTTAAAGACTGTGGGTTGTTTAGACTGTGTTATGACTGTGGGTGTTGAGACTGTGTTATGACTGTGGGTGTTGAGACTGTGTTATGACTGTGGGTGTTGAGACTGTGTTATGACTGTGGGTGTTGAGACTGTGTTTTTGACTGTGGGGGTTGAGACTGTATTATAAACTGTGGGTGTTGAGACTGTGTTATAAACTGTGGGTGATGAGACTGTGTTATAACTGTGGTTTTTTGAGACTGTGTTATAACTGTGGGTGTTGAGACTGTGTTATAACTGTGGGTGTTGAGACTGTGTTATAACAGTGGGTGTTGAGACTGTGTTATGACTGTGGGTGTTGAGACTCTGTTATAACTGTGGGTGTTGAGACTGTGTTATAACTGTGGGTGTTGAGACTGTGTTATGACTGTGGGTGTTGAGACTCTGTTATAACTGTGGGTGTTGAGACTGTGTTATAACTGTGGGTGTTGAGACTGTGTTATGACTGTGGGTGTTGAGACTGTGTTATAACTGTGGGTGTTGAGACTGTGTTATGACTGTGGGTGTTGAGACTGTGTTATGACTGTGGGTGTTGAGACTGTGTTATGACTGTGGGTGTTGAGACTGTGTTATGACTGTGGGTGTTGAGACTGTGGTTATGATGTGGGTGTTGAGACTGTGTTATGACTGTTGGGTGTTGAGACTGTGTTATGACTGTGGGTGTTGAGACTGGGGTTATGACTGTGGGTTTTTGAGACTGTGTTATGACTGTGGGGTTGAGGACTGTGTTATAAAATGTGGGGGGTTGAGACTGTGTTATGACTGTGGGTGTTGAGACTGTGTTATAACTGTGGGTGTTGAGACTGAGTTTTTGACTGTGGGTGTTGGACTGTTAGACTGTGGGTGTGTGAGACTGTGTTATGACTGTGGGGTTTTTGAGACTGTGTTATGACTGTGGGTGTTGAGACTGTGTTATGACTGTGGGTGTTGAGACTGTGTTATGACTGTGGGTGTTGAGACTGTGTTATGACTGTGGGTGTTGAGACTGTGTTATTTACTGTGGGTGGGTTTAGACTGTGTTATGACTGTGGGTGTTGAGACTGTGTTATAACTGTGGGTGTTGAGACTGTGTTATGACTGTGGGTGTTGAGACTGTGTTATGACTGTGGGTGTTGAGACTGTGTTATGACTGTGGGTGTTGGGGAAAACTGTGTTATGACTGTGGGTGTTGAGACTGTGTTATGGACTGTGGGTGTTGAGACTGTTATGACTCTGGGTGTTGAGGGCTGTGTTATGACTGTGGGTGTTGAGGGCTGTGTTTATGACTGTGGGTGTTGAGACTGTGTTATGACTGTGGGTGTTGAGGACTGTGTTATGACTGTGGGTGTTGGGGACTGTGTTATGACTGTGGGTGTTGAGACTGTGTTATGACTGTGGGTTTTTGAGCTGTGTTATGACTGTGGGTGTTGAGACTGTTATAACTGTGGGTGTTGAGACTGTTATAACTGTGGGTGTTGAGACTGTGCTATGACTGTGGGTGTTGAGACTGTGCTATGACTGTGGGTGTTGAGACTGTGTTATAACTGTGGGTGTTGAGACTGTGTTATAACTGTGGGTGTTGAGACTGTGTTATAACTGTGGGTGTTGAGACTGTGTTATGACTGTGGGTGTTGAGACTGTGCTATGACTGTGGGTGTTGAGACTGTGTTATAACTGTGGGTGTTGAGACTGTGTTATAAAATGTGGGTGTTGAGACTGTGTTATAACTGTGGGTGTTGAGACTGTGTTTTTGACTGTGGGTGTTGGGACTGTGCTATGACTGTGGGTGTTGAGACTGTGTTTTTAAACGTTTGGGGTTGAGACTGTGTTATAACTGTGGGGGTTGAGACTGTGTTTATGACTGTGGGTGTTGAGACTGTGTTATGATGTGGGTGTTGAGACTGTGTTATTGACTGTGGGTGTTTTAGGGGCTGTGTTATGACTGTGGGTTGTTGAGACTGTGTTATGACTGTGGGTTTTGAGACTGTGTTTATAACTGTGGGGTGTTGAGACTGTGTTATAACTGTGGGGTTGAGACTGTGCTATGACTGTGGGTTGTTGAGGGGCTGTGTTATGGGTGTGGGTGTTGAGACTGTGTTATGACTGTGGGTGTTGAGACTGTGTTATAACTGTGGGTGTTGAGACTGTGCTATGACTGTGGGTGTTGAGACTGTGCTATGACTGTGGGTGTTGAGACTGTGTTATAACTGTGGGTGTTGAGACTGTGCTATGACTGTTCGTGTTGAGACTGTGTTATGACTGTGGGTGTTGAGACTGTGCTATGACTGTGGGTGTTGAGACTGTGTTATAACTGTGGGTGTTGAGACTGTGCTATGACTGTGCGTGTTGAGACTGTGTTATGACTGTGGGTGTTGAGACTGTGTTATAACTGTGGGTGTTGAGACTGTGTTATGACTGTGGGTGTTGAGACTGTGATATGACTGTGGGTGTTGAGACAGTGTTATGACTGTGGGTGTTGAGACTGTGTTATGACTGTGGGTGTTGAGACTGTGTTATGACTGTGGGTGTTGAGACTGTGTTATGACTGTGGGTGTTGAGACTGTGTTATGACTGTGGGTGTTGAGACTGTGTTATGACTGTGGGTGTTGAGACTGTGTTATGACAGTGGGTGTTGAGACTGTGTTATGACTGTGGGTGTTGAGACTGTGTTATAACTGTGGGTGTTGAGACTGTGTTATAACTGTGGGTGTTGAGACTGTGTTATGACTGTGGGTGTTGAGACTGTGTTATGACTGTGGGTGTTGAGACTGTGTTATAACTGTTGGTTGGGTTTAGACTGTGTTATGACTGTGGGGTTGAGACTGTTTATGACTGTGGGTTGTTTGAACTGAGCTACGGGCTGTGGGTGTTGAGACTGTGCAATGATGTGGGTGTTGAGGACTGTGTTATGACTGTGGGTTTTTGAGACTGTGTTATGACTGTGGCTGTTGAGACTGTGTTATGACTGTGGGTGTTTGAGACTGTGCTATGACTGTGGGTGTTGAGGCTGTGCTATGAATGTGGGTGTTGAGACTGCTATGACTGTGGGTGTTGAGACTGTGCTACGACTGTGGGTGTTGAGACTGTGTTATGACTGTGGGTGTTGAGGGCTGTGCTATGACTGTGGGTGTTTTAGACTGTGTTAATGACTGTGGGTGTTGAGACTGTGTTATGACTGTGGGTGTTGAGACTGTGTTATGACTGTGGGTGTTGAGACTGTGTTATGACTGTGGGTGTTGAGACTGTGTTATGACTTTTGTGTGTTGAGACTGTGTTATGGGCTGTGGGTGTTGAGGGCTGTTTTACGGGCTGTGGGTGTTAGACTGTGCTATGACTGTGGGTGTGAGGGCTGTGTTATGACTGTGGGGGGTGAGACTGTGCTATGACTGTGGGTGTTGAGACTGTGTTTGATGTTGGTGTTGAGACTGTGTTATGACTGTGGGTGTTGAGACTGTGTTATGACTGTGGGTGTTGAGACTGTGTTATGACTGTGGGTGTTGAGACTGTGCTACGACTGTGGGTGTTGAGACTGTGCTATGACTGTGGGTGTTGAGACTGTGCTATGACTGTGGGTGTTGAGACTGTGATATGACTGTGGGTGTTGAGACTGTGTTATGACGGTGGGTGTTATGACTGTGGGTGTTGAGACTGTGCTATGACTTTGGGTGTTGAGACTGTGTTATGACTGTGGGTGTTGAGACTGTGCTATGACTGTGGGGTTGGGGACTGTGTTATGGACTGTGGGTGTTGAGACTGTGCTATGACTGTGGGTGTTGAGACTGTGCTATGACTGTGGGTGTTGAGACTGTGTTATGACTGTGGGTGTTGAGACTGTGTTATGACTGTGGGTGTTGAGACTGTGCTATGACTGTGGGTGTTGAGCCTGTGTTATGACTGTGGGTGTTGAGACTGTGTTATGACTGTGGGTGTTTGAGTCTGTGCTGTGAATGTGGGTGTTGAGGGGCTGTGTTTATGACTGTGGGTGTTTTAGACTGTGTTATGACTGTGGGGTGTTGAGACTGTGTTGTGACTGTGGGTGTTGAGATTGTGTTATGACTGTGGGTGTTGAGACTGTGTTATGACTGTGGGTGTTGAGACTGTGCTATGACTGTGGGTGTTGAGACTGTGTTATGACTGTGGGTGTTGAGACTGTGCTATGACTGTGGGTGTTGCGACTGTGCTATGACTGTGGGTGTTGAGACTGTGTTATGACTGTGGGTGTTGAGACTGTGTTATGACTGTGGCTGTTGAGACTGTGGGTATGACTGTGGGTGTTGGAAATGTGTTATGACTGTGGGTGTTGAGACTGTGTTATGACTGTGGGTGTTGAGACTGTGTTATGACTGTGGGTGTTGAGACTGTGTTATGACTGTGGGTGTTGAGACTGTTATGACTGTGGGTGTTGAGACTGTGTTATGACTGTGGGTGTTGAGACTGTGTTATGACTGTGTGTGTTGAGACTGTGTTATGACTGTGGGTGTTGAGACTGTGTTATGACTGTGGGTGTTGAGACTGTGTTATGACTGTGGGTGTTGAGACTGTTATAACTGTGGATGTTGAGACTGTTATAACTGTGGGTGTTGAGACTGTGCTATGACTGTGGGTGTTGAGACTGTGCTATGACTGTGGGTGTTGAGACTGTGTTATAACTGTGGGTGTTGAGACTGTGTTATAACTGTGGGTGTTGAGACTGTGTTATAACTGTGGGTGTTGAGACTGTGTTATGACTGTGGGTGTTGAGACTGTGCTATGACTGTGGGTGTTGAGACTGTGTTATAACTGTGGGTGTTGAGACTGTGTTATAACTGTGGGTGTTGAGACTGTGTTATAACTGTGGGTGTTGAGACTGTGTTATGACTGTGGGTGTTGAGACTGTGCTATGACTGTGGGTGTTGAGGCTGTGTTATAAACTGTGGGTGTTTGAGACTGTGTTATAAACTGTGGGTGTTGAGACTGTGTTATGCTGTGGGTGTTGAGACTGTGTTATGACTGTGGGTGTTGGGGACTGTGTTATTGACTGTGGGTGTTGAGACTGTGTTATGACTGTGGGTGTTGAGACTGTGTTATGACTGTGGGTGTTGAGACTGTGTTATAACTGTGGGTGTTGAGACTGTGTTATAACTGTGGGGTGTTTGAGACTGTGCTATGATGTGGTGTTGAGGGCTGTGTTATGACTGTGGGTGTTGAGACTGTGTTATGGGCTGTGGGTGTTGAGACTGTGTTATAACTGTGGGTGTTGGGGACTGTTTCTATGACTGTGGGTGTTGAGACTGTGCTATGACTGTGGGTGTTGAGACTGTGTTATAACTGTGGGTGTTGAGACTGTGCTATGACTGTGGGTGTTGAGGGCTGTGTTATGAAATGTGGGTGTTGAGACTGTGCTATGACTGTGGGTGTTGAGACTGTGTTTATAACTGTGGGTGTTGAGCTGTGCTATGACTGTGCGGTTGTTGAGACTGTGTTTTGACTGTTTAGTGTTGAGACTGTGTTATAACTGTGGGTGTTGAGACTGTGTTATGACTGGGGGGTGTTGAGACTGTGCTATGGGCTGTGGGTGTTGAGACAAATGTTATGACTGTGGGGTGTTGAGACTGTGTTATGACTGTGGGTGTTTTAGACTGTGTTATGACTGTGGGTGTTGAGACTGTGTTATGACTGTGGGTGTTGAGACTGTGTTATGACTGTGGGTGTTGAGACTGTGTTATGACTGTGGGTGTTGAGACTGTGTTATGACAGTGGGTGTTGAGACTGTGTTATGACTGTGGGTGTTGAGACTGTGTTATAACTGTGGGTGTTGAGACTGTGTTATAACTGTGGGTGTTGAGACTGTGTTATGACTGTGGGTGTTGAGACTGTGTTATGACTGTGGGTGTTGAGACTGTGTTTTAACTGTTGGTGTTGAGACTGTGTTATGACTGTGGGTGTTGAGACTGTGTTATGACTGTGGGTGTTGAGACTGAGCTACGACTGTGGGTGTTGAGACTGTGCAATGACTGTGGGTGTTGAGACTGTGTTATGACTGTGGGTGTTGAGACTGTGTTATGACTGTGGCTGTTGAGACTGTGTTATGACTGTGGGTGTTGAGACTGTGCTATGACTGTGGGTGTTGAGGCTGTGCTATGAATGTGGGTGTTGAGACTGCTATGACTGTGGGTGTTGAGGGCTGGGGCTACGACTGTGGGTGTTTGAGGGCTGTGTTTAAAGACTGTGGGTGTTGAGACTGTGCTATGACTGTGGGTGTTGAGACTGTGTTATGACTGTGGGTGTTGAGACTGTGCTATGACTGTGGGTGTTGAGACTGTGTTATGACTGTGGGTGTTGAGACTGTGTTATGACTGTGGGTGTTGAGACTGTGTTATAACTGTGGGTGTTGAGACTGTGTTATGACTGTGGGTGTTGAGACTGTGTTATGACTGTGGGTGTTGAGACTGTGTTATGACTGTGGGTGTTGAGACTGTTCTACGACTGTGGGTGTTGAGACTGTGCTATGACTGTGGGTGTTGAGATGTGTTATGACTGTGGGTGTTGAGAACTGTGCTATGAAATGTGGGTGTTGAGACTGTGTTATGACTGTGGGTGTTGAGACTGTGTTATGACTGTGGGTGTTGAGACTGTGTTATGACTGTGGGTGTTGAGACTGTGTTATGACTTGTGGGGTGTTTGAACTGTGCTACGACTGTGGGTGTTGAGACTGTGCTATGACTGTGGGTGTTTGAGACTGTGCTATGACTTTGGTGGTGTTGAGGGCTGTGATATGACTGTGGGTGTTTTAGACTGTGTTATGACGGTGGGGTGTTATGACTGTGGGGTGTTGAGACTGTGCTATGACTTTGGGTGTTGAGACTGTGTTATGACTGTGGGTGTTGAGACTGTGCTATGACTGTGGGTGTTGAGACTGTGTTATGACTGTGGGTGTTGAGACTGTGCTATGACTGTGGGTGTTGAGACTGTGCTATGACTGTGGGTGTTGAGACTGTGTTATGACTGTGGGTGTTGAGACTGTGTTATGACTGTGGGTGTTGAGACTGTGCTATGACTGTGGGTTGTTGAGCCTGTGTTATGACTGTGGGTGTTGAGACTGTGTTATGACTGTGGGTGTTGAGTCTGTGCTGTGACTGTGGGTGTTGAGACTGTGTTATGACTGTGGGTGTTGAGACTGTGTTATGACTGTGGGTGTTGAGACTGTGTTGTGACTGTGGGTGTTGAGATTGTGTTATGACTGTGGGTGTTGAGACTGTGTTATGACTGTGGGTGTTGAGACTGTGCTATGACTGTGGGTGTTGAGACTGTGTTATGACCGTGGGTGTTGAGACTGTGCTATGACTGTGGGTGTTGAGACTGTGTTATGACTGTGGGTGTTGAGACTGTGCTATGACTGTGGGTGTTGCGACTGTGCTATGACTGTGGGTGTTGAGACTGTGTTTTGACTGTGGGTGTTGAGACTGTGTTATGACTGTGGCTGTTGAGACTGTGCTATGACTGTGGGTGTTGAGACTGTGTTATAACTGTGGGTTTCGAGACTGTGTTATGACTGTGGGTGTTTAGACTATGTTGTGACTATGGGTTTTGAGACTGTGTTATGACTGTGGGTGTTGAGACTGTGCTATGACTGTGGGTGTTGAGACTGTGTTATGACTGTGGGTGTTGAGACTATGTTATGACTGTGGGTGTTGAGACTGTGCTATGACTGTGGGTGTTGAGACTGTGCTATGACTGTGGGTGTTGAGACTGTGTTATGACTGTGGGTGTTGAGACTATGTTATGACTGTAGGTGTTGAGACTGTGTTATGACTGTGGGTGTTGAGACTGTGTTATGACTGTGGGTTGTTGAGACTGTGTTTATGACTGTGGGTTGTTATGATGTGGGTGTTGAGACTGTGCTATGACTGTGGGTGTTGAGAATGTACTATGGGCTGTGGGTGTTGAGAAGTGCTGTGACTGTGGGTGTTGAGAATGTACTATGACTGTGGATGTTGAAAATGTACTATGACTGTGGGTGCTGAGATGTACTATGACTGTGGGTGTTGAGATGTGCTATGACTGTGGGTGTTGAGACTGCTATGACTGTGGTGTGTTGAGGGAAAGTGCTATGACTGTGTGTGTTGAGAATGTACTTGACTGTGGGTGTTGAGAAATGTGCTATGACTGTGGGTGTTTTAGACTGTGCTATGGGCTGTGGGTGTTGAGAATGTAAATATGACTGTGGGTGTTGAGAATGTACTATGACTGTGGGTGTTGAGACTGTGCTATGACTGTGGGTGTTGAGACTGTGTTATGACTGTGGGTGTTGAGACTGTGCTATGACTGTGGGTGTTGAGACTGTGCTATGACTGTGGGTGTTGAGACTGTGTTATGACTGTGGGTGTTGAGACTATGTTATGACTGTGGGTGTTGAGACTGTGTTATGACTGTGGGTGTTGAGACTGTGTTATGACTGTGGGTGTTGAGACTGTGTTATGACTGTGGGTGTTATGACTGTGGGTGTTGAGACTGTGCTATGACTGTGGGTGTTGAGAATGTACTATGACTGTGGGTGTTGAGAATGTGCTATGACTGTGGGTGTTGAGAATGTACTATGACTGTGGGTGTTGAGAATGTACTATGACTGTGGGTGCTGAGAATGTACTATGACTGTGGGTGTTGAGACTGTGCTATGACTGTGGGTGTTGAGACTGCTATGACTGTGGGTGTTGAGAATGTGCTATGACTGTGGGTGTTGAGAATGTACTATGACTGTGGGTGTTGAGACTGTGCTATGACTGTGGGTGTTGAGAATGTACTATGACTGTGGGTGGGTTTAGATTGTACTATGACTGTGGGTGTTGAGACTGTACTATGGGCTGTTTGTGTTGAGACTGTGCTAAAGACTGTGGGTGTTGAGAATGTACTATGACTGTGGGTTTCTGAGAATGTACTATGACTGTGGGTGGTTGAGACTGTTCTATGACTGTGGGTGTTGAGACGCTATGACTGTGGGTGTTGAGAATGTACTATGACTGTGGGGTTGAGAATGTACTATGACTGTGGGTGTTTGAACTGTGCTATGATGTGGGTGTTGAGATGTGCTAGGGCTGTGGGTGTTTGAGAATTTTACTATGACTGTGGGTGCTGAGAATGTACTATGACTGTGGGTGTTGAGACTGTGCTATGACTGTGGGTGTTGAGAATGTACTATGACTGTGGGGTTTTGGGAAAGTACTATGACTGTGGGTGCTGAGAATGTACTATGACTGTGGGTGTTGAGACTGTGCTATGGCTGTGGGTGTTGAGAATGTACTATGACTGTGGGTTTTTGAGAATGTACTATGACTGTGGGTGTTGGACTGTGCTATGACTGTGGGGTGTTGAGAATGTAACTATGACTGTGGGTGTTGAGACTGTGCTATGGGGTGTGGGTGTTGAGAATGTACTATGACTGTGGGTGTTGAGACTGTGCTATGGGCTGTGGGTGTTGAGAATGTACTATGACTGTGGGTGGGTTTAGAATGTACTATGACTGTGGGTTTTTGAGACTGTGCTCTGACTGTGGGTGTTGAGACTGTGCTATGATGTGGGGTGTTTAGAATGTACTATGACTGTGGGTTTTTGAAATGTACTATGATGTGGGTGTTGGACTGTGCTATGACTGTGGGTGTTGAGAATGTACTATGACTGTGGGTGTTGAGAATGTACTATGACTGTGGGTGTTTGAGACTGTGCTATGACTGTGGGTGTTGAGAATGTACTATGACTGTGGGTGTTGAGAATGTTTCTATGACTGTGGGTGTTGAGACTGTGCTATGACTGTGGGTGTTGAGAATGTACTATGACTGTGGGTGTTGAGAATGTACTATGACTGTGGGTGTTGAGACTGTGCTATGACTGTGGGTGTTGAGAATGTACTATGACTGTGGGTGTTGAGAATGTACTATGACTGTGGGTGCTGAGAATGTACTATGACTGTGGGTGTTGAGACTGTGCTATGGCTGTGGGTGTTGAGAATGTACTATGACTGTGGGTGTTGAGAATGTATTGACTGTGGGTGTGTGAACTGTGCTATGGGCTGTGGGTTGGTTGAGAATGTACTATGACTGTGGGTGTTGAGACTGTGCTATGACTGTGGGTGTTGAGAATGTACTATGACTGTGGGTGTTGAGAATGTACTATGGGCTGTGGGTGTTGAGACTGTGCTCTGGGCTGTGGGTGTTGAGGGCTGTGCTATGACTGTGGGTGTTGAGAATGTACTATGACTGTGGGTGTTGAGAATGTACTATGACTGTGGGTGTTGAGACTGTGCTATGACTGTGGGTGTTGAGAATGTACTATGACTGTGGGTGTTGAGAATGTACTATGACTGTGGGTGTTGAGACTGTGCTATGACTGTGGGTGTTGAGAATGTACTATGACTGTGGGGGGTTGAGAATGTACTATGACTGTGGGTGTTGAGACTGTGCTATGACTGTGGGTGTTGAGAATGTACTATGACTGTGGGTGTTGAGACTGTGCTATGACTGTGGGTGTTGCGACTGTGCTATGACTGTGGGTGTTGAGACTGTGTTTTGACTGTGGGTGTTGAGACTGTTTATGACTGTGGCTGTTGAGACTGGCTATGACTGTGGGTGTTGAGACTGTGTTTTTAACTGTGGGTTTCGAAAACTGTGTTATGACGTGGGGTGTTGAGACTGTGCTATGACTTGGGTGTTGCGACTGTGCTATGACTGTGGGTGTTGAGACTGTGTTTTGACTGTGGGTGTTGAGACTGTGTTATGACTGTGGCTGTTGAGACTGTGCTATGACTGTGGGTGTTGAGACTGTGTTATAACTGTGGGTTTTTGGACTGGTTATGACTGTGGGTGTTTAGACTATGTTGTGACTATGGGTTTTGAGACTGTGTTATGCTGTGGGGTTTTTGAGACTGTGCTATGACTGTGGGTGTTGAGACTGTGTTATGACTGTGGGTGTTGGACTATGTTATTTACTGTGGGTGTTGAGACTGTGTAGACTGTGGGTGTTGAGACTGTGCTATGGGCTGTGGGTGTTGAGACTGTGTTATGACTGTGGGTGTTGAGACTATGTTATGACTGTAGGTGTTGAGACTGTGTTATGACTGTGGGTGTTGAGACTGTGTTATGACTGTGGGTGTTGAGACTGTGTTATGACTGTGGGTGTTATGACTGTGGGGTTGAGACTGTGCTATGACTGTGGGTGTTGGGGAATGTACTAGACTGTGGGTGTTGAGAATGTGCTGTGACTGTGGGTTTTTGAGAATGTACTATGGATGTGGGGTGTTGAAAAATGTACTATGACTGTGGGTGCTGGAATGTACTATGACTGTGGGTGTTGAGACTGTGCTATGACTGTGGGTGTTGAGACTGCTATGACTGTGGGGGGTTGAGAAAATTTCTATGACGTGTGTGTTGAGGAAAAGTACTATGGGCTGTGGGTGTTGAGACTGTGCTATGACTGTGGGTGTTGAGACTGTGCTATGACTGTGGGTGTTGAGAATGTACTATGACTGTGGGTGTTGAGAATGTACATGACTGTGGGTTGTTGAGACTGTGCTAATGACTGTGGGTGTTGAGACTGGTTATGACTGTGGGTGTTGAGACTGTCTATGACGTGGGTGTTGGACTGTGCTAGAAATGTGGGTGTTGAGACTGTGTTATGACTGTGGGTGTGAGACTTGTTATGACTGTGGGTGTTTTAGACTGTGTTATGACTGTGGGTGTTGGGACTGTGTTATGACTGTGGGGTTGTTGAGGGCTGTGTTATGACTGTGGGTGTTATGGGCTGTGGGTGTTGAGACTGTGCTATGACTGTGGGTGTTGAGGGAAAGTACTATGACTGTGGGTGTTGAGAATGTGCTATGACTGTGGGTGTTGAGAATGTACTATGACTGTGGGTGTTGAGAATGTACTATGACTGTGGGTGCTGAGAATGTACTATGACTGTGGGTGTTGAGACTGTGCTATGACTGTGGGTGTTGAGACTGCTATGACTGTGGGTTTTTGAGAATGTGCTATGACTGTGGGTGTTTTAGAATGTACTATGATGTGGGGTTGAGACTGTGCTATGACTGTGGGTGTTGAGAATTTTACTATGAAATGTGGGTGTTGAGATTGTACTATGACTGTGGGTGTTGAGACTGTACTATGACTGTTTGTGTTGAGACTGTGCTATGACTGTGGGTGTTGAGAATGTACTATGACTGTGGGTGCTGAGAATGTACTATGACTGTGGGTGTTGAGACTGTTCTATGACTGTGGGTGTTGAGACTGCTATGACTGTGGGTGTTGAGAATGTACTATGACTGTGGGTGTTGAGAATGTATACATACTGTGGGGTGTTGAGACTGTGCTATGACTTGTGGGGGGTTGAGACTGTGTATGACTGTGGGTGTTGAGAATGTACTATGACTGTGGGTGTGAGAATGTACTATGACTGTGGGTGTTGAGACTGTGCTATGATGTGGGGTTGTTGAGAATGTACTATGATGTGGGTGTTGAGAATGTACTATGGGCTGTGGGTGCTGAGAATGTACTATGACTGTGGGTGTTGAGACTGTGCTATGACTGTGGGTGTTGAGAATGTACTATGACTGTGGGTGTTGAGAATGTACTATGACTGTGGGTGTTGAGACTGTGCTATGACTGTGGGTGTTGAGAATGTACTATGACTGTGGGTGTTGAGACTGTGCTATGACTGTGGGTGTTGAGAATGTACTATGACTGTGGGTGTTGAGACTGTGCTATGACTGTGGGTGTTGAGAATGTACTATGACTGTGGGTGTTGAGAATGTACTATGACTGTGGGTGTTGAGACTGTGCTCTGACTGTGGGTGTTGAGACTGTGCTATGACTGTGGGTGTTGAGAATGTACTATGACTGTGGGTGTTGAGAATGTACTATGATGTTTGGGTGTTGAGACTGTGCTATGACTGTGGGTGTTGAGAATGTACTATGACTGTGGGTGTTGAGAATGTACTATGACTGTGGGTGTTGAGACTGTGCTATGACTGTGGGTGTTGAGAATGTACTATGACTGTGGGTTTTTGAGAATGTACTATGCTGTGGGTGTTGGACTGTGCTATGACTGTGGGTGTTGAGAAAAGTACTATGACTGTGGGTGTTGAGAATGTACTATGACTGTGGGGTGTTGAGACTTTTGCTATGACTGTGGGTGTTGAGAATGTACTATGACTGTGGGTGTTGAGAATGTACTATGACTGTGGGTGCTGAGAATGTACTATGACTGTGGGTGTTGAGACTGTGCTATGACTGTGGGTGTTGAGAATGTACTATGACTGTGGGTGTTGAGAATGTACTATGACTGGGGTGTTGAGACTGGGGCTTGACTGTGGGTTTTTGAGAATGTACTATGACTGTGGGTGTTGAGACTGTGCTATGACTGTGGGTTTTTGAGAATGTACTATGGGCTGTGGGTGTTGAGAAAGTACTATGACTGTGGGGTGTTGAGACTGTGCTCTGACTGTGGGTGTTGAGACTGTGCTATGATGTGGGTGTTGAGAATGTACTATGATGTGGGTGTTGGAATGTACTATGGATGTGGGTGTTGAGGACTGTGCTATGGACTGGGGGGTGTTGAGAATTGTACTATGACTGGGGTTGTTGAGAATGTCTATGACTGTGGGTGTTGAGACTGTGCTATGACTGTGGGTGGTTGAGAATTACTATGACTGTGGGTTTTTTGAGAATGTTTCTATGACTGTGGGTGTTGAGACTGTGCTATGACTGTGGGTGTTGAGAATGTACTATGACTGTGGGTTTTTGAGACTGTGCTATGACTGTGGGTGTTGAGAATGTACTATGGGCTGTGAGTGTTGAGACTGTGCTATGATGTGGGGTTGAGAATGTACTATGACTGTGGGTGTTGAGACTGTGCTATTTACTGGGGTGCTGGAATGTACTATGACTGTGGGTGTTGAGAATGTACTATGACTGTGGGTGTTGAGACTGTGCTATGACTGTGGGTGTTGAGAATGTACTATGACTGGGGGGTGTTGAGAATGTACTATGACTGTGGTGTTGAGACTGTGCTATGACTGTGGGTGTTGGAATGTACTATGACTGTGGGTGTTGAGACTGTGCTATGGATGTGGGTGTTTAGAATGTACTATGACTGTGGGTGTTGAGACTGTGCTATGACTGTGGGGGGTTGAGAATGTACTATGACTGTGGGTGTTGAGACTGTGCTATGATGTGGGTGCTGAGAATGTACTTGATGTGGGTGTTGAGACTGTGCTATGACTTTTGGGTGCTGAGAATGTACTATGGACTGTGGGTGTTGAGAATGTACTATGACTGTGGGTGTTGAGAAGTACTATGACTGTGGGTGTTTGAGATGTACTATGACTGTGGGTGTTGAGAATGTACTATGACTGTGGGTGCTGAGAATGTACTATGACTGTGGGTGTTGAGAATGTACTATGAAATGTGGGTGTTGAGAATGTACTATGGGCTGTGGGTTTTTGAGAATGTCTATGATGTGGGTGTTGGAATGTACTATGACTGTGGGTGTTGAGACTGTGCAAAGACTGGGTGCTGAAATGTATATGACTGTGGGTGTGAGACTGTGCTATGACTGTGGGTGCTGAGAATGTACTATGACTGTGGGGTTGAGAATGTACTATGATGTGGGTTTGAGAATGTAAATATGACTGTGGGTGTTGAGAATGTACTATGACTGTGGGTGTTGAGAAAGTATATGATGTGGGTGTTGGAATGTACTATGACTTGTGGGTTGTTGAGAATTGTACTATGGGCTGTGGGTGGTTTAGAATGTACTATGACTGTGGGTGTTTAAATGAATTCTTGGTTGGAATGTTTATGATTGTTGGTGTTAAATGATGCTGTTTGGTGTGTTAAATGTAATTTTTAAAGTTTTGTGGATTTTGGTTTATACTGGGGAAATTAGATGGTTTTTTTTGGGTATGAATTTTTTTGAAATGGGGGTTTAAAACTGGTAAAAAGGGGTTTGGACCTTTTATTTTTGTGTTGGGTGTATAAGGGGGGTTTTGGTTACCTGGGTTTTCTGTGTTTTGAAGGGAAATTGATTAACGTGGGTGTTGAGTGGTTATATGTGGGTTTGTTGTTGTAAACTGTGTGTGTTGTTAAATGGGGTTTAAAACTGTTTTATGTTTGAACTGTGTTTTGAAATGTGGGTTGGTTCTGTTTATAATTTTGAACTGTGTTATAATGGGTGATGAATGTGTTATAACTGTGGGTTTTGTTTTTAAATGGTGTGAATTTTTCGGGGTGTTAACGTTTATTGGTTTGAGGACTGGTTATTACTGTGGGGTTGGGTTTTTATGGTGTGGATGTTTATAACTGTGGGTTGAACTGGTTTATGGGGTGTTGGGGTGTTGGGTGTGTTTAACTGTGGGTGTTTTGATTGTTTATACTGTGGGTGTTGAGACTTGTATAAACTGTGGGTGTTGAGACTGTGACTGGGGTTTTTTTGAACTGTGGGTGTTGAAACTTTGTTAATTTGGGTTTTACTTGTTATAACTGTGGGTTTAGACTGTGGGTTAAATGTGGGTTGGGTGTTAGACTGTGTTTAAATTTGGGGTGTTGAGACTGTTGTTATTGATGTTGGGTGTTAGATTGGGGTGACTGTGTGAGGGTTTATAAATGTGGGTGTGAGACTGTGTTAACTGTGGGTGTTGGTTTATGACTTGGGTTTTATGGGCTTTTAATGTACTATGACTGTGGGTGTTGAGAATGTACTATTTCTCTAACAGAGTTTGTGGTGAGGGAGTACGCTCAGTCCTGGAAGTGAACAGGAATACTAGACGTGCGTATATCCTTCCCGGGACAGGAAAGATGAGAGACAAGGGGGGGGGGGAGATGGAAAGTCACAGATACACAACACAAAGCGTGCGGCCATTTATCGACCTCTTTGATAGTCACGAGGCCCTTAGAGGTCGATATTGGTCCCTTTTGGGGACCCCTACTGTGTGTGAATTGGGGCCCTTCATTCGCACCAGCGATAAGCTACTATGCTTTAAACTGATTATTGATTTGTAGTTAAGTGTGATCCATGCTGAGCAAAAAGATTAAGTTGGCATTACGGCACAAATAGTATGACCTGAGGTTTCGTGTCACTCACAACAGGCATCAGTGAAGCACAGACGAGAATCATCACTGCAATATGAGTTATACCTGGCTCTGTTAACTCTCGGACATGTAATGTTCAGTGCAACTGCATGTAAAACAAGACGCTTGAGACAATGACTTTGTTATGAGTCTATGTTGGTTAAGAACGCCAAAGGCTCGTTCTTCTCAAGAGCTGTCACACTTGGCAAGTGAGAGCCAGTCACACTTGGCAGGTGAGAGGCAGCCACACTTGGCAAGTGAGAGCCAGTCACACTTGGCAAGTGAGAGGCAGTTACACTTGGCAAGTGAGAGGCAGTTACACTTGGCAAGTGAGAGCCAGTCACACTTGGCAGGTGAGAGGCAGCCACACTTGGCAAGTGAGAGACAGTCACACTTGGCAAGTGAGAGGCAGTTACACTTGGAAAGTGAGAGCCAGTCACACTTGGCTAGTGAGAGCCAGTTACACTTGGCAACTTAGAGGCAGTCACACTTGGCAACTGAGAGGCTGTTACACTTGGCAAGTGAGAGCCAGTCACACTTCTCAACTTAGAGGCAGTTACACTTGGCAAGTGAGAGGCAGTCACACTTGGCAAGTGACAGGCAGTCACGCTTGGCAAGATAGAGTCAGTCACACATGGCAAGTGAGAGGCAGTCACACATGGCAAGTGAGAGGCAGTCACACTTGGCAAGTGAGAGGCAGTCACACTTGGCAAGTGAGAGGCAGTCACACTTGGCAAGTGACAGGCAGTCACGCTTGGCAAGTGAGAGTCAGTCACACATGGCAAGTGAGAGGCAGTCACACATGGCAAGTGAGAGGCAGTCACACTTGGCAAGTGAGAGCCAGTCACACTTGACAGGTGAGAGGCAGCCACACATGGCAAGTGAGAGACAGTCACACTTGGCAAGTGAGAGGCAGTTACACTTGGAAAGTGAGAGCCAGTCACACTTGGCTAGTGAGAGCCAGTTACACTTGGCAACTTAGAGGCAGTCACACTTGGCAACTTAGAGGCAGTCACGCTTGGCAAGTGAGAGGCAGTCACACTTGGCAAGTGAGAGTGAGTCACACATGGCAAGTGAGAGTGAGTCACACATGGCAAGTGAGAGTGAGTCACACATGGCAAGTGAGAGTGAGTCACACATGGCAAGTGAGAGTGAGTCACACATGGCAAGTGAGAGACAGTCACACTTGGCAAGTGAGAGGCAGTTACACTTGGAAAGTGAGAGGCAGTCACACTTGGCAAGTGAGAGTGAGTCACACATGGCAAGTGAGAGTGAGTCACACATGGCAAGTGAGAGTGAGTCACACATGGCAAGTGAGAGTGAGTCACACATGGCAAGTGAGAGTGAGTCACACATGGCAAGTGAGAGTGAGTCACACTTGGCAAGTGAGAGTGAGTCACACATGGCAAGTGAGAGTGAGTCACACATGGCAAGTGAGAGTCAGTCACACATGGCAACTGAGAGTCAGTCACACGTAAACTCTATGAGAAGGTTTTTACTTCTGTGACAGCAATGACTGAACTAACAGGTTCTTCTAAACTTGCACTGTTAGACAACTGAAAGCCGATTTCACCTACTGTCATTTCGTGCTCTGACAACGGATTAATTGTTGCGGAATCGTCCACAGTGGGAGGATTTCTGTGTTAGCTTGAGAGAGAGAGAGAGAGAGAGAGAGAGAGAGAGAAGAGAGAGAGAGAGAGAGAGAGAGAGAGAGAGAGAGAGAGAGAGAGAGAGAGAGAGAGAGAGAGAAAGTTAGCATGATTTCGTACGTTCGTGCGTATAATGGGGCCGCACAAGGACAGTAGCAAAAAATAAGAGTAATCAATGTTTTGATTACATTTGTATGTCAATAAGGAGAATCAGCGTAAATAACACTCAGTATAACCAGATTAAAGTAATTAATATAAAATATAAGCCACACGAAAACTTCTGAAAGCAATTAATTGATCACCAGAAAATACGGAATCCATAAGATAATCAACAAAGCTGAATTACTGAATCAATAACTGAGCAAAATACTGAGGAACTGCAAACAAATAAAGAAAAGGAAACTGAACACCAGGGAAGCTGAACAGCGTAAGAAAATATATTAAGTATAAGATTATGTGAGTAAAATAACGCTGGTTAATCAAACAAAAAATTTGTACTAGAAATCAAAACAATCTTCTGAAAATTAATTGTATTTTTTCATGAAATTGAAAAAATCTGTAACATAAACACGAAAAAAAAGTCCACATTAAGAGCTGTAAGAAAATTGATACTTGCTTTGTAGATTGCCAGAGGAAATATTACGAAGTAAACTCAAATTTTAAGTTACTGTGCTCTCTTTGTAAAGTTAAACTGAGAAATTTGCTGCTCAGGGGAGGCGTTACTGAGCTCCTTGTTGCTGGCATGTTATTGAGCCCCTTGTTGCTGGCATGTTATTGAGCTCCTTGTTGCTGGCATGTTATTGAGCTCCTTGTTGCTGGCATGTTATTGAGCCCCTTGTTGCTGGCATGTTACTGAGCTCCTTGTTGCTGGCATGTTATTGAGCCCCTTGTTGCTGGCATGTTATTGAGCCCCTTGTTGCTGGCATGTTATTGAGCTCCTTGTTGCTGGCATGTTACTGAGCTCCTTGTTGCTGGCATGTTATTGAGCCCCTTGTTGCTGGCATGTTATTGAGGTCCCTTTTTGCTGGATTTTACTGAGTCCTTGTTGTGGGGTGTTACTGAGTCCCTTGTTGCTGGCATGTTTTGAGCCCCTTTTTGCGCTGTTACTGAGCTCCTTGTGCTGGCATGTTTGAGCTCCTTTTGTGGCATGTTACTGACTCCCTTTTTGCTGGCATGTTTTGAGTCCTTTTTGCTGGCATGTTACTGAGCTCCTTTTTTGCTGGCAGTTACGGAATCCTTTTTGCGGCATGTTATAGCCCCTTGTTGCGGCTGTTTCTGACTCCTTTTGTGGCTGTTATGAGCTCCTTGTTGCTGGATGTTACGGGGCTCCCTTTTGCTGGGTGTTTGACTCCCTTTTTGCTGGGATGTTACTGAGCTCCTTGTTTCGGGCATGTTACTGAGTCCTTGTTTCTGGGGTGTTATGACTCCTTTTTTTGGTGTTATGACTCCTTGTTGTGGCGTTACGGCTCCTTGTTTTGGCTGTTTTGAGCTCCTTGTTTTGGCATGTTACTGGTCCCTTGTTGCTGGGATGTTACTGAGTCCTTGTTGTGGCTGTTCTGGTCCCTTTTGTGGCATGTTACTGGCTCCTTGTGTGGCATGTTACTGAGTCAATTTTGTGGCATGTTTTGAGTCCCCTTTTTGCTGGCTGTTTTCTGAGCCCTTGTTGCTGGCTGTTAGAGTCCCTTGTTGCTGGCATGTTTCTGGCCCTTGTTTTTTTGGCATGTTACGAGGCCCCCTTTTTGCTGGCTGTTACTGGCCCCTGTTTGCTGGATGTTACTGAGTCCCTTGTTGCGGATTTTTCTGAGCTCCTTGTTTTTGGCTGTTACTGAGTCCCCTTTTTCGGGTGTTTCTGACCCTTGTTGTGGATGTTCTGACTCCTTGTTGCGGATTTACGAGCTCTTGTTGCTGGGATGTTATGAGTCCCTTGTTGCTGGCATTTACGAGTCCTTTTTGCTGGCATTTTACTGAGTCCCCTTTTGCTGGCATGTTACTGACTCCTTGTTCTGGGATGTTTGGCTCCTTGTTTCTGGGTGTTACTAGCCCCTTTTTGTTTGGATGTTACTGAGCCCTTGTTGCTGGCAGTTACTGAGCCCCCGTTGCTGGCATGTTACGAGTCCCCCTTTTTGCTGGCATTTTACTGGCCCTGTTGTGGCTTTACTGAGTCCCTTGTTTTCTGGCTTTTACTGATCCCCCTTTTTGCGGATGTTTCTGAGCTCCTTTTTGTGGCATGTTACTGACTCCTTGTTGCTGGCATGTTATGAGTCCTTGTTACTGGGATGTTACTGAGCCCCCCTTTTGTGGCAGTACTGAGCCCCCTTTTTGCTGGCATGTTACTGAGCCCCTTGTTGCTGGCATGTTACTGATCCCTTTTTGCTGGATGTTACTGAGCCCTTTTTGCTGGCATTTTCTGAGTCCCTTGTGCTGGTGTTACTGAGCTCCTTGTTGCGGCTGTTCGAGCCCTCGTTTCGGCATGTTTCAGTCCCCTTTTGCTGGCATTTTACTGAGCTTTGTTGCTGGCATGTTACTGATCCCTTTTGCTGGATGTTTGAGTCCCCCTTTTGCTGGCATGTTTTGAGCTCCTTGTTGCTGGCATGTTATTGAGCCCCTTGTTTCTGATGTTACTGAGCTCCTTGTTGCTGGCTTTATTGGCCCCCTTTTTTGCTGGATGTTATTTGCCCCTTTTTGCTGGATTTATTTAGCTCCTTGTTGCTGGATGTTTGAGCTCCTTGTTCTGGCTGTTATTGAGCCCCCTTTTTGCTGGCATGTTTTTGAGCTCCCTTTTTGTGGCATGTTACTGAGTCCTTTTTGCTGGCATGTTTTCTGGTCCCCTTTTTGCGGCATTTATTGAGCCCCCTTTTTGCTGGCAGTTACTGGCTCCTTGTTTGGGCATGTTATGGCTCCTTGTTGCTGGCATGTTACTGACCCCTTGTTTTCTGGCATTTTACTGAGCTCCTTTTGTGGCTTTACTGAGTCCTTGTTGTGGCATGTTATGAGCTTTGTTGCTGGGATTTCTGAGTCCCTTTTTGCTGGCAGTTCGAGCCCTTGTTTGCGGTTTACTGAGCTCCCTTTTTGCTGGGATGTTTTCGGGGCTCCTTTTTGCTGGTGTTTTGAGCTCTTTTTGCTGGCTGTTCGAGCTCCTTTTGTGGCATGTTATGAGCTCCTTGTTGCTGGCATGTTACTGGCTCCTTGTTTCTGGCTGTTACTGAGCTCCTTGTTGTGGCATGTTACTGGCTCCTTGTTGCTGGCATGTTATGACTCCTGTTGCTGGGATTTTCTGAGCTCCTTTTGGGCGTTACTGAGCTCCTTGTTTCGGGATGTTACTGAGTCCCTTGTTGCTGGCATGTTCTGACCCTTGTTGCTGGCATGTTACGAGCCATTTTTGCTGGCATGTTACTGAGCTCCCTTTTTGGGCATTTACTGGCCCCTTGTTTTCTGGCATGTTTCTGAGTCCCTTTTTGCTGGCATGTTACGAGCCCTTGTTGCTGGGATGTTACTGGCCCCCTTTTTTCTGGCATGTTTTCGGGCCCCCCGTTGCTGCTGTTTTCTGATCCCTTTTTGCTGGCATTTTACTGACCCTTTTTCTGGCATGTTACTGAGCCCCTTTTTGGGCTTTACTGAGTCCCCCTTTTGCTGGGATGTTACTGAGCTCCTTGTTTTGGGGTTACTGACTCCTTGTTTCTGGGAGTTCTGGTCCCCTTTTTGCTGGGTGTTCTGGGTCCTTGTTTCTGGGATGTTACTGAGTCCCCTTTTTGGGCAGTTACTGGCTCCTTGTTTGGGATGTTTCTGATCCTTTTTGCGGCATGTTATGGCCCCCGTTTTGGCATTTATGAGCCCCTTGTTTTTGGGGATGTTACTGAGCCCCTCGTTGCTGGATGTTACTGGTCCCCCGTTGCTGGGGATTTTTCTGAGCTCCTTTTTCTGGGATTTTATGAGTCCCCTTTTGTGGCATTTACTGAGTCCCTTGTTGCTGGGATGTTACTGAGTCCTTGTTGCTGGTGTTACTGAGCTCCTTTGTTGCTGGGGATGTTACTGAGCCCTTGTTATGGCATTTTACTGAGCCCCCTTTTTGTGGCATTTACTGAGCCCCTTGTTGCTGGCATGTTACTGAGCCCCCTTTTCTGGCATGTTACGAGTCCCTTTTTGCTGGCATTTATGGCTCCCTTTTTGCTGGCATGTTACTGAGTCCTTGTTGCTGGGTTTAAGAGCTCCTTGTTGCTGGAGTTACTGAGCTCCTTTTTGTGGCGTTATGACCCCTTTTTGTTGGCATTTACTGAGCCCTTTTTGCTGGCAGTTACTGAGCCCCCTTTTTGCTGGGATGTTACTGAGTCCCTTGTTTCTGGGAGTTAGGCCCCCTTTTTGTGGCATTTAGAGTCCTTTTGCGGCATGTTACTGAGCTCCTTGTTGCGGGATGTTACGAGTCCCCTTTTGCGGGATGATACTGATCCTTGTTGTGGATGTTACTGAGCCCTTTTTGCTGCCCTGTTACTGAGCCCCCTTTTTGCTGGCATGTTACTGAGCCCCTTGTTGCTGGCATGATACTGAGTCCCTTGTTGCTGGCATGTTACTGAGCCCCTTGTTGCTGGCATGTTACTGAGTCCCTTGTTGCTGGCATGTTACTGAGTCCCTTGTTGCTGGCATGTTACTGAGCCCCTTGTTGCTGGCATGTTACTGAGTCCCTTGTTGCTGGCATGTTACTGAGCTCCTTGTTGCTGGCATGTTACTGAGCCCCTTGTTGCCGGCATGTTACTGAGCTCCTTGTTGCTGGCATGATGCTGAGTCCCTTGTTGCTGGCATGTTACTGAGCTCCTTGTTGCTGGCATGTTACTGAGTCCCTTGTTGCTGGCATGTTACTGAGTCTCTTACCACACGTATGGCTCACGGAGGAAGAATTCTTTACTTCCCCATGGTGTTCTTGTTCTTCCCCATGGTGTTCTTATTCTTCTCCATGGTGTTCTTGTTCTTCCCCATGGTGTTCTTGTCCTTCCACATGGTGTTCTTGTCCTTCCCCATGGTGTTATTGTTCTTCCCATGGTGTTCTCCTTCCCCATGGTGTTCTCCTTCCCCATCTATAATATGCAATATATTTAAATAACAAAATCCAGTTTACAGAATAAGGAAATATATTTATAAATCTGGAATAACTTCAATAATTTTAGTAAAGTTTAGAAGCAGTAAAATTGGCTTCCACAAAACATTAGTTATATATTTTGCAATAAGGAATAATTTAAAGAAAGTATATTTGTAAAGCCGAGACTCGACACTGGGAACTTGAACTGGCCAGTACATCAGTTAAAATGTTTAATTATTTAGGCCTGGTCACAGACCGGGCCGCGGGGGCGTTGATCCCCGGAACTCTCTCCAGGTAAACTCCAGGTAAACTAAATTGTCATAAACTCATCATTGCAAGACAAACAGTTTATATTATTCGCTACAGTCAGGACATTTCGTTTGTTTACCTTCACTAACACAGGTTACATCTCTAAAATGTTAGTTAAAATATTCAGAAATAATCTTAGGAACACACAACATAAAATAATTACCTGTGTGAGAATTACTTTTTTATTTGCAAAAATATGTCAGTTTTGCGACAAAACAAAATCTGTTCTTAGATTTAAATTTACAGTACTGAAGCTCAGTGACGCAGCTGTGACGACTGTACCAGCTATAATTTGTTGTAATTTAGCAAAGAAAATTATGAAAATTAGCTTGTAGACCTTAAACAATTCAAAAATATATGTTGCATGCTAACATTCAGTATTGCAGGAAGTTTGGTAAAATCAGTAAAGCTGAGATTAAGACACATGTGCAACATCTGGGTATCTTTATTGCAGACGTTTCGCCATCCAGTGGCTTTATCAATACAAATTCCAGGACATAACTTGGAGACAGTAGAACTATGTACAGAAGATGAGGTAATCAGTCCCTCAACCTAGGAGTAGGTGCGAAGAGCACCATAGTCGTGGAGATTCTGAAGCAGAAGAAAGGAGCCTGGCGCTTATATAGTAACGTCAGGTGTAGCAGACGAGGGCATATTCACTGGTAGGCGGGATTCCCCAGTGGAAGTAGGTCCTTCCCAAAGAGATGGGTTAGTTATAAGCGCCAGGCTCCTTTCTTCTGCTTCAGAATCTCCACGACTATGGTGCTCTTCGCACCTACTCCTAGGTTGAGGGACTGATTACCTCATCTTCTGTACATAGTTCTACTGTCTCCAAGTAATGTCCTAGAATTTGTATTGATAAAGCCACTGGATGGCGAAACGTCTACAATAAAGATACCCAGATGTTGCACATGTGTCTTAATCTCATCTTGTCGGTATTATATACCATTCGTACACAACTTGTCAGACACTGCAACATCATGGAATCTTAATTCTGAGGACATGTACATAACCTTCACGACTACGACAACTACTACTACAACTAACCCATCTCTTTGGGAAGGACCTACTTCCACTGGGAAATCCCGCCTACCAGTGAATATGCCCTCGTCTGCTACACCTGACGTTACTATATAAGCGCCAGGCTCCTTTCTTCTGCTTCAGAATCTCCACGACTATGGTGCTCTTCGCACCTACTCC
Source organism: Cherax quadricarinatus (assembly GCF_026875155.1). Taxonomy (NCBI): domain Eukaryota; kingdom Metazoa; phylum Arthropoda; class Malacostraca; order Decapoda; family Parastacidae; genus Cherax; species Cherax quadricarinatus. The sequence goes on from NC_069402.1 coordinate 12,391,234, forward strand.
TAGGTTGAGGGACTGATTACCTCATCTTCTGTACATAGTTCTACTGTCTCCAAGTTATGTCCTACAATTTGTATTGATAAAGCCACTGGATGGCGAAACGTCTACAATAAAGATACCCAGATGTTGCACATGTGTCTTAATATCATCTTGTCGGTATTATATACCATTCGTACACAATCAGTAAAGCTGTCGGTACTGTGCTCAGCATTTACATGTTTAAGATGTGACGACAGTTGCACAAGAATTGCAAGACTTTCCAACAGAGGGTCCAATGCAGGTTACAACACATTTCAACCTGCTGCTTGCCTGCTGCTCCACAAGACACTGCTTACACAAATAACCCTCACATAGGAGAGAGAAGCTTATGACGAATTTTCCGTCTGACTAAGATCATTTACAAAGTCGCACTAACACAGGAGATTGAGGGAGCCAGTATGTATACGCTAAGGGGACAGGGACGGGACCAAGAGAGGAAGAAAAGGAAGTAGTGGTAGTGGAAGAAGTAGTAGTAGTAGTAGTAGTAGAAGAAGTAATAGTGATAGTAGAAAGCAGGGAGAGTAGTTTAGAGGCCCAAGAGACAAAGGGTAGTTAAGGGTGATGACACGTTCCCAGGAAGAGCGAGACGGATATTGCCTCCCATGACACAAGTCACTTCAGCAGCCAAGCAGAAGTGGTCCAAGCTGCTCACCTCGGCGTTCTCACTAAAAATGTTGAACTTATTTAAGCTTGGATCTTAAACAGGGTATTGAAGATCATAACAGTATCCTGAAAAGGAACTAGAAGATCATAACAGGACCTTGAAGACCATAATAGGACCTTGAAGATCATAACAGGACCTTGAAGATCATAATAGGACCTTGAAGATCATAACAGGACCTTGAAGATCGTAATAGGACCTTGAAGATCATAATAGGACCTTGAAGATCATAACAGGACCTTGAAGATCATAATAGGACCTTGAAGATCATAATAGGACCTTGAAGATCATAATAGGACCTTGAAGATCATAATAGGACCTTGAAGATCATAATAGGACCTTGAAGATCATAACAGGACCTTGAAGATCATAATAGGACCTTGAAGATCATAATAGGACCTTGAAGATCATAACAGGACCTTGAAGATCATAATAGGACCTTGAAGATCATAACAGGACCTTGAAGATCATAATAGGACCTTGAAGATCATAACAGGACCTTGAAGATCATAATAGGACCTTGAAGATCATAATAGGACCTTGTAGATCATAATAGGACCTTGAAGATCATAACAGGACCTTGAAGATCATAACAGGACCTTGACGATCATAATAGGACCTTGAAGATCATAACAGGACCTTGAAGATCATAACAGGACCTTGAAGATCATAACAGGACCTTGAAGATCATAACAGGACCTTGAAGATCATAATAGGACCTTGAAGATCATAACAGGACCTTGAAGATCATAATAGGACCTTGAAGATCATAATAGGACCTTGAAGATCATAACAGGACCTTGAAGATCATAATAGGACCTTGAAGATCATAACAGGACCTTGAAGATCATAATAGGACCTTGAAGATCATAATAGGACCTTGAAGATCATAACAGGACATTGAAGATCATAATAGGACCTTGAAGATCATAACAGGACCTTGAAGATCATAATAGGACCTTGAAGATCATAACAGGACCTTGAAGATCATAATAGGACCTTGAAGATCATAACAGGACCTTGAAGATCATAATAGGACCTTGAAGATCATAATAGGACCTTGAAGATCATAATAGGACCTTGAAGATCATAACAGGACCTTGAAGATCATAATAGGACCTTGAAGATCATAACAGGACCTTGAAGATCATAACAGGACCTTGAAGATCATAACAGGACCTTGAAGATCATAACAGGACCTTGAAGATCATAATAGGACCTTGAAGATCATAACAGGACCTTGAAGATCATAATAGGTCCTTGAAGATCATAACAGGACCTTGAAGATCATAACAGGACCTTGAAGATCATAATAGGACCTTGAAGATCATAATAGGTCCTTGAAGATCATAACAGGACCTTGAAGATCATAACAGGACCTTGAAGATCATAATAGGACCTTGAAGATCATAACAGGACCTTGAAGATCATAACAGGACCTTGAAGATCATAATAGGACCTTGAAGATCATAACAGGACCTTGAAGATCATAACAGGACCTTGAAGATCATAATAGGACCTTGAAGATCATAACAGGACCTTGAAGATCATAATAGGACCTTGAAGATCATAACAGGACCTTGAAGATCATAATAGGACCTTGAAGATCATAATAGGACCTTGAAGATCATAACAGGACCTTGAAGATCATAATAGGACCTTGAAGATCATAACAGGACCTTGAAGATCATAACAGGACCTTGAAGATCATAATAGGACCTTGAAGATCATAACAGGACCTTGAAGATCATAACAGGACCTTCAAGATCATAATAGGACCTTGAAGATCATAATAGGACCTTGAAGATCATAACAGGACCTTGAAGATCATAACAGGACCTTGAAGATCATAACAGGACCTTCAAGATCATAATAGGACCTTGAAGATCATAATAGGACCTTGAAGATCATAACAGGACCTTGAAGATCATAATAGGACCTTGAAGATCATAACAGGACCTTGAAGATCATAACAGGACCTTGAAGATCATAATAGGACCTTGAAGATCATAACAGGACCTTGAAGATCATAATAGGAAGTTAAACATGATCTCGAAATTCACAGAATATTGAACAGGATCTTCAACAATATCTTGTGAAAAATTTTAAATAAAATCTTGAGGAGTATCTTGAAAGAGATATTGAAATGAATTTTGAAGAGGAGTTTGTGTGGTTCTTTATTTTTCCTATTACGTCCGTTTCCGGCGCCATCTATTGCGAGAATACTTTGCTATTTGTGTGTCTCTCTTACTCATCCGTTTCTCTTTGCCAGTTTCTTTTCCTCATATTTACCTTCCTTGTGAAAGAGGTGGTACCTGACTCACTGTTCACCTGTACCTGACTCACTATTCACCTGTACCTGACTCACTATTCACCTGTACCTGACTCACTATTCACCTGTATCTACCATCTATGCCACATATTTCTGTATGTTCTTTGGTTCTCTTGTACGGATGTGGAATGTGTTATGGTTGATATGTATTCTATATTTCTATAAGTGAAATACAGTATGTTATGTAGTTAAGGTCACTGACATACATAACTACTTTACTGAAGGTCCCGTATTATTCGTAGCGCCAAGTGAACACTATGTCTATGTTCTGTGTTAGGTTACATAAAAATTATATAATTACATTTTTGAGTGGTGTTATTCACTGGCATGGATATCAACTTTATATTTTTAAAGAAACCTTCTGGCAACCTCCCTTTCTCTCTGTAGTCCCTCGGCTAGTCTTTGCCAGGTCAGCCTAACCTAACCTAACCTAACCTAACCTAGCCTAAATTATGTATGCGCAAAATTGGACTTGAGAAAATGAGTAATTATCAATGTGATATTTATGATGTAACTAGTGCGAATGTAATTTATATTTGGAAAAGAATGTTGCAACGAGGAGAAGGCTGGAGGCAGTGTGTCGTGTCTGAGGTCAATGTGAGGTGTAAATATTATGCAGAGACTTGATTAAGATGACTTGAAAGATGTATAAATCTAAGTGGAGGAAAGGCAGGGTAGGGGGTCATCCTATGAAAAGTTTAAGGGAAGGGGCTAATAAGGTTTTTGTATGCGAGGGGCTTGAACATCTAACAGGCATGTGAGAGCATATTCGATAGTGAGTGGAGACAAGTGATTTTTATGACGTCATTCTGTTGGAGTGAGCAAGGTAACATTTATGAAGGGATTCACGTTAACCTGTTATCCTGACTGAAGTTCTGGAGGCGGAAAGTACAGCGCCTACACTCTAAAATAGAGGGGGGGGGGTGATATATTGCAGTTCGGAGGGACATCTGACGTACAGTATTGGCAAACCACTAGCAAAACAGTGGTTCGCTGATACTGTACGATGGAGAAAGTATTTCATTTTTCCGAAGAATAAAGTAATTGTTGTTTGACATATCATTCGTGTATGTACGATGAAATCCAAACTCACATCAGTAATTTCAGTAACTAACTTAAGAGTTGAGGGACAGGTTGCTCTCTCACTGGCACACATTATCTTCTCGCTCGTCCACTTGTATTCCATGTTTCATGTTTCATGCGCCTTTATCCCCCCTTGCCACATTTAAGATACTGTTGCTGTATATATTTCCACATCCTCTGGTTTTATTATAATTTCTATGTATAGTGTTGGGGGAATAAGCAGGTGATTTTTCACGTTTCTTAAGCGGATGTTGACTCTTTAGTAAGTTTTAATCACCAGATCAATGTATTACTGATACCTTATTATCTTGATGAGTAAGACACATGTGCAGCACTTGGGTGACTTTATTGCTGGAACGTTTCGCCTACACAGTAGGCTTCTTCAGTCAAATACAGAGTCAGCAGGTGTAGTAGTGAAATGAAGATGTAATCAGTCCATCAACCTTGGAGAAATAATATTTGAGGCAGTCAGTCCCTCAGCTGAACCTCCAATACTATTTTTTCAAGGTTGATGGACTGATTACATCATCTTCATTCCACTACTACACTTGCTGTCTACATTTAACTGAAGAAGCCTACTGTGTAGGCGAACCGTTTAAAAAATAAATGTTACCTAACTGTTGTACATGTGTCTTAATCATCAACTTGTTGGTATTTTATACTATTTTAAACACATTTTACCAACTCTCCTGCACATGACTTATAACCCTACCAGTATTTTCTGCTCTAGATGTACACAGTGTATTCGGGGGTGATTTAATTAAAGGAAAAAAGAACAAGGGTAGTCGTTGTCGTTCAGATTCTGTTGTGGTTAAGGGTAGATCATTTGTTTACTAACCCGTGGCCTGGTAGGCAACGCTCTCGTTTCACACAGTGTCAGTGGTTCGATCCCCGGAAAAGGTGAAAACACTGGGCGTGTTTCCTTACAACTGTTGTCCCGATCACCTGACATGCAGGTAGGTACCTGAGTGTTAGTCAACTAGTGTGGGTCGCATCCTGGGGGATAAGATTGAGGACCACAATGGAAACAAGACATACAATCCCTCGATGGCGCACTGCCTTTCTTGTGTTATCCTGGACGGCTAACCCTCCAGGGTTGAAAATCTGAATAAAATCTTATCTTATCTTAACTATGAGACATATATGCTGCCTAACTGTTCTCACCAAACATGGTTCCTGCACGATAGTCAAGCTTACCTGCCAGAAACTATTACGATGGACCAAACATGGTTACTCCACGCTAGTCAAGCTTACCTGCCAGAAACTATTACGATGGACCAAACATGGTTACTCCACGCTAGTCAAGCTTACCTGCCAGAAACTATTACGATGGACCAAACATGGTTACTCCACGCTAGTCAAGCTTACCTGCCAGAAACTATTACGATGGACCAAACATGGTTACTCCACGCTAGTCAAGCTTACCTGCCAGAAACTATTACGATGGACCAAACATGGTTCCTCCACGCTAGTCAAGCTTACCTGCCAGAAACTATTACGATGGACCAAACATGGTTCCTCCACGCTAGTCAAGCTTACCTGCCAGAAACTATTACGATGGACCAAACATAATCAGGGCCCAGATTAAATAGACTTTTAACACGTAAGTTTATAAAGGATCGGGGAGGAAAAGTTTGTGACATTTTGTGTTCTCGCCCAAGTTGCTCATTTAGGTTTTCTTTCTTTTGGCCAAGTTAGACGAGGCAGACCAAAGTTACACACAGCAAGAGCAAACTTAATAATTTTGTTGCTCCGGCATATCAAAGTGCTATTGAGATTTTTGCAATCGTGATATATTTTAAAGTTCTCAATGCTTGCTCCACTCAGATTAGGAGCCATTTTTGTCAACCTTCCACTGAAGAAGTCAGAGTGCAATGTAAAATGTAAACTAAATGGCCGGGGAAATGACTTTGTACATAAATGTGTTTGATGGTTTCTCTGGTTGAAGAATGAGACGCTTGTACATCTGGGTATCTTTACTGAGGAAACACTTTACCACACAATGGCTTTATCAGTCCAATACAGAGAAGAACGGTGGAAGATGAGGAGGGACTGATTACCTCAAACTTTCATCTTTCACCGTTCTCTTCTGTATTGGACTGAAGAAGGCATTGGCTTCTTCAGTCCAAGATTCCCAAATATTGCGCAAGTGTCTCATTCTTTAACTTATCAGTTTTCTAAACCATTTAAATCACTTTTATGGTTGAGTTTCAACGCTGCCACGGATCCACTGCTGACAACCACACTTCAACGCTGCCACAGATCCACCGCTGACAACCACACTTCAACGCTGCCACAGATCCACCGCTGACAACCACGCTTCAACGTTGCCACAGATTCATCGCTGACAACCACACTTCAACGCTGCCACAGATCCACCACTGACAACCAGACTTCAACGCTGCCACAGATCAACTGCTGAAAACCACTCTTCAACGCTGCCACAGATCCACCTCTGACAACCACTCTTCAACGCTGCCACAGATCCACCGCTGACAACCACACTTCAACGCTGCCACAGATCAACTGCTGAAAACCACTCTTCAACGCTGCCACAGATCCACCTCTGACAACCACACTTCAACGCTGCCACATATCCACCACTGACAACCACACTTCAACGTTGCCACAGATTCATCGCTGACAACCACACTTCAATGCTGCCACAGATCCACCACTGACAACCACACTTCAACGCTGCCACAGATTCACCGCTGGCAACCACACTTCAACGCTGCCACAGATCCACTGCTGACAACTACACTTCAACGCTGCCACTGATCCACTGCTGACAACCACACTTCAGCGCTGCCACAGATCCACCGCTGTCAACTACACTTCAACGCTGCCACAGATCCACTGCTGACAACTACACTTCAACGCTGCCACAGATCCACCGCTGACAACTACACTTCAACGCAGCCACAGATCCACCGCTGACAACTACACTTCAACGCTGCCACAGATCCACCGCTGACAACCACACTTCAACGCTGCCACAGCTCCACCGCTGACAACCACACTTCAACGCTGCCATAGATCCACCGCTGACAACCACACTTCAACGCTGCCACGGATTCACCGCTGACAACCACACTTCAACGCTGCCGGAGATCCACCGCTGACAACCACACTTCAACGCTGCCACAGATCCACCGCTGACAACCACACTTCAACGCTGCCACAGATCCACTGCTGACAACTACACTTCAACGCTGCCACAGATCCACTGCTGACAACCACATTTCAACGCTGCCACAGATCCACCACTGACAACCACACTTCAACGCTGCCACAGCTCCACCGCTGACAACCACACTTCAACGCTGCCACAGCTCCACCGCTGACAACCACACTTCAACGCTGCCATAGATCCACAGCTGACAACCACACTTCAACGCTGCCATAGATCCACCGCTGACAACCACACTTCAACGCTGCCATAGATCCACCGCTGACAACCACACTTCAACGCTGCCACAGATCCACCGCTGACAACCACACTTCAATGCTGCCACAGATCCACCGCTGACAACCACACTTCAACGCTGCCACAGATTCACCGCTGACAACCACACTTCAACGCTGCCACAGATTCACCGCTGACAACCACACTTCAACGCTGCCACAGATCCACCGCTGACAACTACACTTCAACGCTGCGCTAAAGTTTTGATGATCTGAAGACTGCCTTCTTGCCCGAAGAAAACAGTGAAACACGATTTTGAAAGTTTATATGCAAATTGCTTTTATTTTGCACCAAAAAATAGATTAGCAACCAAACATTTCTTGACGAATACGACACAGTAGATATCTTTGTTACCTAATCGTGGGAGGTTTCTCCGGCCAAATACAAAGGCGACTCTTATACTAGAGACAGAGGAAGTGGCGAGGTATTTCCGAGGTGATTAGTCACTTAGCCAGCTGATGGTGAAACTAGAGAAAGGTGATGAAGTAGATATAGGGAACACCAGTTATACTAGATAATTTAATAGTTGGGTGCGTGAGCAAGATGGCTGGGTAACGTGAGCTTGAGATGTCCATTATGTTGCAGTGTTTCACAAGATCATTAATTATTGCCTGCACTACCCTCAGTACGTTAAGTCAGTCATACATGTGTCCGTTTACCTAACATATTGTCGGTGGTACCACCAATAATTAATGTGGCATATACAGACACGACTGCCAGTTTATACACAAAGAAAACAGTCAGGAATGTGGTCAGTTGAATACTGTCTGTTTGATGGTCAACTTATTAACAAACATACATAGTATACTAATTCTTTATATTTTAAGCAAAAACCAAATCAACTTGGAAATAATGAAAAAAAACAATGCATATGTTAACGTCTCTCTAAAACGTCATTAGCCACTGGGCAAGAACTGCCTCAAGATGCCTTGATGCCAGTGACGGGCTCTTGATCCAAGGAACTACACTTGTATTCCTTGTCCTTCGATATAACATTGGCGTACATTCCTCGGGCGATCTATCCTTTCGGATAGATAATCAAAGATATGATGAAATATGTCTACTCACCTCTCAACATTATTTGCCTTAAAGTTAATATAATACTCCCGAATTGTTATTTTTTATTTAAGTAGTGAAATACACGCTAAGAATGTGAGAGGAATGATTTGCGTTGGATACAGCATCAGATGGAAGGTAAGAATAGTGAGGGAAATGACTCTGGTAGAGCATCAGAGGTATGGGAAGAATGGTGAAATGAAGGACTGGGGTAGAATACACACCAGAGGGATGGTAATGGGTATGGAAAAGATTAGGATAGGACTGAACAGCGAAAAAAGTTTCTAAAAGAGATAGATTGATAGACAGATAGATAGATAGATAGATAGATAGAGAGAGAGAGAGAGAGAGAGAGAGAGAGAGAGAGAGAGAGAGAGAGAGAGAGAGAGAGAGAGAGAGGCAAGATTAAGTAGCCTAGCCACTGTGGATTACTTTTAAGTAGGGTCAGTGTTAGTGTGAGTGTTGCCTAATATTAATCTAGTGCTATAATTCCTATTTGTTTATCTTCTGTGTGATGGATCACGTATAGTAAATTACAGGTTTTTGTTGAATGTATTAAAGTGACTAATTTTCTGAGGCTGTTTGTTGCTAGTCTGGGACTGAGACGCAGGGAGGGGGCGGTGACCCCCAGAAACAGCGAAAGATAACTTACAGAGTTACATATTTTATTGGGGCAGTGGGAAGTAATTTTGTTCAGTGTTGGGAAAGTATTTGCGGTTCACTGTTTACATTGTATTACCGTCATTTCTATTACTAAATTGTTAATAATTTATATTGGAATTTGCCTAATATTTTTATTAACTATCTTGGTTATAAAGTCTTTTAAATTGTCTTCTTGGTTGTTGACTAAATATCTATTAAGCTAAAGAATTAGACACATGCGGAACAACTGAAGAGCTGCAAGAGCCTCAACTCGAACAGCAACAGACTACAGCTGAGGAACTTGCTTCAGAGGAGGAGGAAGAGGGAGTGAAGGAGGTACCTTCTTCATTGATTAAGAACATTTTTGCAAAGTGGAATGATGTGCAAAGTTTTGTCGAGAAGTACCACCCTGACAAAGCTGAAACAAGCCATATGTCCAACATGTTTAGTGACAAAATCCTGTCTCACTTCAGGGAAATCTTAAAGAGACGCCAGAAACAGAGCACTCTGGACAGTTATTTTGTGCGACAGGGGTCCAGTGACCCTCAAGCTGGTCCTAGTGGCATTAAAAGACCAAGAAGGAAAGTAACCCTGGATAAGGACTTGGTACCTGAAGTCCTTATGGAGGGGGATTCCCCTTCCAAATACTAAGTCCTCCCTCTTTCCTCCTCCCTATCTTCCAAAAGCCAGCATTAGTATTCAATAAAGGTATGTAATAAATATTTATATAATTGTTAAAAATTATTTTTTTTTGTGACTATTTTTGTCTGGAACGGATTAATTGTATTTCCATTAATTCTTATGGGAAATATTATTTCGGTTTTCGGCCATTTCGGTCTTCGCCCGACCTTCTGGAACGGATTACGGCCGATAACCAAGGGTCCACTGTATCTCTATTAAGTAGACGTTTCGCCCACCACTGAAGAGGTAGAAGCTGAGGTACTCAGTCCCTCAGCCTAGCAGCAGAGTCTTGATGACTCTGAAGCCCTGGCAGGAAGACATGGGCTTATATGCAGGAGTCAGATTTAAGTTTAGTTATCTTTATTATGCACCGCATACCCATCCTGTGGACGTTAGTCAAAAGATTACAAAGGTACATAATAGGTCCAGGGACTGGACCCCAAAGTTATGATAGCTGAACGCGTTACAAAGGTAATGAACTCCAGGTAGATCTGGTCACAATCAGGACCAAGTTACAAAGGTAATGAATCATCCACACGTCTATACATGGTTACAATTGTGAACAATTACAAAGTAATGAGCCATTCACATGTCCATACCCGGTCACAACTATAATGAGATCAATTGTATTGTATTGATAAAGTCAGTTGTTGCCCATGTGTGTAATACTAGCTTGATGGTATTAAATACCATTGATGTCTGGATATCTTTTAAGCTAGTCAGAAAAGTGACTGTAAAGTTATATTAATAAACAATGACTTCTCACAATGAATACTTTATAATTATACAATATATGTAGTAAATACTGTACATATAGTAAGTTGTGTAAGCGCGTGAGACCGTAAGAACACTGCCTGCAAGGAGGAGGGTTCTTAGGTTAGGTTAGGTTAGGTTAGGTTAGGTTAGGTTAGGTTAGGTTAGGTTAGGTTAGATTAGGTTCGGTTAGGTTAGGTTAAGTTAGGTTAGGTTAAGTTAGGTTAAGTTAGGTAAGGTTAGGTTAAGTTAGGTTATGTTAGGTTAGGTTAGGCTAGGTTAGGTTAAGTTAGGTTATGTTAGGTTAAGTTAGGTTAGGTTAGGTTAGGTTAGGTTAAGTTAGGTTATGTTAGGTTAAGTTAGGTTAGGTTAGGTTAGGTTAGGTTAAGTTAGGTAAGGTTTGTCAGAAAACAGGACAACGTGCTTCCTGACGCGGGTCTTAGTCATATGACGAGCCGCAGCTGGAACTTTTGGTCATTTGACCGAGGCCTTCCACTGGCTTACCTCTCCACCCTTTAAAAAATTATGGAATTAGATTCATATATCAATGTACAGCTAGGAAGGTCATTTGAACTGTTATATGTGCACACTTCTGGCATGACAGGTAATGAATGATGATAAACATGGCAGACAGCGAATGTCTAAAAAAATTACAAAGGGTAACATGTATTTATCCCATTCTACGGACAAACATTAACGGAAACTTTGTCCTTAAATATTTCCATCAGTATATCTGTGCGATATTATTAGCTTAATTTACTGGCCGAATATTACCTTCATAATATTTATTTCTAGACCACTTTGATATTCTACTAATTTCTGCTTTTATAAATGGGAATATCTAAATTAGGAACCGTAGTAAGGAGTCGCCATCATGGCTCAGTATTTTAGTTGTGTTCTTGTGTTCTTCTTTCTTGAAGAAAGCTTCCAGATAACCGACATTTACATTCCATGATTTTCAAGTGTCTTTGTGCATTATGCTGTAAACCATTTACAGAGGCGCTTAACTCGCTCATTTACAGAGGTGCTTAACTGGCTCATTTACAGAGGCGCTTAACTCGCTCATTTACAGAGGTGCTTAACTGGCTCATTTACAGAGGTGCTTAATTAGCTCATTTACAGAGGTGCTAAACTTGTTCATTTACAGAGGTGCTTAACTCGCTCATTTACAGAAGTGTTTAACTTGCTCATTTAAAGAGGTGCTTAACTCGCTCATTTACAGAGTGCTCAACTCGCTCATTTACAGAAGTGCTTAACTCGCTCATTTATAGAGGTGCTTAATTAGCTCATTTACAGAGGTGCTAAATTTCCTCATTTACTGAGGTGCTTAACTCGTTCATTTAAAAATTAATTAAAGTTCGTATCAGTTCTCAGAGCAATATTGTTAAATTACAGAAATGCATAGAAATCATTTATGTAAAGTAGGTGTACATAACTGTCTCGACCATGAACGCTTGCTAATTACTGGACAGAGAGCCTCTTGAAACCCAGGCAATATTTGGACATAAATCTTTGGCGTCATCACGCTCACTAAGCAAATTGAAAAAAGTATGTGAAACAGAAGTGATCACAAATGACTTTTAGAAAGAGAGAGTTGTAATTATCCTCTCGCTACGCTATTACTGCATTGAGAGACTCCTTATCCACCCCACTTGCTACCACTCTTCTCCAGCCTAGCTTCGTTGAGTGCAAAAAATTGTTTGGTTAGTTACACTGTTGAGAGACAGATGTCACTCATTCCTTCCTCCTGTCCCCCGTTAATACCCGTCCAGGACCTCCTCTCCTAACTCACCAATTCCTCCCCTCCCCCCATCCTCTTTCCCCTTCCTCTCCTCCCTCTCCTCTAACCCCTTAGTCTCCTACCCCACCAAGTCGAATGCTTATTAGGAATTTTCTCAGTCTGTGCGGTGGGTAATTACCAGAAGGCAATTAGCCAGTTGTATTAGCCGGGAGAGACACTCGTCATATATGACTAGAATTCTCACTGATCAGATTTTTATGCTTGGTTTTGACGACGACCTGTAACGTGCACTTACCTCCAGACAGTTCCGGGGAGCCTTACCCCGGTCAGGCCATACACAAGGTGGCCTCCCGGATGATGGCCAGGTCAGTCAGGCTGTTCATGCAAGCTGCACGCATTTCGACGTTGGCACAAAAGCATGCTAATAACGATGTTTTTTGAAGGATTAGGTTCGTTTCCAATTAATAATTTTTGTTGTGTACGAAAAAACTTAGATCCTCTGTTTAGTTATCTCACAGTGCATTCATTGCAAGCTTGCTTTTCGCTGAAGGTATTTTTGTGTATAAAGAACAAGATAGTACAACACCGTGACTTGGACCATTTAAAAAGTCACATTGTGACTTTGTAAATGGTCCAAGTCGGACCGAAACGTCGTCGTTATGTTAGTAGCAGTGTTTTATCCACGAACGTACCAGAATCTAGTTGTATTCACGAACATACCATCATCCAGTTGCATCCACGAACATACCATCATCCAGTTGCATCCACGAACATACCATCATCCAGCTGTATCCATGAACATGCCATCTTCCAGTTGTATCCACGAACATACCATCATCCAGTTGCATCCACGATCGTACCATCATCCAGTTGTATTCACGAACATACCACCATCCAGTTGCGTCCATGATCGTACCATCTTTCAGTTGTATCCACGAACGTACCATCATCCAGTTGTATCCACGAACATACCATCATCCAGTTGTATCCACGAACATACCATCATCCAGTTGTATCCACGAACATACCATCATCCAGTTGTATCCACGAACGTACCGTACATCTTTCAGTTGTATCCACGAACATACCATCATCCAGTTGTATCCACGATCGTACCATCATCCAGTTGTATCCACGAACATACCATCATCCAGTTGCGTCCACTATCGTACCATCTTCCAGTTGTATCCACGAACGTACCATCGTCCAGTTGTATCCACGAACGTACCATCTTTCAGTTGTATCCACGAACATACCATCATCCAGTTGTATCCACGAACATACCATCATCCAGTTGCGTCCACTATCGTACCATCTTCCAGTTGTATCCACGAACGTACCATCTTCCAGTTGTATCCACGAACGTACCATCGTCCAGTTGTATCCACGAACGTACCATCTTTCAGTTGTATCCACGAACATACCATCATCCAGTTGTATCCACGAACATACCATCATCCAGTTGTATCCACGAACATACCATCATCCAGTTGTATCCACGAACGTACCATCTTCCAGTTGTATCCACGAACGTACCATCGTCCAGTTGTATCCACGAACGTACCATCTTTCAGTCGTATCCACGAACATACCATCATCCAGTTGTATCCACGATCGTACCATCATCCAGTTGTACCCACGAACATACCATCATCCAGTTGCGTCCACTATCGTACCATCATCCAGTTGTATCCACGATCGTACCATCATCCAGTTGTATCCACGAACATACCATCATCCAGTTGCGTCCACTATCGTACAATCTTCCAGTTGTATCCACGAACATACCATCTTCCAGTTGTATCCACGAACATACCATCTTCCAGTTGTATCCACGAACATACCATCATCCAGTTGCATCCACGAACATACCATCATCCAGTTGCATCCACGAACATACCATCATCCAGTTGCATCCACGAACATACCATCATCCAGTTGCATCCACGAACATACCATCATCCAATTGCATCCACGAACATAACATCATCCAGTTGTATCCACGAACGTACCATCTTCCAGTTGCGTCCACTATCGTACCATCTTCCAGTTGTATCCACGAACAACGTACCATCTTCCACTACGGTCTTCATTATATCTCTTATATTCGTCTTCTATTCCACTGACTTCTTTGCTTACATTTTGCGTGCAGTTTTCCTTTACGTTTTCCAATTCTTCGTTAGTAAAGTAACTGAAATTTGTTTTCATTAAAGAGCTTATAAACAACAAATAAATACCACATAAAAAGTTCCATCACTCCAGTACTTTGGAATAGTGCAGAGTGTGGCACGCGGTTGGAATAGTGCAGAGTGTGGCACGCGGTTGGAATAGTGCAGAGTGTGGCACGCGGTTGGAATAGTGCAGTGTAACACGTGGTTGGAATAGTGCAGAGTGTGGCACGTGGTTGGAATAGTGCAGAGTGTGGCACGTGGTTGGAATATTGCAGAGTGTGGCACGTGGTTGGAATAGTGCAGAGTGTGGCACTCGGTTGGAATAGTGCAGAGCGTGGCACGTGGTTGGAATAGTGCAGTGTGGCACGCGGTTTGAATAGTGCATAGTGTGAACATAAGAACATAAGAACATAAGAAAGGAGGAACACTGCAGCAGGCCTGTTGGCCCATACTAGGCAGGTCCTTTACAATTCATCCCACTAACAACACATTTGCCCAACCTAATTTTCAATGCTACCCAAGAAATAAGGTCTGATACGAAAGTCCCACTCAAATCCAAACCCTCCCACTCATGTACTTATCCAACCTAAATTTGAAACTACCCAAAGTCCCAGCCTCAATAACCCAACTAGATAGAATGTTCCACTCATCAACTACCCTATTTCCAAACCAATACTTTCCTATGTCCTTTCTAAATCTAAACTTATCTAATTTAAATCCATTACTGCGGGTTCTCTCTTGGAGAGATATCCTCAAGACCTTGTTAATATCCCCTTTATTAATACCTATCTTCCACTTATACACTTCGATCAGGTCTCCCCTCATTCTTCGTCTAACAAGTGAATGTAACTTAAGAGTCTTCAATCTTTCTTCATAAGGAAGATTTCTAATGCTATGTATTAATTTAGTCATCCTACACTGAATGTTTTCCAACGAATTTATGTCCATTCTGTAATATGGAGACCAGAACTGAGCTGCATAATCTAGGTGAGGCCTCACTAATGATGTATAAAGCTGCAGTATGACCTCTGGACTTCTGTTGCTTACACTTCTTGATATAAATCCCAGTAATCTATTTGCCTTATTACGTACGCTCAGGCATTGCTGTCTTGGTTTAAGGCTGCTGCTCACAATAACCCCCAAGTCCTTTTCGCAATCTGTATGGCTAAGTTCTACATTATTTAACTTATAAGTGCTAGGGTTATGGACACTCCCGAGCTTCAGAACCTTGCATTTATCTACACTGAACTGCATCTGCCACTTTTCTGACCAAGAATAGAGTTTGTCTAAATCCTCCTGAAGTTCCCTAACATCTACATTTGAATCAATTATCCTACCTATCTTTGTGTCATCGGCGAATTTGCTCATATCACTAGTAATTCCTTCATCAAGATCATTGATATATATTATAAACAACAACGGGCCCAAGACTGATCCCTGTGGGACGCCACTAGTTACTGATCC
>NC_069402.1:12412322-12423963 GCF_026875155.1 Cherax quadricarinatus
TCTTGTGCATATCTTTAGCATTCCTGATCTTGTGTCTCTTCTCTCCTCCACACACAAAGGCTGGAGAATGCTGTGACCTCTCGTCTCACCTCACAGACGCTGGAGGTTGCCGTGACCTCTCGCCTCATCTCACACAGACGCTGGAGAATGCTATGACCTCTCGTCTCATCTCACACAGACGCTGGAGGATGCTCTGGCCTCTTGTCTCACCTCACACAGACGCTGGAGAATGCTGTGACCTCTCGTCTCACCTCACACAGACGCTGGAGGATGCTCTGGCCTCTTGTCTCACCTCACACAGACGCTGGAGGATGCTGTGCCCTCTCGTCTCACCTCACACAGACGCTGGAGGATGCTCTGGCCTCTCGTCTCACCTCACGCAGACGCTGGAGGATGCTCTGGCCTCTCGTCTCACCTCACACAGACGCTGGAGGATGCTGTGCCCTCTCGTCTCACCTCACACAGACGCTGGAGGATGCTCTGGCCTCTCGTCTCACCTCACACAGACGCTGGAGGATGCTCTGGCCTCTCGTCTCACCTCACACAGACGCTGGAGGATGCTCTGGCCTCTCGTCTCACCTCACACAGACGCTGGAGGATGCTCTGGCCTCTCGTCTCACCTCACACAGACGCTGGAGGATGTTCTGGCCTTTCGTCTCACCTCACACAGACGGTGGAGGATGCTCTGGCCTCTCGTCTCACCTCACACAGACGCTGGAGGATGCTGTGCCCTCTCGTCTCACCTCACACAGACGCTGGAGGATGCTCTGGCCTCTCGTCTCACCTCACACAGACGCTGGAGGATGCTCTGGCCTCTCGTCTCACCTCACACAGACGCTGGAGGATGCTCTGGCCTCTCGTCTCACCTCACACAGACGCTGGAGGATGCTCTGGCCTCTCGTCTCACCTCACACAGACGCTGGAGGATGCTCTGGCCTCTCGTCTCACCTCACACAGACCTGGAGGATGCTCTGGCCTCTCGTCTCACCTCACACAGACGCTGGAGGATGCTCTGGCCTCTCGTCTCACCTCACACAGACGCTGGAGGATGCTCTGGCCTCTCGTCTCACCTCACACAGACGCTGGAGGATGCTCTGGCCTCTCGTCTCACCTCACACAGACGCTGGAGGATGCTCTGGCCTCTCGTCTCACCTCACACAGACGCTGGAGGATGCTCTGGCCTCTCGTCTCACCTCACACAGACGCTGGAGGATGCTCTGGCCTCTCGTCTCACCTCACACAGACGCTGGAGGATGCTCTGGCCTCTCGTCTCACCTCACACAGACGCTGGAGGATGTTCTGGCCTCTCGTCTCACCTCACACAGAAGCTGGAGGATGCTCTGGCCTCTCGTCTCACCTCACACAGACGCTGGAGGATGCTCTGGCCTCTCGTCTCACCTCACACAGACGCTGGAGGATGCTCTGGCCTCTCGTCTCACCTCACACAGACGCTGGAGGATGCTCTGGCCTCTCGTCTCACCTCACACAGACGCTGGAGGATGCTCTGGCCTCTCGTCTCACCTCACACAGACGCTGGAGGATGCTCTGGCCTCTCGTCTCACCTCACACAGACGCTGGAGGATGCTCTGGCCTCTCGTCTCACCTCACACAGACGCTGGAGGATGCTCTGGCCTCACGTCTCACCTCACACAGACGCTGGAGGATGCTCTGGCCTCTCGTCTCACCTCACACAGACGCTGGAGGATGCTCTGGCCTCTCGTCTCACCTCACACAGACGCTGGAGGATGCTCTGGCCTCTCGTCTCACCTCACACAGACGCTGGAGGATGCTCTGGCCTCTCGTCTCACCTCACACAGACGCTGGAGGATGCTGTGGCCTCTCGTCTCACCTCACACAGACGCTGGAGGATGCTCTGGCCTCTCGTCTCACCTCACACAGACGCTGGAGGATGCTCTGGCCTCTCGTCTCACCTCACACAGACGCTGGAGGATGTTCTGGCCTCTCGTCTCACCTCACACAGAAGCTGGAGGATGCTCTGGCCTCTCGTCTCACCTCACACAGACGCTGGAGGATGCTCTGGCCTCTCGTCTCACCTCACACAGACGCTGGAGGATGCTCTGGCCTCTCGTCTCACCTCACACAGACGCTGGAGGATGCTCTGGCCTCTCGTCTCACCTCACACAGACGCTGGAGGATGCTCTGGCCTCTTGTCTCACCTCACACAGACGCTGGAGAATGCTGTGACCTCTCGTCTCACCTCACACAGACGCTGGAGGATGCTCTGGCCTCTTGTCTCACCTCACACAGACGCTGGAGGATGCTGTGCCCTCTCGTCTCACCTCACACAGACGCTGGAGGATGCTCTGGCCTCTCGTCTCACCTCACGCAGACGCTGGAGGATGCTCTGGCCTCTCGTCTCACCTCACACAGACGCTGGAGGATGCTGTGCCCTCTCGTCTCACCTCACACAGACGCTGGAGGATGCTCTGGCCTCTCGTCTCACCTCACACAGACGCTGGAGGATGCTCTGGCCTCTCGTCTCACCTCACACAGACGCTGGAGGATGCTCTGGCCTCTCGTCTCACCTCACACAGACGCTGGAGGATGCTCTGGCCTCTCGTCTCACCTCACACAGACGCTGGAGGATGTTCTGGCCTTTCGTCTCACCTCACACAGACGGTGGAGGATGCTCTGGCCTCTCGTCTCACCTCACACAGACGCTGGAGGATGCTGTGCCCTCTCGTCTCACCTCACACAGACGCTGGAGGATGCTCTGGCCTCTCGTCTCACCTCACACAGACGCTGGAGGATGCTCTGGCCTCTCGTCTCACCTCACACAGACGCTGGAGGATGCTCTGGCCTCTCGTCTCACCTCACACAGACGCTGGAGGATGCTTTGGCCTCTCGTCTCACCTCACACAGACGCTGGAGGATGCTCTGGCCTCTCGTCTCACCTCACACAGACCTGGAGGATGCTCTGGCCTCTCGTCTCACCTCACACAGACGCTGGAGGATGCTCTGGCCTCTCGTCTCACCTCACACAGACGCTGGAGGATGCTCTGGCCTCTCGTCTCACCTCACACAGACGCTGGAGGATGCTCTGGCCTCTCGTCTCACCTCACACAGACGCTGGAGGATGCTCTGGCCTCTCGTCTCACCTCACACAGACGCTGGAGGATGCTCTGGCCTCTCGTCTCACCTCACACAGACGCTGGAGGATGCTCTGGCCTCTCGTCTCACCTCACACAGACGCTGGAGGATGCTCTGGCCTCTCGTCTCACCTCACACAGACGCTGGAGGATGTTCTGGCCTCTCGTCTCACCTCACACAGAAGCTGGAGGATGCTCTGGCCTCTCGTCTCACCTCACACAGACGCTGGAGGATGCTCTGGCCTCTCGTCTCACCTCACACAGACGCTGGAGGATGCTCCTGGCCTCTCGTCTCACCTCACACAGACGCTGGAGGATGCTCTGGCCTCTCGTCTCACCTCACACAGACGCTGGAGGATGCTCTGGCCTCTCGTCTCACCTCACACAGACGCTGGAGGATGCTCTGGCCTCTCGTCTCACCTCACACAGACGCTGGAGGATGCTCTGGCCTCTCGTCTCACCTCACACAGACGCTGGAGGATGCTCTGGCCTCTCGTCTCACCTCACACAGACGCTGGAGGATGCTCTGGCCTCTCGTCTCACCTCACACAGACGCTGGAGGATGCTCTGGCCTCTCGTCTCACCTCACACAGACGCTGGAGGATGCTCTGGCCTCTCGTCTCACCTCACACAGACGCTGGAGGATGCTCTGGCCTCTCGTCTCACCTCACACAGACGCTGGAGGATGCTCTGGCCTCTCGTCTCACCTCACACAGACGCTGGAGGATGCTCTGGCCTCTCGTCTCACCTCACACAGACGCTGGAGGATGCTCTGGCCTCTCGTCTCACCTCACACAGACGCTGGAGGATGCTCTGGTTTCTCGTCTCACCTCACACAGACGCTGGAGGATGCTCTGGCCTCTCGTCTCACCTCACACAGACGCTGGAGGATGCTCTGGCCTCTCGTCTCACCTCACACAGACGCTGGAGGATGCTCTGGCCTCTCGTTTCACCTCACACAGACGCTGGAGGATGCTCTGGCCTCTCGTTTCACCTCACACAGACGCTGGAGGATGCTCTGGCCTCTCGTCTCACCTCACACAGACGCTGGAGGATGCTCTGGCCTCTCGTCTCACCTCACACAGATGCTGGAGGATGCTCTGGCCTCTCGTCTTACATGATCCATGTCTTGAAGGGTAAATGTTCGCCTGTTTTATATCACTGAAAAGTTGGGAGTAACAAAATCTCTAAAACAGTGTTCTCGTGTTTCGTATACAGCTGTCAACCAATTGACATTGTGGTAGGCAGCTGTCAACCACTTGACATTGTGGCGGACAGCTGTCAACCACTTGACAGCTTGGTAGACAGCTCTCAACCACTTGACAGCTTGGTAGATAGCTGTCAACCACTTGACAGCTTGGTAGACAGCTGTCAACCACTTGACAGCTTGGTAGACAGCTATCAACCACTTGACAGCTTGGTAGACAGCTGTCAACCACTTGACAGCTTGGTAGACAGCTGTCAACAACTACGCTCGTAGTTACTTAACAGAGTGTAAAGTGTTAATTATTTACATGAACTGATTCATACGCAGCTGATCACCTTGATTATATTAAAGGCATGATAATGCTAAAGATATGATAATAGTAAAGGTATGATAATACTTGGGGTGAAATTTGACTCCAAACTGACCATGAAGAACCACGTTGTAAATCTTGCAAACACGGCATAGAGGAAGCTTACAGCACTTCACCGTATCTCGCATCTGCTTGACAGTAGGGGTTGCAAGATTCTGTACGAGGCACAAGTACGCTCACACCTTGAGTATGCTCCATTTTCTTGGTTTGCCTGCCCCCCCCCCCTCTCATCTGCGACTGCTTGACAGAGTAGAGAACAGAGCAAGACGTCTCATCTCTCGCCTGAACCCATCCTGGATAGATCTGTCATTTCAGCAGAGCCTTTAACACAGGAGGGATGTGGGTGGCCTTACTGTTATGTACAAGGCCAATATTGTCAAAGTATCACACTTGGATCCACTTCGAGGACAGCGTGAAACAAGCTTTTATGCCACAAGACGGGCAGAAAGCAGCAACTTCACTCTGGCTGTATCCTTCTCCAGAACATCACTCCATCTGAGATCATACATACCCAGGATGACTCGAGTATGGAACACATTCGTACAGCATAATGATGTCAACGAGATAAAGTCAGTTGATCAAATGAAAATGCTGGCCCACAGATGGCTCCAACTTCATCCTGTTCCCTACTTGTATGTCTCATAACAATAAAAATACTTTCAAATGAGCTGATGTAGGTAACAGCTCTTAGCTTGCCAATAAAGTTAGGAATCCTTAACCTGTAAATACCTGTCAATAAAGCTAGGGATCCTTAACCTTGTCAAACCCTGTGTAAAAAAAAAACTAATGGTATGATAATACTAAATGTATGATAATATTAAAGCATACTTAATCAGAGCCTAACCTTATGGTGTTAGGTAAAAGGACACAAGTGCAACTAAAGTGACATTATTATGGCAACGTTTCGCTCACCAGGAACTATATCAAGGTGTTACAAACAATACATGGACACAGAGGTTGTAACAAGACTGCAACTCACTCTAATATATACACATTCCCCTTGTGTTATGAAGTGTATGATGCTGCTGTATAGAATACACCCACAGTAAATACTTCTACATCTTAACTGCAACTTGAAATAAAGTTGGTAGAATTACTTTACATAACTGTAACTTGAAATTTAAAACCCACATTAACCGCATTAGTTAAATCTCCAAAACATTAAGTATCTTCTCTACGATACGTTACTGTGTACCTCAGACAACACTGATGTCTTCGTGGCTGCTGCGTTCAGCTGGAAGAAACAACCTGTTGGATCCACACCATCTAACTTTTCATGTGATGAATGGTTTGAAAAACCGACAAGTTGAAGATTGAGACACTTATGCAACATATGGGAATCTTTATTCAGGAAACGTTTCGCCACACAGTGGCTTCATCAGTCCAATACAAAGTAGAAAGGCGTAAGGAGAGAAGGAGTTTGAGGTAATTAGTCCCTCAGCCTGGAGTCGATGTGTTCAGTCCATCAATCTTCTAGAATGATGGACTGTCAGCATCAGTTCCGAGTGGGGCACCTTAACTAGAGTGGAGAGACACTTCCCCTAGGTGGGGGACACTAACTGTAGAGTGGGGGCACACTCAATATAGTGGGGGCACACTAACAGGTGGGGCACACTTACCTAGAGGGGGGCCACTTGCACTGAGTGGGGCACATACACTAGGTGGGGGCACCTTTTACTAGGGTGGGACCCACTACACAAGAGTGGAGACACACTTCACTGAGTTCGGTCACAACCCCTAAATGGAGAACATTACACTAGATTTTTGGGACACTTACATAAGTGAGGCACCTACACTAGAGGGGGGGGGCACACTTCACTAGAGTGGGGGTCCACTTACACAAGGGGGGACACTGACACTAGGTGGGGTCCAAAAATACAAAAAGTGGAACACACTTTCACTAGAAGGCGGGCAACTTCACTAGAGTGGTGACACACTTACACTGGGGTGGAGACACGCAACCGGAGGGGGGCACACATACACTAGAGGGGAAACAAACTTCATTAGATGGGGGCACACTAAACACTGGTGTGGGCTATGTACAACAAGTGAACACAGACAAAAGTGGGGTCACACTTTAAAAGATGGGGGGACACTTACAAAAGTGGGGGCACACTTACAAGAGTGGGGGCCACTTCACCCAAATGGAGACACACTGACATAGGTGGGGTCACACTGGCACTAGGTGGGGCCACCTTAATGAGGGGGGCACACTTACATAAGTGAGGCACACTTACACTAGAGTGGGGCACATTACACGGAGTAAAAAGGAACACTTTTACTAGGTGGGGGCCACTTACACTAGGGGGGGGCACACTTTCATAGGGGGGGAAAACTTACACTAGAGTGGGGTCACTTACCTAGAGTGGAGGCACACTACCTAATGGGGGGGACACTTTTCATAGAGTTTGGGGGCACACTTACATAGAGCGGGGTCACACTGACACTGTGTGGAGACCACTAATAGATGGGGGACACTAACACTAGAGTGGGGAAAGTAACACTAGAGTGGGGGGACCTAACACAGAGTGGGGCACCTTACATAGAGTGGGGACACACTTACACTAGAGTGGAAACACACTTACACTAGAGTGGGACACAACCCCAAGAGTGGGCCCACTTACATGGAGTGGAGACACACTTTCCTAAGTGGAAACACACTAAACTAGAGTGGGGGGGAAAACTAATACTAGGTGAGGGCCCCTTACCTAATGGAAAAACCACTTTTACTAGAGTGGGCCATTTTCACTGAGTGAGGTCACATGAACTAGAGAGGAAAACACACACTTACACAGAGTAGGGGCACACCTTTTCTCTAGAGTGGGGGCACATTTCATAGGGAGGGGAAAAATTACACTAGATAGGGCACACTGACACTAGAGTGGTGGACACTTACCTAGATGGGGGCACCTTCACGAGTGGGGGCCACTTTCATAGAGTGGGGGGACACTTTCACTAAGTGGGGGCCCTTAACTAGAGTGGGGCACACTTAAAACTAGAGTGAGGGCCACTTTCACTAAGTGGGGGCACACTTAATAGAGCGGGGGCACACTTACACTAGAGTGGGGGCACCCTTTCATAAATGGGGCACAAAATACACTAAGGGGGGTCACACTTACACAGAGGGGGGGGGCCACTTACACAGAGTTTGGGGAAACTTTTAAATAGGTGAGGGCACACTTTCATAGAGTGGGAGCACATTTCACTAATGGGGTCACCTTTTCAAAAATGGGGGGGACACTTACACTAAGTGGGGGCAAAAATTACATAAAGGGGGGGAACTTACACTGGTGGGGGCACACTTACACAGAGTGGGGAAAAAACACAATAAGTGGGGGCACACTGACCTAGAGTGGGACCACTTACACTAGAGTGGGGGCACACTTAACTAGAGTGGGGGGGGACTCTTTCCTATAGTGGGGGAAACTTTACTAGAGTGGAGGCACATAACACTGAGTGGGGGCACCATACATAAAATTTGGGGGGAAAAATTCATAGGGGGGTCACACTAAAATTAGGTGGGGCCACGACCAAGAGTTTTGGGGACCGTACCTAGAGTTGGGGAACCTAACATAGAGTGGTGGCACACTTTCCTGAGTGGGGCCACTAACACTAGATGGGGGCACATTCACTAAGTGGAGACACATTACACAGAGTGGGACATACTTAACAGGGGGTGGGGTACCTGAATTGAGTGGAGACCACTTACACTGATGTGGCACACTTACACTGAGTGGGAAACTTACCTAGAGTGGAGAACATGTACACTAGAGTGGGGCACCTAACAAAGGTAGGGGCACACTACACTAGAGTGGGGGGGAAACTTACACTAGAGGGGGGGGCACTTTCACATAGTGGGGGCCATTACATAGATGGAGGCACACTAACACTGATGGGGTAAAAATACCGAGTGGGGCAAACCCACACTAGAGTGGGGCACACAAAAACTGAGTGGGGGGACACGTACAGTAGAGTGGGGGACACTTTACTAAGGGGGGGGCACCTAACAGTGAGTGGGGGCACACTTACATAGAGTGGAGGGACACAAACACTAATGGGGACATAACAAAATGGGAACATTACCCTAGAGTGGGGCACACTTCCAAAATGGGGGGACCTTACACATTGTGGGAGCACACTTACCTAGAGTGGGGACACAACCTAGAGTGGGGGCACACATACACTAGAGTGGGGCAACTTAATTAGAGTGGTGTCACACTAAAAACTAGAGGGGGGGCCCCCAGTACACTAGAGTGGGGGCACACTTTTCACTAGAGTGGGGGCCACATAACACTAGAGTGGGAGCACATACACTAGGTGGGGGGACACTTAAACCCCATAGTGGGGGACTCTAAAACTAGAGTAGGGGCACATTAACTAGAGTGTAGCAATTTTTAACCCAAAAGTGGAGACACCAAAACCCCAGGTGGAGACACACTTTCATAGGGTTAGGGAAACACCTATACTAGAGTGGAGCCCACTTACACAGAGTGGAGACACTTACATAGAGTGGAGAATACTTACATAAAAGGGGGACCACTTACACAAAGTGGAGACACAATACCTAGAGTGGGGGACCACTTTCACTGAGTTAGGGTACCCTTTTACTAGAGTGGAGACACACTTACACTAGAGTGGAGACACACTTTCCTAGAGTTAGGGTACACCTTATAGATGGAGAACAAACACTAAGTGGGCCACACATCATGAGTGGCGGCAAAATACATAGATGGGGTTACATAAAAGCTAGAGGTGGGGGCCACTTACAATTTGAGTGGGGGCAACTGACACTAGGTGGGGGGACACTTACACGAGTGGGACACACTTACCTGGAGGGAGACCGCTAACACTAGAGTGGGGGCCACATAAAAAGTGGAAGCAAAATTTCTTAGAGTGGGGGGACACAACACTGAGGTTTGGGGATATTACAACAGAGTGGAGACACACTGACACTAAATGGGGGGTCACACTTCACAATGGGGGGACACTTACCTAGAGTGGGGGGCACACTTACAAAAGGTGGGGGGACATTACACCAGGTGGAGACACAGACACTGGTGGGTCACAGGCATAAGTGGGGGGCCCCACTTAAAATAGATGGGGGGGAACTTTCACAGAGTAGTGCACACTTCACTAGAGTGGGGGACCTTAAGAGAGTAAAAACCCACTTTCATGAGTGGGGGCACACTAAATAGGGGGGGCACACTTACACTAGAGTGGGGGCATTCACAGAGTGGGGGTACACTTACACTGAGTGGAGGACCTTACCTAGAGGGGGGGCCACTTACACTGAGTGGGGGACACTTACACTAGGCGGGGTCACACTGACACTGTGTGGGGAACACTTACACTAAGGGGGGCACACTAAAAACTAGGTGGGGGAAAAAGTAACACTAGGTGGGGCATCTAACACTAAGTGGGGGCACACTTACATAGAGTGGAACACACTACACTAATGGGAAAAACACTTTACATAGAGTGGAGACACCTTTCACAAGATGGGGGAGCACACTTACACTAGAGTGCGGGCAAACTTACACTAGAGTGGAGACACACTTACAGTAGAGTGGGGGCACACTTACACTAGAGTGGGAGCACACTTACACTAGAGTGAGGGCACACTTACACTAGAGTGGGGGCACATTTACACTAGAGTGGAGACACACTTTCACTAGAGTGGAGACACACTAACACTAGAGTGGGGGCACACATACACTAGAGTGGGAGTAAACTTACACTAGAGTGGGGTCACACTAACACTAGAGTGGGGGCACAAGTACAGTAGAGTAGGGGCACACTTACACTACAGTGGGGGCACACTTACACCAGAGTGGAGACACACTTACACTAGAGTGGGGGTACACTTACACTAGAGTGGACATGCACTTACACTAGAGTGGGGGCACACTAATAATGGAGTGGGGGCACACTGACAATAGAGTGAGGCACACTTACACTAGTGTGGGGGCACACTTACACTAGAGTGGGGGCACACTTACACTAGAGTGGGGGCACACTTACACTAGAGTGGTGGCACACTTCCACTAGAATGGGGGCACACTTACACTAGAGTGGAGGCACACTAACACTAGAGTAGGGGGCACACTTGCACTAGAGTGGAGACACACACTAGAGTAGAGACACACTTACACTAGAGATCGGTCACACTGACACTAGAGTGGAGACACACTTACACTAGAGTGGGGGCACACTTACACTGGAGTGGAGACACATTTACACTAGAGTGGAGACACACGTACACTTGAAGTGAGACACACTTTCACTAGAGTGGGGGCACACTTACACTAGAGTGGAGACGCACTTACACTAGAGTGGAGACAAACTAACCCTAGAGTGTGGGCACACATACAATAGAGTGGAAGCAAACTTACATTAGAGAGGGGTCACACTAACACTAGAGTGGGGGCACACTTACACTAGAGTGGGGGCACACTTACATTAGAGTGGGGGCACACTTACACTAGAGTTGGGGCACACTTACACTAGAGTGGGGGCACACTTACACTAAAGTAGGGGCACACTCACACTAGAGTGGAGACATACTTACACTAGAGTGGGGTCACACTGACAGTAGAGTGGAGGCACACTTACACTAGAGTTGCGGCACACTAACACTAGAGTGGGGGAACACTTACACTAGAGTGGGGGAACACTAACACTAGAGTGGGGGGACAACTAACACTAGAGTGGGGACACTTATCAACTAAGTGAGGGCACACTTACATAGTGTGGGGACCCCACTTTCACTAGTGGAGACACACTTTCACTAGAAGTGGGCAACTTACACTAGAGTGGAGACACATTTACATTAGAGTGGGGGACAAAACTTACACCAGAGGAGCACACTTCACTAGGTGGGGGCAAAATTAAAAAGAGGGGGACACTTTAATGAGTGGGCACCTTAACCTAGAGGGGGCACACTTTTTAAGGGGA